>VFFE01007668.1:258067-362435 GCA_008921705.1 Burhinus oedicnemus
GAGGGCAATGATGAGCTCTGGCTGGTTCACCTACCTATGGGACTGAGGTCTTGGTAATTCAGTGTACATACACTTGTCATGGTTTAGGCTGGGCTGGCTACTAAACAAATGACAGATGCTCTGTTTAAATCTCTCTCCCTTCCCAAAAAAGAATGGAGAGAGAATAAGGGAGACAGACTTATGGGTTGAAAAGAAACTAAAACTGCTTTAATATGAAAATAAAACTACTAACAATAAAAAGAAAAGATAATATTAATAAGAAAATAATGAAATATACACAATATCTAGAAATATATACCAAACCAATATTGAGCTCCCAGGATGAGGATCACATCACTGGTCAGCACTGGGAAAATCCCAGACTGGACTAATCAGTAGATGGGAACTGGATTCAGGAACATGCAGATCGGGATCAATGGCAGAAGAATGGACAGAGTCCTCCTCGGACGCCGGCCAAAAGAGGGCTGACCCTTTGATCCCACAACTTTTATACTGAGCATGAGGCAGATGGGATGGAATGCCCTGTTGGTCAGTTTTGGGTCACTTGTCCTGTCTGCTTCTCCCTGCAGTTGTGACCCCTCTACGTCTTTCTGCTTCCAACCCTCCAATGGGGCAAATAACAAAGTTGGCTGGCCTTGGTTGTTATAGCAATAAGTATAAGCAAGAGCCTCTCTGCATACCATCCCTTGGTATTCCCTGTAAACATCAGACGTTATCACTCTGGAAGCAGACACTGTCTGAAAAGTATGCCATTAATTTCAGAGTGCGGTCAGTTAGAAGAGACTTAAGTGAAAAGTAGAATTACTGAAAAGAAAATTGGTTTTGTTCTGTCTCAAACCAGGACAACATTGTGATACAAACACAGAGAAAAGAGATGGTCTTGGGTTAAATGAAGACAGTTTCACATGTTGCATACATTGGAATTAGAGAATTTGTAATATGGAGAGGGGCTGAGAGACCTGCAACTGTTTAGACTTGAGAAGGCTCAGGGTGATCTGATCAATATGTATAAATATCTGATGGGAGGAATTAAAGAAGAGAGCATCAGACTTTTCTCAAAGGTATCCAACAAAAGGACAAGCTCTAATGGGCACAAACTGAAATAATGGAAATCCCTCTTAAACGTAAATAAATACTTTTTTTCTTTTTTTTTTTTTTTTTTGTGTGTGTGTGTGTGTGAGAATGTTAGAACACTGGCACAGGTTCCCCAGAGAGGTGGTGGAGTCTCCATCCTTGGAGATATTCAAAACCTGACTAGACACAGCCCTAAGCAATCTGTTCTAGTTGATCCTGTTTTGAGCAGCAATGCTAGACCAGACGATGTCCGTACCAACTTCAACCATTCTCTGATTCTGTAGGTCTGTGATGTTAATGCATATACGAATATATATATTCATACACACACTAATACATCATATATCGTATATATACACATGTTTAACTACATACATATATATATGTATAAACTTGAAGGTAGATTAGTCATCTTTAATTTACACATGGTGTTGCTGTTATATATGGGAAAATTCATCCAGAAGAGATTTGTACTTGTTAGCATATTTTCTACTTCTATCCCACTATATAATTTTCAGTAAGAGGTCTTGATTAAAAGTGACTGGCTCAAGAGAGGGTGAGTAGTGTCAGCAACAAACTGCTTCTGTGTGTGATCATGTGTGTGTGTGAACCTCACAGATCTAATTCACAGGATGACTGAAAGTAATTAAAGAGTTACTGAGAGAAAGGTTATGGACTAAAATAAATACAGGAATGTTGGGAGAAATCTTAAGAAAAGCTATATAGAAGAATATATAACATAATGTAATAAATGAGTTACGTGACTAAAGAGAATCCTATCAATAATCTTTTGCAAATTATAGTTTTCAATCCATTTTAAGCAGCATTTTCACAGACATTTCAAGATTTTTTTATTGTCTTTTCCTTTCCAATATTTCATACTATTTTATTTTACTAAATTACAAAATATAAAAAAAATATATGTAAAGTAAAGCTGTACAGATATGAACATGTGTACACCTACAACAATATTACAAATAGAATAAATCAGACCTTCTGTAAATATATGTATAATTTACAAACTAGTTGGTCCAAGGTAAAAAAAAAAAACAAAAAGGGGAAAAGATACACCGTTGGTTTTGCTGGTTGGGAATGTACCCTAAGTATAGAGATTAACAAATATACATCAGAGTAAAAAAATACTAATTTTTTCTTAAATACATTCTCAGTTTATGAAAAGATACCCCTCTTCTGATGAGGTATGTATAAGCTTGGCTGCTAAATGAAATATTTCTATATTTACTAGTGATGTCTGAACAATCTGCCTGTGCGATATTGCTTTGGTTTGAACCAGGAAAGCCCTTGTGAAGCAAATCTCCCTATTGTATGCATTAGTTGTGCATTGATTTACTCTACACAGAGGTCTTGCAGTACATGGACAGGACTCCTTTGGACTAAATGAAACCAGAATATATGGTCCAAGATTTCACTTTTTGAAGTCCAGATACAAATGGATGTTGAGCTCAAAAGATAATCTAGAGTTACTCAGAAGCGAAAACCACCCTGAAATGTTGTACTTGGTCTGACTGGGATGGAGTTAATCTTCTTCAAAGCAGTCCTTATGGTGCTGTATTTTATACTTGTGACCAAAACAGTGTTGAAAACACAGCAATGTTTTAGCCGTTGCTAAGCAGTTCTGCACAGCACCAAGGCTTTCTCACTTTGCCTCCCTAGCAAATAGGCTGGAGGTGGGCAAGAGGTTGGGGAGGGATCACAGGCAGGACAGCTGACCCCAACTTACCAAGGAGGTATTCCACACCACCTAACACCATGCTTAGCAATAAAAATAGGGGAGAAGTCTTTCCAAAGTAGCTGGTGCTTGGAGACTGGCTGGGCATCAGTCTGCTGGTGAGATATAATGAGTGATTTTTTTTTCATTTCTTTATTTTTCCTTCACTTATTTAACTGTCTGTATTTTGACCGGGGAGTTTTTCTTGCTTCTGTTGGGAGGTTGGAGGGATTGAGCATTAGGTGACTGTTTAGTAGCTGGCTAGGGTCTTCACAATGTGTGCGAACAGCAAATACTCATCACCAACAATTTTTCTCCACATATGTACCCTTCCTGACCTTTAGTAGCTGCTGCTGTGGTTGTGCACATCATTCTCGGGCTATGATTCCAAGTCTGAACTTAGTCTGGATGTATTAATTCTGACTAAACTTCAGAGAAAAAAGTGCCACATTAAAAATACAATGAAAACAAAATTCAAAAAGGATTTTATTTCAAAAATAAAACATAAGAACTTCAGTTATCTTCAGTGTGATTTTGTACAATTTAAGTAACAGCCTAGAATATCAGATGTTGTCAAAGTTTAACCAAAGTAATAATAGTTGCTGTGTATTTTTATTCCTCTCCCAGTTAATTGTTTTGTAGCACGACAAGAATTTATTAATGAAATATACTGGTTTCCTCATGTTCTTGTTGAACTCAAATGCCACTGGAGCTTAAACTAATTGGCAGTTTCAGCAGGGATGGAAAGGGTTGAAAAGAAATGGAAAATGACCAAATTCTTCTCTCATCTCTAGAAACAGCCTCCTGAGTTTTTGAGGCCAGTAACAGGACACTGTGAATACAATTACTTATATGGCTCATACTGTAACTGGTCTGTGGATAAAAAGAGGTTCTTTTTTTCTGGCAAGTCTATCAGTATTGGATAAATACAATTTAAGAGATGACACAAAGAGGAAATGCAGCTGTAGAGCTTTGATGAGCTCCAACAGTGTTTTAACTGTTGAAATTTCTAATATTCTAGTAATAATTTTATTCTTAGACCTGCTCCAGTTTGCCCCTAACTCATTCCAGTTCAGAAAGAAATTGAGTACAGTTACAGTTTTCTCAATGTATCCTGTATTAAATCCTTTTGAAATATTTCCATTTCTTTCCTGGAAGAAACATATTCTCCAAAGTCTCCATGAACAGTTATATTTCTTAATAAGCCTAAATCTAAGATAAGATCAATCCTTTCCTAATTACTTGCTACAAATAAAAGTGCATTGTTTGGATGAGGCATTTGCAATGAGATCAAGTCCTCCCAATATAACCATCTGAACTGTAAGAACTGTACACTAAACTAATTGTCTAGATGTCATCCATGGCTACTGAATGGATTAAATGGATGCATCATTGTCTGGAAGTCCTCCCTTTTCAGGATGTAGAGAGGACTTTGGGATAAAATAGTAGTTAAGGATAAAATTTCTACTCTGGGGGGGAATTTTATGTGTTTATATATCATGAGATACATATAAAAAGCATGGCTGTCAGTAAGTATTCCAGCATTTTTTTTTTAACATGAGAAAATGAGAACTTTTATTATTTGCAATCACAGCTGCTGCCTTAATGTGGTCTTTATATGGTTTCTAAGAGTTTTGTCTGCAAATGTGACTGCTTATGTATGTACTTTTTAAAAATCTTCCTTAGAAGCTTCTGGACTTGGTTGAATAGTAAGGGAGTCTGGAGTCCTGTTTGAATGGTGGACCTCTCCATGTTTTTCCATGTACTCTGAGCCCTTATTCCTACTTTATGTTTGGAATACTTTCACCATGCAGTATATAGATATATATTAGACAGAGATATCTGTCTAGATAATAGTTGTATAAAATTATATAAAATTGTAATATAATATAATATAATATAATATTACAAAATATATAAAATATGCATATATGACCTGCCTTTTGGGAAGGCATAAAATCCAGGAATGGAATCTAAAGAGGAAAATATGGAGAAGACAATTCTAAGTAATTTTTAAAAAGCTGGTGCCGGTATTTCAGACCCCCACAGGCTGCTGCTGACCATATTTATGTTACATTCTAGTTCAGATATATGTTAGACTTTGATATAAATATCTGGAGAAGAACAGGATTAACCAAGGGAGACAAATCCATAATACAGAAGGGTAGAAAAAAATAAATATGCTTCTTGAGAGGGAGGCAGAAATTAGCCATTTTTCACCAATAATATTTGTCATTTACATTAGTCTTTCATATATTGTATTTTTATTTCTTCATAATTTGATTTTCCATAACCTTTTTCTCAATATTTGTTAGTCACGATTTAAGACTGTAACATGGAAAAGCTGGACTGAAAGTATATCATCGAGGTTGGTAAAAGCAATTTTTCTTCTTGCCAGCTAAGCAATAGGAAAACACAATATCAGAGATTCCTATTTTGAGTTTGGTTAGCGATATTTGAAGAAGAAGCTACCGAGTACCACTAACTGCTAGAGGTCTCAATCAAATTAGAGTCCTGTTGCATTACGCGACAGATCGTTTAAGTCCAGATGGCTATGTAAATAATTACAGCTGTCAATCAGTGTGAGGGAGGCTTCAGGTAGGTATTCCTATCCCAGGATCATACAGCAGCTGTCAACCAAATTCAAAGTCTCTGGGTTTGTTAAACCTAAGCTTGGATCAAAAAGCCATCGCCTTTTAACTCATATCCTACAAAATGTTTCACTTCTTAATGAAAGAGGCACATTTAGGTTTTGTGCAATCCCACTTTGGAATCTCATGCTAACCCAGCTTCTTCAACTAATTCCACAGCCCTCAGAAGTAGATGCTTACAGCAGCACTTGTGCTACCTGATAAATCAACAACATTATGTTCCACAGCTGCATGCTGAGTATACCCACAACAATGACAAACAACTCTTGATCATGATTGCATTTTTGCTACTTTAAATACACAAAAAAATGGCTATATAACCGGTATTTGCAACACATATGGTAGTTTGTCAGTTACCATCACTAAAAATGGTATTTTTCAAAGCTGATGATCTTCTAACAAAAATTAAATTAAAGTAATCCGGCCCCAAATGGGAAAAAAAATCAGAACACTTTAAATTAAGACAAATAGCTTCTTGCTAAAACATCTAAATTCAGTAATTTCTTTGCTTAAAAAACATCTTAAGTTCTGTGCTACATGGACAGTAAATTTTAGCACAAATGTGGGGTTTGTAACATGAAATTTACACCTGACTTTAACTTGTAAATATCTCATTAAGTATTGCCTAGCCAATGACATTACATATATGACTCATAAAACTTCCTCAGTTAATCATACAAAAACATTAAAGCTTAAAATCTTGAACTGCATAAATCCAGCATTTGTCATGTGTATCTTAGTTTGCTTATGATTTAACTTAAGCTATGCAACTTATAGAACTTCTTAGAAGTAAATTGAACATGGTAAGTACAAGCTGAAGGTTTATTATTTTTAATAATTGCTAACTTTGCGCAAATCTGTGGGGAAGAGGCTGGAAAGAAATGTTCATGTGATTTAAATTTCCTAGATATATCTGTTACTGTGGGCCACAGTATAAATGCTGTACATATATAATATACCAAGGACAGAGAAAATTATTCTTGAGTAGCTATGTGAGCAGGTGCCATGGCCACCTGGATCCAAACACATACGTATAAGCTTGTAAGGTTAAACAGATTATTTCCTGGAATTCAGCCGTACTTGTGAGTCAGTAGTAGAACATATATCTCAGCCAAGGATTCTTGTTACTCTGGAAGCACCGAGTGCTTTTCGTATGTCTTTCAAGTCTCTTGCCTCTGAGCTGATGGGCATGTTCTCCTCAACTATCCTGGTATTTATGCAGAGCCCTGATTACTAATTGTGTAAACAGACAAAAAAGGATTACACTTTTATGTGGGTTAATAGGTTCTCCTACCTTGGTATAGTCTCTTAAAGACTTAGAAGGTAGCGGTGGGTGAACATTGCCTATAAGGTATGGAGTATTTCAGGCTTATCTCCTGTCTCCCTTCAACATGTCCATGATCTCACTGGATGAAACTACAAATGTGAATGTGCTGCCTATATTCGCTTTATGTTGATGATGTAATTCAGACCAAAAAAGTAGTCAAGTCTCATTACCAATCACCTGGGCTATGCAGTTCTCCAACATAAATGATCCCTTTTACATGTTTTTTTTTCTGTTTGAAAAGAAACAATGGATTTCCCTTCCTGCAATATAAAAATACACTTGTTTTCCAACACTAGATAAAAAGCATCTTTCAGAGTGGAGAACTTTATCACACCATATACAAGTTTCATCTGTATTAAAAAAGGAGTTTCCTTTTTAAGTTTCAATATGTGCACTTAAAATGTATTTTACTCCTTGTGTGTCTGAGACTTTGCAGAATTTGGAGCTAAGGCAACAATGAGTTGGAAATTTAAATAAGCAACCCTCATTGACATTAAGTTTGATGTTTTTTGTCCAATCAAATTTAGCATTCACTGCCCATATTGTCCATAGGAGTGTAAGGGGTAGCAGGCATTTCAGAAAGAAAATCAAACCATGTTAGATGATTGGGAAGTTGTTCAAATTTATTCATTGTGAAATGCCAATTCCTTTATGCTGTCAGGAACAGAGTTTTATAGGGAAGAAGAGCAAGTACACCTCTCTATGCATTCTGCTCCAGAACTTCACAGTAGACAATTGGTCTTTTAAAGTTCTTTGATTTCTGTGCTAAATGGGAAGAAGAGAGTTTAGTAGCAAAAGAAGAGAAGAACAAGGGAATGGTAATGATTTTATGGTGTCGCTCAGGAACAGGGGGGTCTTGAATGCTTCTCCTTGCTAGAACAATTATTTAAGACTTCCAGGCAGTGATTACAAATGTTTGGAATAAGACTAGGACTAGGACTAGGACTAGGACTAGGACTAGGACTAGGTGGAAAATATGTGCCTACTACTTTGAATGTGTTGGGTTCAGTCCCATATAAAAAAGGTTTCTGTTGCCAGGAGACTTGAAATTCTCATTTTATTTTTCATTAGCCATGCAACTACAGCTTCTTCTTGACCAGACTGTTGGTCTTTATCAGTGCAAGGAAACATCGCAAGGTGCCTTCAGCAGGATTTATGTTCTGCTGCTGTTCCTAGCTGTCAGCCCCTGTAATTCTTGTTGCACTAAAGGAATGAGCACAGATTATTGCTCACAAGCTACAGTAGGGATAGCAAATGGCTCAGTGGAGAGGTGTCATGTATTTTGCCTCACTCTTCCTCTTCAGGCCCAGAGGGATTTTTCTGCCTGTATGGGGAAATATTCTGCCGAAGCAACACTACATTTATTCACATTTTTTCTCCCTACTCCTGTGTAGCTTGGACATAGAAATATTTTATTAACCTTTATTTATGGTAACTCTGAGGCACTATAATGCAAGGGTAGTTTTTAGCATGACACGACAGTGCAAATGCAGGGCTCTAATTTAGTGCATTAGGTGTCATTAGAGCTCAGCAGAAAATCAAACAGTATTGTTGCATATAAAATCATAAATGTTCATCTCTGAAGAAGAAGGAAAAAAAAGACTTTGCAATAAGAACTTTTGTTTTCAAATTCAATACACAACAGATCTGGATAAAAGATTAGATGATTATCTGTTGAGTTTTGGGGCTTTTTTCTGTTCTACAAGTAAGAGTAAGAATTCTTTACTTATATTAAGAAACTAAAGAATAAATAGCAGTACATGTAGCAAACAATGGAAAGGGCTCAGACTCAGAGGATGTTGAAACATTCAATTGTTATTGATTGAGAGCAATCATTCATAAGTAGGTTATTTTTGTCTCTGGTGGTGAGGAATATATGCAAGGACTTCCTATTTTATCAGGAATCTCTAGCTTTACACAACTTGGCATTCATTTTTCCTTTTAATTATGACTAGAAAAATTCAGTACTAAAGCCATTGGCTATTTATCAGTGTTTACATTCATGAGAAGGTTTCTGGAGAGTATACACGTTAGAGTAGTTATATATAATTAATTTAGTGATAACTGGATTCTGGTGGATTTCTGGAATTGCACAGAAATGTTTGTGTAGGTTGCTTTCTGTCACGACTATAGAGGCTGCTTGTAATATGAATCAGCCCTTTTTCCTACTTTATGTTTGTTATACTAAATATTTGATAAAATTTCTAATTTGAAATAAAACCAAAAGAACACACATTATCAAATATTTATAAGCTGGAAGTTTTAGCCAATATTCTGCATTATTAAGACTAAGCTTTAATTTACAATACAGAAAATATAGTGCAAAAAGAATAATTTTTTTTCGCTTTCTGAGCTTTGGCCTCAACAGTTGAAAAAAATAGTCTTTACTCACCTTATCAGATTTGTTTCCCTCCTTCCGAAATAACTGAACTACAACTCCTTTCCTTAGTATCTTTAATTCTGGGTCTTGAAAAAAATGCTTAATCTTAGGTTTTTGTGGTTTTTCTTTCTTTCTTTCTATTCTTTCTCCAAATCTGACTGTCTTGTTCACAAAGTCAGGAATCCAGCTCCTCTCAGTGCAAGCTAGCTCTGAAGTGGCGGATGTTTGTTATTTGTTATTTTGTTTGGTTGATTTATTTTTCAGCTTCTGTTTTTCTCTTGTCCCCAACCACTAAAAATATGCAAATAAAATCCTACTATATTTAGTGCTACTTGTCCTTTAGACACTTAGTCTCTCCTTTTCTGACCCTTTCCTACCTTTCCTCAGTCATCTAAAGCTGCACCTGCTGCTTCTGCCTTTTTTCCCCCAAGGACTTTTATTTATCCTATGTTCATTTACTGCTTTTCTGTTTTCCATCTGTAGCAAGTTTCAGTGAGAAAGCACTTGTCTGCTTTCATACTTCTAATTTTCTTTTGAAATCATCACTTTAGAAGGATGGGGAAAAGGAGCTCCTGTTATGCTGAGCTCCGTAACAGACAAGAGAAATACTAATGATCTAGCAAGATGGAGAATTTTAAATAGTATGCCAGTAATGCTTGGATTTTAAAAAGAAACGGGATAGCAAATGCCTTCATGTGCACTGGAAAGCTGATGGTAAAAAGTGTCATCACAGCTAGGTGGAAGTACTCCATAAGATAGTTCTTAAATTCCTGCTGTAACAGTGAGCCCATAGAGAAATAAACTGTCCTCACAGTGCAAGAGCCTCTTTGTATCATTAAAGAGAAGAGTTTTGGGGAAGGTAAATAATAACTATCGGGAAATTAGTGATTTGACTGTTTCTCTAATGCCATTTGCAGATAGCAACTTTTGATAGCTAAAAAATTTCCATCATGTACAAAAATACAATAATATATAGCATTAATGTTTCAATTCCTTCCTCCACAAGTCAAGAGGAAAAAACACAGCAAAACCAGAAACATACCTGTGCCCTTGCAGACATATGCAATTCTTCATTGCATGACAGTATCAGTGAATTTAAACTGAATAAAGAATCACTTTCTTCTAAAGAAGAACTACTTCAGACTTTTTGTAAAAAACAGGTGAATTTTCTGTTGGGATGTGTCAGTTCACTGAATCTGAATCTTTTCCTGAGGTGGGGTGGAAAAAGTAAACTTTTTTTTGGAGGGGGGGTGGGGGGAATGCAAAATGAAGAAATCAAACAAAAGGAAAGGTAGAAAGCTCTTAGCACAGAGGTTCCAATACTTCTGGCTTCAGGGAACTCACCTGGAGTATTGATACTCCAGACTGATAAACCAGATTCCTTGCTGTGCTCAGCTCAAGGGAAACAATTTCCTACACATCAGGCAATTAGTTGTTCATTCTGGGATGAATCTCTTCTCTCTTGTATTTTTGCCTAAAATGTTTTCAAGAATACCATGTTTCAGAGTAGTTCCCTAGATATTGAATTAGTCTCTCATTTGACTTTTTGATGTAAAGTTTTGAAAGGGTATCTGGAAGGAGAAGTGTTTGCTACTTTAAGGGTATCTGGTCAAGGACCTTTTTCAATGCAACGAGATAACAAGATGCACTGGTTTTGGCTGGGATAGAGTTCAATTTCTTCATAGAAGCTCGTATGGTGCTATGTTCTGGATTTGTGATGAAAAGAGTGTTGCTAACACACCGAAGTTTTAGTTATTGCTGAGCAGTGCTTGCACATCATCAAGGCCTTTTCTGCTTCTCACCCTGCCCCGCCAGCAAATAGGCTGGGGGTGCACAAGGAGCTGGGAGGGGACACAGCTGCAACAGCTGGCCTGAACTGACCAAAGGGATATCCCAGACCATATGACATCACGCTCAGCAATAAGAGCTGGGGGAAGAAGAAGGAAGGGAAGACATTCGGAGTTACGACATTTGTCTTCCCAAGTAACCATTACAAGTGATGAAGCCCTGCTTTCTTGGAGAGGGCTGAACACTTGCCTTCCAATGGGAAGTAGTGAATGAATTCCTCGTTTTGTTTTACTTGCATGTGTGGCTTTTGCTTTACCTTTTAAACTGTCTTTATCACAATCCACCAGTTTTCCCACTGTTACCCTTCCAATTCCCTCCCCTACCCTGCAGCGAGCAGCTGTGTAGGGCTGAGCTGCCCACAGGGGTTAAAACATAAGAAAAGGAGAAAGTCATAAACAAGAACATATAGGCATACAAACTTGACCAACAAAGCATAATAGAGACAGTGATGACAACCAAGCCTGATCAGTCACACTGATGAGGGCATGTGAGAGTGTGACAATGTCTCCAGCAAGGTTATCTGACTGGAGGTCTTGTCAATTGGGAAACCAAGGGAAAAGAGGGAAGCCAGAAATCAAAATCTACCAAGACACAAAGTTGACAAAGCAAACATAGAGGAGACGATGGCAAGAAATAAGCCTCACCACTCACACTAATTGATGGGCTATTGAGAAACCACAGATGCCACTTCCAGGAAGATCAACATGGACTTTGCAACTGATAAAATCATAAACCAGAGGAGGGGTGCAAGAATCATAGAGCTGTACAAACCCATGGAGGACCTGCAGGGGTACAGTGAGCAGGGAGGAACAAAGGGTGGTAGGCAGAAAAGGGTATAAAAGGGGTTGGTCCCGTGTAAAACGGGGCCAGTCAGCGTGCTTGTCTGACAGAGCCCTGCGCCTGATCACCGCAGTCTGTCCTATCATTTTGTATCTTCTTATTAAATATTTTCTTAAGTGTCTCTCTGCATAATCTTACTCTCTGCCGTGTGTGTGTGTGTGAGCTGCAAGGACTAAGTGCCAGCTACTGGTGAGACCAATACTGGTATGAGTGAAAAATGCTGCCAGCTACTGAAGTCAGACTAGGGGTGTGGGCAACCCTGGCCTGTGGTGCCAGGTACTGGAGCGAGTATCATAGAATCATAGAATTATAGAGTCATAGAATGGTTTAGGTTGGAAGGGACCTTAAAGATCATCTAGTTCCAACCCCCCTGACATGGGCAGGGACACCTCCCACTCAAAGCCTCATCCAACCTGGCTTTGAACACTTCCAGGGATGGGACCTCCAGAACTTCCCTGTGCAACCTGTTCCAGTGCCTCACCACCCAAGAGTAGCTGTCTTTAATATCCAGCTACTGGAGTGAGAACTCTGTGTGTGTGTCCCCCAAAAAACAGCTACTGGAGGGGCCAGCATAACTGAGGCAAGTGGCGCCATCAGCTGGAGCAGAACTATTGGTCACAGCTCATGTGCCTTGTGCTGGCTGCTGAGGGGGTGAACATCTGTATGTTCCCCAGTCCTGGTGTGCATGTATTCACTAGCAAACTTTAAAATGGACTAGATAGTGAGTAGGGGGTCCTTGAGTTCAGGCTGGGGTATCAGGCAGACAGGGTGGTTGTGCTCAGGGAGACTTGCTAATGTGGAGAGTGTGAAGGAAGAGTGTGAGTGGTGTGTGTTTGCTAGGGAGCATCGAGCTGGGCTAGCTGGCAAGTGGAGGACCTGTGAAGATGGTAAGGGGGCCCGGGATCCAGGCAGGGGTGCCAAGCAGACAGAAGGGCCATGCTGGTTCTCGGGGGATCTGCGAATATGGGCTGTGAACCTGGAGAGTGTCTTGTGTGTGCCTTCACTAGTGAACTTCTGTCTCTACCAGCTGAAGAGGAGGAAGGGCACTTGGCTGTCTGTATTTATGTTTTATGTGAGTCCTACATGGTGAACCGAAGGCACCACCATGTCTGTGGCGATCTGTAGGACTGGCTGTATCAGCATCTTGTATGTGTCTGTGTGTGCGTATCTCTGCGTATAACCCTGTGTGTGTCTGTGTCTCTGGGACACGTGCTCAGCTTCTCTACTGGTTGACCCTACAACCGGGAAAGCTCCAACCGTGTCTCAGCCTGGGCAGAGACCCTGGGTCCCTGGGGCACTGGGCTGGGCTCCAGCAACCAGGCCAGAGAGGTCCTGGGCTGCAGCACTCAGAGGAGGTGGTCACACTCTCTTACTTAACACTTAACACTTACTTTCATCCCAACACAGAATGAGAGAAATTTTGGAGTTTCAAAACCAGTAATGGTGGAATAGGAAAAACCCTTCTGTGATGGCCTTAAATCAAGGATTTTCAATATGTGGACTGGATGTTTATCTGGCACCTAGCAAAAAGGAAACCAGTCTATAGCAATGTCTTTTAGATGACATCATAACATAATATTAAAAACCCCCTCCTTTTGACGATGTGTCCTTATGATTAGGCACACTACTGATAACAAAATACATTGAGAAATATCTAAATTTCACATATCACACTGTGCAAAGGCTTACATTAATACAAGCATTGCTTTAAGAGTAAAGGAAAAATGTTTGGAATTCTCTTTGCATTGTCATTGTGAAAATTGAGGGGATTGTAGAGCTTATTGCTACAGCTCTTATAGTGTTGTGCTTTACATGAGAAAGTAGGTTAGGAAGTTAAAAGTCTGAACAAAAGCTTTCACTGGCATTTCTATTTATTTCTCAAATAATATATATTGTTAATTTGTATTGTGATTTCTTATTCTGTACTTACCTCTTTCGGGTCAGAAGTTTTAAACTGATGGCCGTTTTTCCCCTAATTAGCACAGAAAACACTAATTAAGGAGCAATGCTTGTTTTAGACCTTTTTGATAATTTTACTTCCTTCTCCAAGACTTCTCATACAAATCTACCCTTGAAATCATATGTTTAACTGCAACAATGAGGGAGATACTTCGGTATGTCTTTGACCTTTCTGTCTTGAGAAGCACAGTTATGGCACTGTTGCATGAACTAGCAAAGCTCTTCAAAGTATAGAGTAGATGTTGAACAGATTATGTTTAGTTTAGGCTTATTAATTTTTGGACAGATTCCATGCCACTTTATATGGCATTTCTAATGAAATGAATAGAATCTCAGTGGGAGTTCTATGAGTAGTTTAGCATGAGATGATTAGAAACAAGGAAAACATAAGGTACAGTGAAGCAGAGTACTTAGATTAACTGTTATAAAATATGAAAATTTAGGCCCTCACAATGCCATATTTATTTGTGGTATATTATTCCGTTGCTAAACTTCTTTATAACATTCAAGTGGGTAAGACTGTATTTCACAATAATTGAAGGAGGACAGGTGTGAGTTCAAGTCCCATGGGGTTCTCACTATTTTATACATTATATTAGTATTCCTTCAATAAATACTTCTACTTTCAAGAAAAAATAATATTAGGTTATATAATATAAACACAGTTCCTTTTTTCCTTACCTTTGAATGTCTACTACTGTGCAGTCTAAAGATGATCACACTCTCTGGGATTTTTTCAATAGAATCTTGTTTGGACAAGCTTTAACTCATATTTCTTTATTACTTCGTTCACACTGAGAGCTTTTCCTCACAGGCCCCATAAAAATTCATTCTCATCTTTGAAGATCCTTCAAAGTTTAGTAGCGTTCAGATCTGTCCTTCATTTCTGTCCTCTATTATTATCTTCTGGAGTATTGCCTGATGTATAACGTTCTCATCAGTGGAGAAATATAGTGAAATTAAATAAGATTTTTCTTAACAAGACTTTTAAATACTTTCCTAAAGGTACTGTGCTTACCACTGAAAGTATATGTCTTGGTCTTACAGTGTGTCTAAGCGGATTTACGAAGGAAGAACAAAACATATTCTGAGATGGCTAGCCTGAGCCAGCTCCAGTGTGCGTGTGGTGTGCCAAAATATGATTGTTTGCCCAACATTATAAGTCCTAAAAGGATGCTAGGTTTCTAAACTCAAGTACAGTACTTCTAATGTGTATATGCAGCCACACATAAATGCACTCTGGATAGAGCACCATAAGTGAACCTTCTATTTCTACAACTGCCAGACTTGATACGCCTGGGGTATTCCTTTTCCTGAGGATCCTTAGGAGGAATGATATGAAATCATTGTAGTTTTGTCTATGTACAAGCAAGCAATCATAAGTTAACACTTGCAAAAGCATCAGTAATGACATTAGTTGTAATTCTGGTTCTGTATTTGATACCTTGCAACTTTTGTTTCATCTTGACTCTATGGCAGATTTATGACATGGTGTGACCAGAACTCTAATTCTCTATGGCTACATCTATAGCAGTAAATTAAAGAAAGCAGAAAATCACAGAATCATAGAGTCAAAGAAGCACAAAATAGTTAATATTAGAAGGAAATTCTGGTGATGACCTAATCCTAGCCCCTTGCTCAAAGCAGGTACAGCTAAAGTAAGTTGCTCAGGGGCATGTCCAATTGAGTTTTGAATATCTCCAAGGATGGAGTCTTTGTGACCTCCCTGTGTAACCTGTTGTAGTGTTTCAACATCCTCACAATAAATAGATTTTTCTTATGTTTAAATGGAAATTCCTGTATTTCAGTTTGTGCTCTTTGACTCTTGTGTTCTCACTGGGTGCCACTGAGAAAAGACTGTATCCATCTTCTTTACTCCTCTCATCAAGTATTTATACACACTGATGAGTTCCTCTTGAGCCTACTCTTCTCCAGGTAAAATGATCCCAGGTGTCTATCCTTGTATTTCAGATGCTTCAGTCCCTTTATTATCTTTATGGCCCATCAATGGACTTGCTCCAGTGTGTCCATGCCTCTTGTAATAGGAAGCCCAGAACCTGAACCAGCCTCCAGATGTGTCTCACCAGGGCTGAGAAGGATCACCTTTCTCAATGCTGGCAATGCTCTCTGCCTAATGTCCCCTAGGGTGCTATTGCCCTTCTTAGCTGCAGAGGCATAGTGCTAGCTTGTGTTCAATTTGCTGTCCATCAGGATGCTCAGGTCCTTTTCTGCAAAACTGCTTTGGTCCTTCAGCTGGTTGGCCCCCAGTATGTACTGTTACATGGAGTTATTCGTCCTCCGGTGCAGGACATGGTATTTCCCTTTCCTGAATTGCATGAGGTTCCTATTGGCCCATTGCTCCATCCTGTTGAGGTCCCTCTGAACAGCAACAGCAAAACAACCATCTGGTCTATCCTCTTTCCAATTTTGTATCATTTGTAAACTTGCTGAGGGTGAAATTTGTCCTGTCATCCTGATCACTAGAGAAGTTTGTCAGTGTGGGGTTACTGTCATCTGCACTGCTAGCTTGTTAGCCTTGTCTCCTACATTGTGCTGGTCCAAACCAGCTGGCACTGTGTCAGTGCTAACCATTGCCTGCCAGTTGTCACCAGCCCTGGAATGGAGTCACATGGCATGGATCACCTTAGCAGTGTCACTCAGTCAGAGCGTATTGCTGGAAGGCTACACATCTCTCCCTTCCTGCTCTCTTTGCTGTGCCTGAACTGCCCCAGAGCCACTCCCCAGACACATCCCCCTCCAAAGTGCTGCTTTTCAGCGCTCTCATTAACTTACAACTGGGGAAATAGTGAAGGGATGCAAGGCCCCAACAGGGTGACTGTTTGCAAGGAAGAGGAACCAGAAGTCAAGGGGATTTATTTGGATTTTTGTATCAGGCATAACTGGCAGGTTTGGGGTGGTAGGGGGCTGACAGGATGCCCTGGGTGGGAGGTGGCTATGACCTGCCCTGTTCTGGGCACAGGCGGTTCCAGTCAGATATGACACCAACACAAACAGCCCATTGCAACCCAAAGCTGCCACAGCTGGGGGACCCCACAGTACCTCTGCTCGGACAGTGGCAAGAGACTGTTAGCCACTGCAGGAGGCAGTACCTGTGCTGGGGCAGAGGAAAACAAGGAAGAAGCCAGGAGCAGTGGAGGAAAATGAGTAAGAAACAAGGAGTAACACAGAGAAATCATTATGCACAAACCCCAGCCTCCTGCACCATCCATTCCCTCACCAAAGCAACTGGGTTGGCTGAGCATAATCTGCGGCAAAACCAAGGAAAGTCAGGACTAAGAAGTGGAGAGAAAATATGTTTTGCCTATGCTGAGCCTGGGGAAGGGAAAGGAAAGGGATTTCCTTAAATGTTTTTTAATTGCTTTTTTCTGCATACACATATCAGTAATCATATGTTTGTGCTAAATAGCAATAAACTAAATTTAAAAAAAAATCCCTTAGTCAATACTGCTTTGTCTGTGACAGTCTTCTGTTTGGTCTAGGCTGAGGCGGCAAGATGGCCTGTGGTAGAGCGTGGTGCTTGGCAATGCAACGGTAAACGAAAGTACCCTCCTGCATGTGGGCTGGGGACCTCTCACCGTGTAGCTCCCCATATTTTCTCATACTACTCTACGCTTCAGCGATCATTTAGAGGCCAGTTTGCTGCCTTTCCATACGGTGCAGGCACCTGCGATCTGCAGCTGCAGCGCCCTCCTCTGTCAAAGGAGGAGCCCAGCACCCCGCGGCTGGGCTCCTTCCTAAATCTGTGCCAAGGGCAGCCACCTACCTCTGCTGTCCTGCCACTGCTGCCATCGCTGTCAAGTCCAGGGGCAGAGGGGAAAACTGAGGAGCGCTCTGTGAGTGTAAATTGTATTTATCCTCTTGGCAGGGCGGGGGGAGAAGAGGAATCTCAGGCTTAGTGATAGTGAGAATGTCATATACAGAGAGGAAACGCCTGGGTGAGGATGAACCTGCCATCGCTGCAGCTTGACAGTCTCCCATGGCAACTCAGCAGAAAAGAAAGAAAAAAAATCATCGGCTCATGGATTATGCCTGCGTAGCAACCAGCTATGCCTCAGAGCAGGGTTCCACCCCAAAGGGTACGTGGTGTGGTGACAGCAGAAACAGTCACACACTCACAC
Source organism: Burhinus oedicnemus (assembly GCA_008921705.1). Taxonomy (NCBI): domain Eukaryota; kingdom Metazoa; phylum Chordata; class Aves; order Charadriiformes; family Burhinidae; genus Burhinus; species Burhinus oedicnemus. Next base: position 276,015 of record VFFE01007668.1, read on the forward strand.
GTCCTGAACAAGACAGATCTTGTCAGGTTTCCACGCACAGCCACATGTGTGATTGTCTCTGATTATTTGTGTCCTCTGCATGGGGAAAAAGAAGCCATGCTTCTCACAAAAATGATACTGCACGCACTGCTTGCCCCCCAAGAAAACATGCCTCCCACATTCCTGAAAGCAATAAATGCAGCTTTTATTACCAAGTGTCATTTATGAAGTGTTATCTGGAGGAACTTGCCACCATTGCGCTTTTCTTGTGCGTCCCATCTCCCATGACCCGAACTCAGTCTAGGCACACTAAGAGGAAATGTTAAGACATGTAACTTTCTCAGCCCTCCTCTTCCCCCTTCCTGACACAGGTCTGTTTTATTTGTTGAGTTTCTCTTAGGCTTTGCAGAAATCTGGAGCATGCCCCATTTCCAAGCCAGCCCTGTAAGAGTTTGGAAGAAACCATATTTAACCTATTACTTTGTGAACACAAAATCTGTGCCTCATCTGACATTTAAGGTAAAAATAAGCACCTTTTATTTCCTCTCATAGGACAGGATCTGGGTCCAGGGAATGTGGCTCTGGCACTGATCCTTCTACAAAATGCCATCACAGCTTCTCTGGGACACTAGGTATCCCTTCTGTGCAGCAGTTGGCATTGCAAGTAGAAGTGTGCGAGCTGAGTAACCTGTTGGGATCACGGAAACCCTGCATGACTATTTTTGTACCTGACAGGACAGCAGTATGGCACAAAGAACACATAGCGTACTGGCCAGCACCCCTGCATTCTGCTGGAAAGCATCCGCCACTTACAGCACCACTGGTTAAGTTTTTTCTTGCAGCATCACGTGCTCAATCCACTTCCCATACAAAGTAGGCTACAAAGAGACAGCAAGGAAGTCTGATGTGTACAGAATCCATCTTACAGCAAACATGACCTAAATCCACACCATGCCTCTTTGCCCAAAGCTCCCTGCTGCTGCTTTTCAGATGTTCTAGTTGTTACACTTGAATCCAGGACACTGCCATCCCAACACTTTGAATATAGTCATTAGACTATTAGGGCCATCTTATTGAGAACACTCCCTGTTTTTTTCCCCAAATTCTGCAATGGGTCCAACTCAGACCTTTTCAAACATGGCTGTGGACCTGGCCTTCCAATGAACGTAGGTATAGGGAAAGATCGTATGGGAGACTGTGCACTGTGCGATGTGTTCCCAGCTGCTAGGAAGGACTTCACAGAGACATCTAGTGATAAGGTCTGGAAAACATCTAGGGGAGCACAGAGGCTGCCCTGCACAAGGACATCCATCAACACAGATTTGAAGTGCTTTTATTTAAAACCATAGGGTGACTCAGGGCAACCCTCAGCTGCCCTTCTTGCAGAGGTCTATTGATTTCATCCACATGAGACAGTGGCTCAAGTAACAGAGGAACAGGGAGGACCTTCAGGTCTTCCTGACTTTAATCTACTTGAATTCTAACCTTCTCTTATGGTGGGACTGTCTTCTGGATTGCCACAGGCTACATGGCATCTATAATGCCTGTGGTGGCAAGGACTTCTGAAGCAACACATCACCTTTTTATTTACGTATTTATTTTCCCTGCCCTGTTGCTTTCCCTCCGTTTTTATAACTACTTTTTTTTTCCTTTTAAATACATCTTCTGAACACCAAAGTTTCACACAATGACCTTTGTAATGGGTTTATGTTGTCTGCTAATGTTGTTGCCTGGTGACTAAAGGATATTTAAGTGCCTGGGTAGATGGCATGAGTACAGAGGACAATGCAATATTGGGAAAGAACAACCAATAAGACCAGTGGCGACAAAACCCTAAGTGCGATCTGACTGTGACAGGGGAATGAAAAGCATTTTGTGAGAATTTCTGCCTGTGTAGAGCATGGAGAAGAAAAGAACAAAGTTGTAACTGAAAAAGAGCAAGGCAAAGAAATAGCAAGGAGAGAGAGAATAGCTGAAACAAGCCCTGAAGCTTCAGCTCCTAGGAACAGAGACGGGCGCTGTGGCTGTCACTGCACCATACAGCAAGACAGAGCTGACAGACCCAAGGATGGGGAGAAGAGGGTGGGAGGATGAGGACAAACCAGCAAAGAAGGAGAGAGGAAAACCAGATTTATTTTTAACTGCTGTTACTGTAAAAGAAAGTGAGCCATAGTGTTTGTAGCTTTAATGGAGCTGGCCTCGAGGCAGACAGGCACACACGGTCTCACACACTTCTCTGTCAGGAGGTCTTATAGGGTCAGGAAGGTCAGACTGGGCACCAAGGCACTGGAGGACCTGATTCGGCTGAGGCTTCTCCTGCTGGAGCAGATCACCGCTCTTTGTTCAAGCTGTATGAGGCACATAGGGCAGACATGGCACTCATGGCACTGAGGTTCCGGTGTCAAGCCTGCCTGTGCATGTTCAGTGCCAAGCAGCCAGCTGGCTGAATATCTCCTGTGAGATCCTGCAGGATGGCAGGGCCCAGCTGAAGGGAACATATGGCCCATAGCTGTTACCAAATGTCCACATCATCCAAGATCACATCAAGTAAGTGTTAAGTGCCAAGATGTGGCACTTGAATCTCCTCCAGGTGGCCTCTATTTGTACATGAATGTCATAAGCTTTACCAAAGGTTTTACACAATGCAGTGCCTAGCTCTCCTTTGGAGATTTGTGCTATAAATTCCTTTGGCACTCTAGGTTTGTTTAGGTCAGATTTGATGTCTTCTTTTTCAAAGAAGTGACTAAAGCAATTCATTCTTTCAAACCTGACTGGCACTTTGCTGAGACCTGGTTTCAGACTGCACTCTCTAAATTTCTCAGTCCCTCTTACATGTTTTTCCATTGTCTTCCTCTTTGGTGCAGCTGCATATTAAAAAAGAAAATCACACTGACAAGACTTCAGCCCCAATCAGGTCTTTCAGTAGAGAGTACATCTATTTCCTAGAATATCTCTGATGAAAAGTATTTACTAGAGAGATTTTTCCTCTAGAAAGAATCATGAAACATGATTCTTCCATACTGCACTTAAAATAATTAGCTTTCTGATTGTTTTGATCTATCTGATCTGTCTGTAGTCAGAAAATCTAATAAATTGAACAAATTTGCCAAGATTTTTAGGTGATGCATCTTCTGTGAAAAGATTGAAGTGTTTTTCCATCACTACTGTATTTTGTGCTTTCTATTTAGTCATCTGCATATCCAAATCAATTATCTTCTCATGCAATCATCCAATTAATTTATTTTGAAGGTTCTTCCATCTTCTCAATTTCAGCTATTTATGGCACATGCTGGAATCCTGTCTTGGTTTTTGGACTTACTGTTAATAGTGCTTCTGTAGAAAACTTGTTTCACATCAATATCTTGCAAGCAATCTTCAATATGATTCAACTTACAGAGTATTACAATTCAAAAATTGATTGACTAACATGAAGATAGTCAGAATAACTATCAAAGATGATACTTTATTTTTCCAATACTAGTTACTTACTTTAGGGTGAAGTGAATCACCTATATCCTTTCATTGACTTTAAAAAGACTTTGGAGGGGTGAGTTGAGATTTATATAACTGATGTTCAGACACCCAAATTAGGTAAATTGAATATCAGTATCTTTTGCAGTGAGATTTCCATACATAAAAATTTCATCCAGGATTTTTACTGAGTGCACTGATTTTAATTTTTTTCAGTCCTGGAGTTTTTGCTCCTAGAATATGTTAAAATATAAACCAATCTTGCAGATAACCTTGCCCATACAAACAATTTTTATATCATGGCATGGCCTAAATTTGTTCTTATATTTGTTCTCAAAAATGCTTTTTACTTATATTCCAGTGTCAGTTCTGAATGTTATGGGATATCTGCTCAGGAGTTAATGAGATAATCAGACTTGCCCCATTGCTTTCCATTGCCTTACTCTGCATTGTAGGAAAAAACCAAAAAACCCAAACCAACAAACAAATAATCCAACTAAACCAAAATAAATTCTTCAACTTTCTGTGTGGGTTTCCATAGGGAAAGATGAAGTCAGCTGGTATTGCCTCCTACAAATCCAAAAGCCTATTTGAAATAGGACAGAAGTGCTCAAAAACATGTCCTTACACTTGTGGAACTATCCCTCCTGTTCTTCTTTGATTTGTCTTGTGTGGGTTACTCTTAATAACTCTTCTTCTTTTTGGCACTTTATGTTTTCAGAATAGATACCCACTTCATGTATCGAGTATGTTGTATTATACGTTATAGTTTGTGTATACTGCAAACTCCCTGTTCTACTTTCTTTGCTATGCATTTCTCTTTTGTGGTCCACTTAAATGACATAAATCCATGGCCCATAAAGAAGGCCAAAATAAATTATCATAAATATCAGAAGCACACATAACTCAGTAGCATGGCGGTCTATTCCAGGTTTTCCTGACTTCAGGTTTGCTTGACTACCTTTGTATTTCATTGTGCTGGAGTAAATAGGCACCCTCCTCTTGCTTTTTGTAGTTAATGCCACAATTTTGTCTTTGTATGAAACTGCCTTTGGAAAACCATTGGTTTCAAATGACTTAAATAGCCCTTTGGTATCTTTTCCCACTTGCTTTGCCCAAATTTTCATTAGATAATATGCTTTCAGATAATCCTGTCTTTTTCACTAGTATGTATTAGATAAAGAGCCAGATCAGTCATATCCCCTGGATCCTGCACGGATTTGATCCATTTTTTTTTTTCTAAACCATCCAGCTCTTAGAAATATTTCTGATTTTAAATTTCAGTGGCTGAGGATTTCTGGCATTATTCTGTAGGAAAGCCATTTCTGAATATTGTTTTTCTTCCAATACCATGATTCAACTGGTTTACCATAGTTTTTTCAGACACAGTCTGTTACATATTCAGCTCAGCTCATCTGAGTTAGACTGACCAAGATGTTGCAGTAGGAAGTTATTTAACAGTGTTTGAGAATAAAATATGTTTTTCCATTATGTATTACAGATTATGATAATAAACTGTAATGCTGGACTAGAGAATCTAATTAATTAAAGAGCTCAGTAATAATCTCTGATATATAAAAGACATAAACCTGCTAATATCCTTTAGAAGTCTTCCATGGGCTTTCATAAGTTCAGTATCAGGTAAAATCTTCAGAGACCAATTTAGAGAAAAAAGGAAGCATCAAATTGTGAAGAACTCTTTCACCATGGATACCACATAGTCACTGGAGCACTGCATGCCCAGAATAGCAGCACTAGCAGCATGGAAAAGAGCTGTCCCCACAGAGCCTCTGGGCACCTCCAGGGTCTGTAACAGGAATGGCTGAGGATCCCACTCTGGGTGCTCTGGAAGGGGTTTTATCAGGCAGCTTTCACTGTGTCTGTTAAGGGCTTACATATTTGTAATGGAAGGTGATTTGGGATTGTCAAAGCATGAGCCCTCTCACCAGACCATCCAATGGTTAGACTACATATCCTTATACTAGAATTAAGAAACCTGAAATGTTAATTTATGTCTTATTATAGTTGGTGCAGTATGAATTCTTTTTTTAGAATCTGCTGTGACTCTGTAGAATAGATAGCTCCCTCAAATGACCATTCTTTTCTGAGTCATATTTTGTTTGCAGTTCTCAGTTATAATTTTATGTAAAGTCTCTACTCTCTTTTTATTAAATCTCAATCCTCAGCCTGGGGTTCGTATACACTTTATTAGGTAATATGATTTTGAAGACAATCTTTACTTTTCTCTAATAAAATTACTGTAATGTTACTTCTCCCTGCCATATATTTAAAAAAAAGGGGGAGAAAGGAGTTGAGAAAACTACATCACACCATCCTTTTATTTCTTCTTTCTCATTGAAATACTTATTGTGCTGATTTTGGCTGGGATAGAGTTAATTTTCTTTGTAGTAGCTAGTATGGGACTATGTTTTGGATTTGTGTCGGGAACAGTGTTGATAATACAGGCATGTTTTAGTTACAGCTATTGCTGTACAGTGCTTACACAGAGCCAAGGCCTTTCTGCTCCACATACTGCCCTGCCAACAAGTAGGCTGGGGGATGCGCAAAAAGTTGGGAGGAGACACAGCCTGAACAGCTGACCCCAAGTGACCAAAGGGATATTCCATACCATATGACATCATGCTCAGCAATAAAACTAGAGGGAAGGTTGGTGCGGGGGCGCACTTCATGGGGACTGGCTGGGCATTGATTGGTTGGTAGTGAGCAATTGTTTTCATTTGCATCACTTGTCTTTCTTGGGTTTTATTTCTCTCTCTTTGTTATTTTCCTTTTCATTAAAAAGTATTATTATTTTTACTATTTTTTAATTTTATTTCAACTATTAAATTGTTCTTATCTCAACCCACAAGTTTTCTCACTTTTACCCTTCCAATTCTCTCTGCCCTTTCCTGCTGCAGGAAGAATGAGAGAACGGCTGTGTGGTGTTTAGTTGCCAGCTGGGGTTAAACCACAACACGTACATAGAATGATACATCTTTTAAAAAAAAAAAAAGGAAACCCAAAACCCCAAACAAAAACCAAACAACTCCTAGCAAAACTCTGTTTTGTATATATGTATTTTTATATATATGTATAAAAATATCCCTAGAATCTTCTCTCCCTCCCCCCAAAAATATCAACACTTTATCATTTGTAGCAAACTGCACTGACATAATCAATGGAATGGACCAAGACAATGATCTTTACTTTGGCATTCTGGGTGGCCGCAAACAGTACAAAATTGCATTTCTCAGTATCAGAGAAGTAGAGAAGTGGAGTCTATTAGACTAATAATGCCTTTCTAGAATTTGTTCTTTAATGGACAATGGGAGAAAAAAAAAGTCTTATTTTGTATCTTCCCTATTCCTAGAAGATGAAGTTAGGAAGGAACTTTTAGTGAGGGTTGTGAACTTTGGATCTTAACCTCAGATATATCCTGCCTTCTTTTCATATTAAACTGACAGGATTTTGAAAAAAAACCCTTGGTCTGTGTTGCCTGTCATTCCTGAAACAGCAAAAGGGAAACAGAGTCAAAGTACTCTGGTAGCATCCACAGTTCATCAGGATGTGACATCTTCCAACATCTTAACTACCTCATGAGCCTTTGCACTGTCTCTGGAAAGACTTTTATGCTTCATCCTGCTCCAGACTTCATCTCATCGTATGATCACTTCAGCAGGGTCATTATAAAAGCTTCTGTTTGATTAAAACCTTCTCTCTCCACTTTTTCCGAGGTCTTCAAAAGGTCAGGTCTGTGTTTTAGAAATGGCTTAGTGAGTTCTTTTCACATTATCTAAGCAGAAATAAGAGAACAACTAACTACCAATATTTTAAGAACATTCAGCTAGTTCAGCTCTTTCATGAGAAAACTAGAAACAAAACTTGATGTTTACGGGTGACGAATTTTTAATTGTTTCATCAGTACCAACTCTGTCTCTTCTTTTCCTTCACCAGTGCAGATTTCCAGATTTCACCTGTGCCTTGTTCCTGCATCAAGCATCCTCATAAGCAAACGTCAGCTGAGTTGCTAGATTCCTCCTGATCAAGTATGTATCACATGGGAAAAAGACTATGCGGAAACAGCCAATGCGTACATGTGCCAACTCATACCAGAAATAGAACCTGCTATGTGACTAGGGCACAGCAGTAGGGAAGAACAAGGAGATGAGTACTAAATTGCCCATACTCTGTAATGAAGCATACCTCCTAGGAATAACCCAGATGCCTCTAATGGTTTTTATCTTGTGTGGACATAGGTTAGACTGGCCAATATCATGCTTGCATCTCATATGTAAACAAGGAACAATGGGCTGTCTGGGAGAGATGAATGCTGGGAGCAGGTGGTGGTGCCGCGGCTGCAATTCCACAGTCTCATTTATTTTCTGGTCCCCGTGGAGCTAAGGCATTTTCTGTTTCCAGTGCTGGCAACTTACCTAGTATCTTTTCATGAAAAATGCGACAGGGCATTAATTTCTGTCTTATACAAGGAAAGTTCCTTTTGTCAGGCATAGTATTACTGAAATAACTGTGCAGTTGGCACAATAAATGGAGGGGTAGATGTCCCTGTTGTCTATATTAGAAAATGAAATTGTGAGTGGAAATGGTCCTGAGTACTATAACCACATTATCTCTATTGTTAAACATGGGACCCTATCTCCCTCCCGACAGTTCCTTTGTGTGGCTCAGGCTAGGGATCATTCCCAATAAGCAGCATCCGTCACTGCGTTGTACAGAGTAAGGACACAAAAAGGGTTTGATAGTCAGCCTTGCAGGACTGAACCTTGTTGGTAGTCACAGGACTTTCTAAGAACAGGTGCTGCTGGCTTCTAGTTTTCTAGACTGCTTGGGAGAACATACTAGAAGCAAGCCTGGAAGTTTCCTGTTTCTTGATGTCCTCAAGTATCTGCCAAATATTACTAAATGTGCAATGGCTTGTAATTGGATAGTCTAATGAAGCCAAAGAGATTTACTACAAGCACATTTTTATATTTAAATTTCCAAATTCCAACCAGTTTCCAGACCGCAGCTCAAACTATAATTCAGCTTAAGCTACAATATTCTTAAAATACTACTTAGAAGATTGGGAAAAAAGAGAGATGCTAATGCATATAAAAGCACAAATGCAGTTTGCAAGTTCTCTGACTGTCTTTACAGAGGTCTGGAATCAGTGTCTCAGTGTGCAGCCACTAAGCCACCTCATGACAGGTAAAGAATGGGAAATTTTCAGGGCTATTGGATACCAGAAGTTTTCCCAGTGGCTCAGAACAAGGCTGGTTTTGTACAGTTCTTTTCTGTAATTAGGGTACTTTGGAAGAATTCACATCATTTAGTGGCTGTCAATCTCTGATTTTCTTCAGTAGCAAAGTGTTTCAGGCTAGAGATAGTTTGATGTACTGAGATATAACACAAATAAAAACTCTTTAGATTTCGCACAGAATCTTTAAAATTTGCCTGTACTTTAAAAGTTGTTTATGATAATTGTATTATTAGGCAACTATAAAAAGAGGGAAAGCTAGCTTTCATACAAACAAATATCACCCTACTACAATAAAATATCTCTTAAATAAAGTCATATGTCAGAGTAAAGAAATTCTATATAACCAAATTTTATTATAAAAAATTTTTTCTGGTTTAAAAACATGAACTAATTCTCGCTAAATATATACTCTGTTAATCTACATCCAGAGAAGCTGAAATACATACAATGAAATACATCCATGGTGTAATTCTTTCTTTGATACATTTCTGTTAAAGTATGCCATTTGCAAGGATAGAATTCTTAAAGATTATAGGTACTGAAACAAAAATTGTTCTATTTGCTCATATAGTCAGTGGGGTAGTTCAATAAAATAAATGTTAGCCATTCTTAAAATACATGTAGGTCTTAACACACCTAGTTCAAATATATTAAACAAACATTCTGAAGATGCAGGAGTTGAGAAAGCAAATGCTTCCAAGACAAGTTGAGTTCTGAAGGAGATATGTCGATTCCCTTTTTCTCACTGAATATTATCTTCACCTGTTAGTGGTCATATTAAAATGAGAATGCTATTTCTTGTGAGTAAGGATCAGAGCACAGCCTTAACAATGCATTTTCTACGCAAGCTTCCATCAAAGAATGAGGTAAAAAAGAAAAAAAAAATCATCACTATTCTGCACTCAAATCAAGTTGATAATTATGGTTTTATTTCAATGCGGTGAGAGGAAAACTGTTTTATGAAGTGCTTGTTTGGATGGCACTCTAAACCATAACTTCATGTCAAAGGGTGACAAAGATTGGGGTAGCACCAACTAGTAGTTAAAACCACCAAAGTCAATAACATGACATGAAGTCTATTAAACATAACTATTGCCATAAACCACTACTTTAACTTGTACATATTCTACCATTTACATTACATAATAACATAATTACATAATCTTCTGCCTCAGTTTCCAATGGTAGCCTCTCTTCCTACATTTATCAAAGCCCCCGAACCTCAAAGTAGGGACTGAGTGAATCAAATCCCTCCCATCACAAGAGAAGGCCAGATTCAAGACCACCTGGGGAATCTGAACATGCATAAGTCCATGGGACCCAGTGAGATGCATACCAGGGTCCTGAGGGGATTCGCTGATGTAGTTGTAAGCCACTGTCAACCATAGTTGAAAAATTGTGGCAGTCAGCCACTAAGTCCCCAGTGACTTGAAAAAGGGAAACATCACGCTCATTTTTAAAGTGACTGGAAAAAGGGAAACAGCACACCCCTTTTTCAAAAAAGGTAAAAAGGAAGATCCTGGCAAGTACCAAGCAATCAGCCTCACCTGTGTGCCTGGTAAGATTATGGAACAGATCCTGCTGGAAGCTACGTTAAGGCATATGGAAAACAGGGAGGCGATCAGAGGCAGCCAACATGGCTTCACTAAGGTCAAATCACGCCTGACTAATCTAGTGACCTTCTGTGATGGAGTGACTGCGTTGGTGGACAAGGGAAGAGCAACTGATGTCATCTACCCTGACTTCTGTAAGGGCTTTGACACAGTACCACAGAACATAATTGTGGGATAGGTTTGATGGATGGACTGTTAGTTGGATAAGGAAGTGGCTGGATGGCCACAACCACAGTTAAAGTGAATGGCTCAATGTCCAAGCAGAAACCAGCAACAAGTGGTGTCCCTCAAGTGTTTGTACTGGGATAAGTAATTTTTGATATCTTTGTCATCGACATAGACAGTGGGATTGAGTGCACCCTCAGCAAGTTTGCAGATGACACGAAGTTGAGTGGTACAGTTGCTTCACTTGAGGGAAGGGATGCCATCCAGAGGGAACTTGACAGGCTCAAGGACTGGGCATGTGAGAATTTCATGAAGTTCAACAAGGCCTAGCACAACATCTTGCACCTTGGTCAGGGCAATCACTAGCATCAGTACAGGCTGGGGGAAGAACAGATTGAAAGCAGCCCTGTGGAGAAGGACTTGCAGATATTATTAAATTAAATATTTGATATGAGCTAGCAATGTGTGCTTGCAGCCCAGAGAGCCAATTGTATTCTGTGCTGTATAGAAAGAAGCATGGCCAGCACATCGAGGGAGGTGACTTTCCCCTCTACCTCTCTGAGAGATCTGAAACCCCGCCTGGAGTCCAGCTCTGGAATCCCCAGTACAAGAAAGACATGACCCTCTTGGACCAAATCAAGAGAAAGGCCATGAAAAACAGTAGAGTTCTGGAAAACATCTCTTATGAAGAAAGGCTGAGAGAGTTGGGGTGGTTCAGCCTGCAGAAGAAAGGGCTCTGGGGACACCTTACTGCGGTATTTCAATATGTAAAGAAGGGTTATAAGAAAGATGGAGAGACTTTTTGACAAGGCCTGTATAAGCAATAATGAAACAGGGGAGGTTAACATTGGACATAAGGAAGAAATTTTTTACGATGAGGGTGCTGAGACACTGGAACAGGTTGCCCAGAGAAGTTATGGATGCCCCATCTTTGGAATTGTTGAAAGCCAGGTTGGATGTGGTTTTGAGCAACCTGTTCTAGTGAATGATGTCTCTGTCCATGGCAGGGAGGCTGGATGAGACAATCTTTAAAGGTCATTTCCAAGCCAAAGCATTCTAGGATTCTAGGATAATCAGGAGATGAGCAATTAGCATGCAAACTCTTAGTGTTATTTTTCCAGCATACTCATTTTATCCTTAGTGTCTGTCCACTCCATCTGACTCTACTCCATTCACAAATAGATTATTTGGAAATAAAAATGGTTTTTTTCAACTGAAAGATAGTTATTGTTAATGACACCAAGGAAGAATTTTCTATTAACATCCATGAAACAGCTATATTAATGTGTAGAAAATCAGATGTTTTCTCTTTTGACCTTGTATTTTAAACACAGAGAACTACTTAATATTCAGGGTTCTAATGTTTTAATGAAATTGTTTGGAAACTTACAAATCTCTAGTAATAATATTTAAAAACAAACTAAAAGTTCATTATTATTATTAATATTATTATTATTATTATTATTATTATATCTCAAAAATTAATTAGCTGCTGAGCTCCAAATAATGATGAAATTAAAGATTTAGCTAAGAGCTAAAATTAGAGTAATAACTCTGCACTACAGTTCAAAAATGTAAATAACCATGTGCTATACTATTCATAAGAGAATTATTTTCTCTCCTTCTGAACACACTGCTCTGACACCAGCACTGTGCTTGTGAACAAGAATCAGTAGCTCTGAAAATCCCGAAATCCCCACAGAAGAACAACATATGGCACTAAGTTTAGATCTTTTCTGAGTATCACCTGCTTTAGGTATCTCTATGTTACAGGGAACCTTTAAAACACATCTGATACAGAGATTTTTTCAAGACTAAAAATTGTGCTTAATTACTGTGAAGAAAAATTTAGGAAGACTACGAGTAACATCTGGTGGTTTGCCACACAAGTGTGGTACTCACAGCTCCTAGAGTACTCTTTCTCATCTTGTCTTATAGGTATGAATCCTCAGCACGCTGTGCGATACATGCATCCTAAGCTACTTGAACCTATGCTGTATTTCACCCAGTTGAGTTTCACCCATACTTCAGAATTCATTTGCAGCGTATTGACGATTCAGCACTGCAAGCTAAAGAAGAAATGTCAAGAGCTACAATCAGTAGGAAGAGAGTTCATTTTAATGTTGTAGCTGAAACCACTCAATAAACTTTCTCTTCTCTCTATTAATTTATTTTAGAAACCTATTTGAATTTGAATAAATATTCTAGTACTTAAAACACTTAATGTTTTGGAGACACTGGAGGAATGTCAATGCATTCTCCCAGTACTGTTGCAGTAGTCTCCATGATAAAATATTTCCTAACACAGACAAAGAAGCAAGTATATGAAATGGGGTTTTCGTATGTACTGTGTCGATCTAGGAATACAGGACCTGTCAAACATCAGTAGCAGCTATGTTCGTTAGTCAGTTAGCGCTACTTGGAGATTCCCTAATGACTCTCTGCAGAACTCGTATAAGATGATACTACTTAGGTGTTGTACTTCCTTTCACAAGATCTGAGTTTTGCCTGCTGGAGGGGTGAATATCATGGTGTGTTGTTTGCAGGGTTGAAATAAAAGCTTTGAAAATTGTGATGTGCTCACCCCATTTTGTACAGTCACCTGTCTGTAGAAGGTTGAAATTAACCTGCAGAAGGTGTAAGGTTAAGGTTAAGGTCAGAAAATCACACTGGAGGTCAGCTCTTAGCTGAGAGCTGATTCCACCTTGCTGCCGCTTAGTCCAGAGGAAAGATCAGGAAGAATGATTTGTCCTAAGGATGTACTGGAGCCAGCATGGGCACCTGATTTCTTGTCATATATCCTGAGACTCAGGCTCATTATCTACCAAAGACAGGTTGGACCTGCCTGCCAAGATGCAGTTGGTGATATTGTCTATGATTCTGTGAAGCACACTGTTAACTTCGGGCATATCTGGCTAGTAGTTAGCATTTTATTTAGTCTGGAGCTCTCTGGTCGTAAGTATAAAAGTTACTCAAAGCTCCCAGTAGCTTTGGCGTGTTGCAGAAACACTATAGATGCCTTCATTTTAGTCATTCCATGGTGCTTTAGGTTACGTATCCCTTTTCTTTCAGATTTTGTCTTCCATTGGGAGATTTCACTTTCAATTGGGTTTTCACTTGAAAGCCCTCAGTGGAAATAAGTTATTGCCCATAAAATGCTATCCACAAAAAACCTCAATTGTTCACAACCCTGTAAAACTTGCACCAGTTAAATTGGTTATTATGTCTCATTCTTGTTAATTTACTGTCTTAGAAGTTGTACAAAACTTCTTCTGGTCCCTGAAGAACTAGACAAAAAGATTCATACATCTTATACAAAAGGTTGAATGCTCTTCAGGTTTAACTGTAAATGGATGAGTCTGTACTCTATTTCAAGCATTCTAATGGGAACCAAACTAGCTTGCTTCTTCGCTCTTGGTCTTGAAGTATTTGAGCACTGCTTAATCTGTGTGCTTTAGCCCTTGGAGGGATTATGCTGCCCTTTCTGGTTGGTATGGAGGATGGTGCTTGCAGGTCCCAGAAGGAGTAATTTCCAGGCTTCATCTCCTAGAGAGACAGATTGCTATGATCACGATCTTTGTAAAAATCAGACTGCTGAGTATACAAGGGGCTATCAGTTTAGAAAGTTTTAAAACACTTTAAATGAATTTCTGATGTTCATTTTATCTAGTATAATGCACCTTATAATTGATCCTGGAGGTTAACAACATCACAAAGACATAGTCGCAAATAAAATGTGTCATATTTCTTACTGGCTGAATCGCATACACCAGAATGCAAGTGTTAATTCTGTTTGATAGTTTTAAGTTACTTGGGGGAAACAAGTAGAAAAGAGATAGATACACTCTGCATAACAAAACAAACAAACAAACAAACAAAATTTCTGATATTTACCTCTATAGCTTGTTCTATTTAATGGGATTGAAATAATTTCTAATAAGCAAAATGTAGCTTTTGTCCTTAAAACCAAACCATATTAAGTTGCAGAAAAGGACAAATTATAGAACTGCATTATTAAAATGCAAGATGGGAGTTTGTACTAAGGTATTTCTGTTAATTATAATTGCGTATATTCTTTAACATTTTAATGTGATTTGTTACTATTAATATAGTTGCTATTGGAACAAGCACACAAATAACAAATGATAGGCCAAACACAGTAATATATAGTTGTAACATTTATGTTCAATGGGATCTAGGTTCAAAAGAGTATTGCATTACAGGATTATAGAACTACAATAATACTTGCTGCATTTAGAGCAGCTCTGTGGAGAAGGACTTTGGGATACTGGTGGATGAAAATTGGATATGAGCCAGCAATGTGTGGTCACAGCCCAGAAAGACAATCATATCCTGGACTGCATCAAGAGAAACATAGCCAGCAGTTCAAGGGAGGTGATTCTTCCCCTCTGCTTCTCTCTTCTGGGACCCCACCTGGAGTACTATGCCCAGCTCTGGGGTCCTCAGTACAAGAAAGACATGGACCTATTAGAGCAGGTCCAGAGGAGGTCCACAAAAAAGAACAGGGGGCTGGAACACCTCTCTTATGAAAAAAGGCTCAGAGTTGGGGTTGTTTAGCCTAGAGAAGAGAATACTCTGGTGAGATCTTATTGTAGCCTTTTAATATATAAAGGGGGCTTATAGGAAAGACAGAGATAGACTTTTTACCAGAGCCTGTAGTGACTGGACAAGGGGGAACGGTATTAAACTGAAAGAAGGTAGATTTGTATTTGCCATATGGAAGAAATTTTTTACATTGAGTGTGGTAAGACACTGGAACAGATTGCCCAGAGAAGCTGTGGATGCCCCATCCCTGGACGTGTTCAAGGCCAGGTTGGATGCGGTTTTGAACAATCTGTTTTAGCGAAAGATGTTCCTGCCCATGACAGGGGGGTTGGATTAGATTTCAAAGGCCCTTTTCCAACCCAAGCCATCTGATGTTTATATGAGATTTTTTAAAAGTAACTACTATTATTATTAATATTATTGTTGTTATAGTTGTTATTGTTAGAAATTTTGAAAAATATTCCATATAAAGTGTATAGTGTTTGCACCCCCATAAGCCTGAGGTGTTGTTGCTAATGAAATCAGATAACAGATAAGTTTCTTACCAACACATTGCAGAAAATAAATTATTGAAATTATTTGCAGTATAAAGTTAATCATCTCTATATTAACACGTAAAATAAATTTTCAGGAGGAGAAAACATATCATCTTGGAGAAGAGCATTTTTTCTTTCGCTGGCTTATAAACATCTCCCTCCCTCCCTCCCTCCCTTCCTTCCTTCCTTCCTTCCTTCCTTCCTTCCTTCCTTCCTTCCTTCCTTCCTTCCTTCCTTCCTCATGTCAGTATAGACTTTGTGTGTGAAAGATACCCCTAATCTAAGAAGCCAGAATACAGTGTCAAGCTTAACAGCTAAGTCTCATCCATACTGTGCCCGAAGAAGTGGAAAGGTAGAACGTGAAATACAGTGTGCATTAAAAACAAAAGACAATTGCTGCAAGTTCAATAGAAATGCAGAAAGATAATCAATCTGACTTTTTGAAATACAAATTAACAAATTAGTATGGTTAATGACCCACTGCAGCTTTAATATTTTAAATCTTGCCCCAAAAATGACATTTCAGAATAACATCAGTGCTTTGAAATATCTTTTTTTGCTAGAGATCTTGTATTCCAAGTTCCAACTCATTGTAACTTAGATTCTTAAACCATGACATTTCTTATGAAAACACTTTCACTAAATATCAACAGCAAGAACTCATTCTCCTGAAATTATACCAAGTTCTTGCAGACAACTGCATGCCCATTAATCAGTAAAATGTACTGTAATGTCTTCTTTCTAAACTGTAAGCAAAAAACACTTGTACACCCAAAGGAGTAGAGAAATAACATGATTTTTTTAAGCTTCCTTAGAGATATCTAGCAAGGAAAGAGGGTAGGATGCTGTTTCTGTCTGTCTGTGTGTCTGTCTGAAACAGACTATATATGTAATCTTTAAAAACAAGCATCTTTGCTCTTGAAAATCTCCTGACTCTATAATGCCAAAACACGAAATGAATGTGTAGTACAAATGCTAGATAGCCAGAGCAATTAGTAATATAACTAATACTACACTATCTTATATTATCAAGCTTGAACACTCTGAAGACTAACTATAGGCTCAAATGCTTTCCTGTACCGTAGTGAGCATCAGGGAATAATCAGACTTCTGAAGTTCTTGTGATGCATTTGAGCTTCGGGGCTATTCTTCCTGACATGTATTGGTAATGCTTTTGTGAAGCCTTGAAGTTAGTGTACTGGGGTGTAAAGTGAACAGTTTAAGTTTTTAGTTCAGGTTCTGCAATTTAGCTGTTCAATGAGCTCAAAGAAGCCCCTCTACCTCTCTTAAAAGTTCTCATCTGTAAAAGAAGTCTACAGAGATCTGCTTCCTTCATTTATCATTTTGGGAACAAATTTCTCTTCATAATTTTTGAAAACTGGTATAAAATAGGTGGTATTACTTTTGCTCTAACTCCTTTCAAATTACTGATGCTGAAAGAAGGAAGGGAAGCAGGCCTAGGAGAAAGCTACACCATTTTACATTTATTAAGAATAACTTATGTACAATTTTCAGGTTGCCAGTTAGGTCCAGTTTTCCAGCATGGCTGCCCACACTGATGAGAAAAGAAAAAGCTGTGATGTTCATGACTTTAGAGCTAATTTTGGTAAATGTGCTGCCAAAATACTAGTTCAGCAAAACTTTATGAACTCAGTACGTTTGCATAAATTTCTGTGGGACATGTTATGAAAGATGTCAAACACAGAAAATTTCACTATTACATCTTTTAGTCTTACATGTATGAATTTTGATTTATATCTAATATGCATAAAGAGTACACTAAACAAGTAAAACATAAAATGTCATTAATTATACTTCGTTTTTTGTCAGTTATCTGGTTAGGTAACTGAGACTTAACTTCAGTAAATTTATATGTGCTTTCAGACTTTTTCAAATTAAGGATTGATTACCTTAACTTAAACCTTTGTTTATCGAATACATATATTTTACATCATGCTTACACTAGGTTAAGAATGTGCATGATCTGTTCCCATATTCCCACAGCTTTGTGGACTTTTAGAACTTTAAAAAGTAATAATATTTCACTTTGTGTTTGATTTCTTAGTAAAGCCTATGTTAATAGTCAAGATAGAAGTATTTCATTTTGCAGCCAGCTCTTTAATCTAATTTCCTTTTGTTTGAAGCAATTAAGTATCATTGAGTTTTGAGAGAAAACACAAAATTAGGACAAAGATACGGAATAACACATTAAAAATACTTCAGAATTTTTCATTCCATTACCTTCATTTTAATTTGTCATCTTTTGGAATCATACACAGTTGTGGAAAAATGCTGTTAAAACTCTACTGGGTTTCTCAGCTGGTACATGCCTATTGGGCTTTTTGTTCTGCAGAGGTGCAAATAACATTGTTCAAAACAACAGAAAATATGCCCAAAGATTTTTTATTCCATCCTTATTAACTTCACTTTGAACCACTCTGTAGTCCTTACTTTGTTTATTTTCCCATGATTAGTACTGTCTCTACTCTGGCATATTAATGCAAGCATCACTAAGTAAAGTCCTTTAGCTTGGTTATCCTCTGTAATGGCATTTTGTTTATTGAAAAATTGTTCCTTGAATTGAAGCAGAATTTAATTGAATCAGAAATCAGCTGAAAGCTAGGCAATTTGATTCCTGAAAGGTTAGGTTTGACAGTAAGGTATACCTTTTCTGGAATAGAAGCAGCTACCAGAGAAATTACTTCACTTTCAATCTTAAAACTGAAAATCTGCCTGCAAACTAATTTTGACATCACATAATTAATTTATTACAACATTTAAGAGAAACTTCTTTAGGTCTACTTCTTGTGTTACCTTCTGGAAAGTTCTTTAGAGGAAACTTGTTTCTCTTTTCATAGGACAGAAGTAATGGAAATCAGTAGAGTTATATCATAACTGAACTTGACCTTCTACTTCCATGAGGTCGCAGGGAAAGGAAGGGACCTTTATTTATTATTATATAAATATGAAGTCATATTTTTTGACATAATTTAATATCTTAATCCAAAATTACATTCGTATTTTTGAGTCTTATATCTTAGCACGTTAAGTAAGCTGTAGTGAAATTAAATATAACAGAGAGATTGTGCAAAGCCATGTTTAAATCTGCCAGTAAACACAAACATGGTCATGAATTACGCCTTATGAATGAATTAATGGAAAAGAGACTTTGAACAGATATTACAATTTTCCATAGCCCTTTCAGAAGAACTCCATTCATTAAGCTGTTAATGAAAGACTTTCTGTAACACAGTATGGAAGATGATAATCCTATTGTTGTTGAATACATCATCTGATATAAATATTTGCTTAAAATCCCAGAACACTGAAATAGGCTATTTCTTCTTTATCCTACAGAAACATTACATGACATTTTAATTAGGTAGATATACAGATGGATGTAAGGAAAAATTATATTTGATTTTATTAAAATTAATTTAACACCATATAATTACCCTCCACATCAAACAAGAATGGGCTATTAATTTGGATAAGAAGACATTTACATAATAGAATTCCTTCCCAGGAAAATAAAACACCATGAAAATGCTCAAGTGAGCTATATAAACTACATAGATATTAATGTAAAAACGTAATTAAATTGAAATTATTATAAATCTGTTACATAATACAAGCACTATTGTTATAGTATAAATACTTAAACTAACTAACACAAGTGGTTGGGCAACCAAGTGTGTATGAACTTACATACCTTACAACAACGGAGAGAGAAGCAGCTGTCTAAGTTAAATAGACTAGATCATCTCTGTTGGTTTACTTTTCTTCACTGACTAGATAGGAATTTGTCCTGGTTTGAGGTAAAACAGGACCAATTTTGTTCAGTAACTTTACTTTTTAGCTAGACCTCTTCTAACTGCTGAAATTAACAGCATGTTGTGCAGAAACTGTTCACTCTCAGAGTGATAAGACCCGTGTTTACAGTTGATGCCAAGGAATGGGATGCAGAGAGGCTCTTGCTTATACTTATTGCTATAACAGCCAAGGCCAGACAACTTTGTTACTTACCCTGTTGGAGGGTCGGAAGCAGAAAAGCGTAGAGGGGTTGCACCTGCAGAGAGGAGCGGACAGGACAGGTGACCCAAAACTGACCAACAGGGTATTCCATCCCATCTGCCTCGTGCTCGGTATAAAAGCTGAGGGATCAAAGGGTGAGCCCTCTTTCTTCAATGGCTGGCGTCTGAGGAGGACTCTGTCTGTTCATGTGCCTTTGATCCTGATCCTGAATCCAGATCCAGAATCCAGTTCCTGTCTGTCACTGAGTCCAGTCTGGGACTTCCCCAGTGCCTGCTGGTGATGTGATTGTCATCCTGGGAGCTCGATACAGTTTTGCATATATTTCATTATATTTTCTTTTTATTATTTTATTATTAACATTTCATTAAAGTAGTTTAGTTCCTTCTAAACTCTTACGTCTCTTTTTTCTCTCTCTCTCTCTCTCCTGCCTCCCTTCAGAAGCAGAGCAGGAGGGAGAGTGAGCATCTGTCGTTCCACCTGATTGGGCCAATCTGGCCCAAACCACAACAGAATTACAAATGCTTTATTTATGAAGACAGCACCAATAACCCATGTTAATCAAATGAAATGTAGATGAAACAAATACCTGATTTATGCACCCTAACTCTCATCAGGAAATCTGAGTACCTTGTTAGGTTGAGATCTACAGGACAAAATCAGAAACATTTCCACTTAAACACATGCTTTCTTATAAGCTGAAAAAAGCCCCCCCTGAAAACCAAATCAAAGATAAAACCCAAACCCAAAACTCAAAAACAATTACACACACAAAAAGAAAAAAAAAAAAGAAAAAGAAAAAACCTACATAAAACATTTTCCCCTATAGGTGATGCAGGCAAAGGTCAGTTGCATCCCAGTTACCCTAATTCAAGTGATTTCACCTAACATTGTTGGACACAACGAGATGCCTTAGGATGGTTATGGCAACACCACTAACAAAAAGTTGTTTATCTCACTTACCCTCCAAAAGGTGTATCAGTTACCCTCCCAACACATATAGTTTTACATGTGCCTTAGTGGCTCATTAAATCATAAAAGGAATGTCTGTAAGAGTCAGAAAACTTACTGTCAGGAGATATTAATATTTTTTTTCTCCATGTATTTTATTGCATGAAATTTAATTTTTATTCCTTGTCATTTCAAGAGGTAAAGCTCTGAATTTTTTAACTGAAGTGTAAAGAGTCAATTGATTTTTCTGTCTTCTTTTGAAGCTGAATGTCACAGAAGTGTTGTGTAAATGCTGTCTCAATAGAGAGGGTTCTTGACAAGGGTGAATCTTTCATTTCAAAGGCTCTTGTAAGAAAGGGTACAATAGCCAACAACATTGCCAGCTTGTAAAATTGTGCAGTATAACTCAGAGTTTTGTTGCATTCAGCAATTTTTTCAGCACTTCATATCAGACACAGAAGAAATGGAAAATTAATTTTTGAAAATTAGCTGATACTGAATAATGCATGAAAATTCAGTCAAAATATAGGAAGTTTATAACATGCTAATATCTAATCTTTAAGGAATTTAGTGACTAAAAAGATAACTTAAGAAATATCACATTATTTCTACTATGAGGTAATTTTTCAATTACAAGCATATCTGGGATTGTATATGAAGTATTTGTTTGCTTAGCTTGTTTTGAATTGACTGTGACATTGCACCGAGTGGAAGATTCATAAGAGAGAGTCCTGCCTCACTAAATCCTCCAATGTGGAATTATTTTACTCTTATTTCAGTTGTTCCACCAAACTAATTGCAGGTTGCACCTGAGGAATTGCAGATGACAGAACTGCCAGTGATTCAGTTCTGGATTCTTTCAACATCCAGATATCCTGATGGGAATTAAAACCTAGCAGAGAAAACAGGCAAACAATATTTAGGAATTCCCTAGTTGACTTTCCTCTCACTTTCATGAAGAGCCCTAACATATCGTTTAGTTCCAGGAGGACCTATGGCATTTAAACAATCCAAAAATCTGGAAGGCACTTTCATTTTTCAAGTAAATCCCCAAAACAATATTTACTGGCATAAGAGGTGGCAATCTACTTTCTAGGCATTGTCAGGTTGTTTGGATTACTGCAGCAAAGGCTATGCCTACAGAATAACTTCTGATAAATGTCCTTGTCACATATAAGAATCCCAAAGCTGAATACCAATGAATGCAAACATTTAATTCCTACTCAAGATGCTCATGCAAAGCTGTATTGGGCGGGAAGAACTTCAGGACATCTCTGAAGTCTTTCTCTTTGTAATTCATAGTTCACAGGACAGATAAAAAATTAGTTCACATAGAATGGTGGGGAAGTAGAATGATGTTTTCTAGTCATATTGTTTTGGTCAACATGCACCAATGAATTACATGCAAAATTTATCATCCAGCTGTTAGTGCAAGGGAAGGGAGAGTTGTGAACATAAAGTATTCCCCATTTTTGTCCATACACCATCAAATCTGTCCAAGGGCATATATTAGAACATGCACTATATGAGGTATTTGGGTACCAGAGGCACTTGTCACCTCAAATATCTGAAGTTGTATCTGAGTTTTGGTCAGTTTTATTGAATTGTTCATGGACTTAGTTTGGTCAATTGGCATGGTTAGTAATTATCAAAATCAAATTCCCCACTCATTTGCTCTCAGGTGAGTGACTGTAACTGAAACAGCAGGTATTGGAGATTTTTGCCTGTATTCAGTCACCAAAATAACATTCGTAAAGCCTGAGAAGTAATCCTGTTGAATTCATCAAACTTGCTTGAATAGAAAAAGGAATAAATAGACCAACAATTTGTAATTTTCACAGTACAACTGAATTTTTTGTAATAATTCTAATGCCTTGAAAATTAATTAAATTCATTACAGTCAAGGTATGGATCAGATCACATGTGAAAAATTATAGTATAGATGTACAACTGTGGCCACTTGTATGTAGCAGTTAGTATTAAGTATTTTATTGCAAAACCATTAGTCATAATCCACTGAGCTCTTGACAAGCCCATCATGGAACAGTGTTGGAGAAATTTGATTGCCAATAAATGTAAAATTACAGCTAGAAGTTTCAGGTATTTGAAAGCAATTCACGTCATTGTTGAATAAATAGTCCCTTTCTCCCTGTGGGTAATAATATATATTTAATTTGATTTTATGAATGCTTAATTATGTACCTTAGACAATAGACAATACTACTAATAAAAAAAGAACACCTAAAAATACAAGCATACTTCCTAAAGAAAATTTATTTCTATTACTCACTTCAGCATTACATGTACCAAATATTCCTTTTTATTTAGCTGAAAAGCAATGTACACATCTTCTTCATTAAAAAAAAAAAAGGCAGAAAAAATAGCTTCTGAAAAAAAAAACCCAACCCATACATATAGCTTTTAAATCCTGTACAATATTCTTCCGTGGATTGTTTCTGAACTGTATACTGTACTCTTTGTTCATATATTCCTCAAAATGACTGGATTTTTGTAAGGAATGATCATCTATGTTAACAACTTTAAGACTAAGTCCTTACATTCCAGAATGTTGGTTTCTCACTAGCTTTAGATGCCGATAGAAAAGTAAGGAAGAAGTTTATGTTTATAGTTTTAATCTTACTTGTTTATCAGTATATACGTAAAGTTTGAATCACATCTCCCCATACTTTGAAATATTAACTTGTTATATCGAAGGCCCATGACCTTCTTAATCCGGTTTCAGTGAGTTAAACTTCTATCTGACACTGACTTACTTTATACTGAGAGAAATAAGCTAATGGTCCTTACTGTTTGCTCTGCTTCTTCAAGGGTCTTGAACAGAGCTCTTTTATATAATATCCACAAACTAAGCCTTATTCCAACTGGATGAGAAATACTTGGATAAGCTTTCAAACTGACAGCAGAATTTAGAGAGATACAGTTCTGCTGTGTTGAAAATAGTATAGCATGCTTTCCTTCCCCCAAAATGAGCAATTTTCCACATTTCAATCCTCCCCATCTCTGCTTCACTTGCAGCTCAGATTATAGTAGGAAACTTTCAAAGTAAAACAAAACATTTTTGAAGGAAAAAAAAAAGTTGTTATAGATGGTTTCCTAATTGAGGGTGGATTGTCTCCTTGATTTGATGTGAACAATAGCTCATAAATTGAGTCTATTTATTCCTGTAATTAATGATAATCTGAATTGACTTTGAGTTAGAAGGTTGAAATTAATTAGCAATCTGAACTTTATATGTTGACATAGCTGAAAATGCAGATTTGTCCCAGAAGAAAATATGTGTTCAGTTCTAAGAGACACTTGAAAATATTAGGAGAATTCAAGGATAATATTGAGTCATGATTGACAAGTATGATGATATCTGACCCTGTAAAGACCAGAGTTGAAAATGATACCTTTAACACCTTTGCATTGGACCAGTTAGTAAATTTACTTAAATTTACTTGAATGAAAAAGTGTTTTTCTGAGTCGTTTCTAAGCTAACCTGCTTCCAAACTTCTGGGCAAAACAAGTAATTTAAACAGCTGTATGTAGTAATGTACTAATAGTTATATCTTTCAGTGCTCTTTTACATCCACTTTCAGTCTTGTCAGAGAGTAATAATTTTTTTGTTTTTTTCCTTTCCACTTCCTGGCATCTTGTTCCTCCTTTTTTTAAAGTGAGTCATAAAAACATCTTTCCAAAAAGACTACATTTCTTGCATTGAATCTTTTATGTGACATAAAATTGCAATTGCAGAATCATCTCTAATTAGCTAATGTGAAATCCCATGGAACATAATAAGTATGCAATGTAAGTAAAATTTTGATTTATAACAAAAGTATCATCGTGAAGACTGGACTTGTGATAAAGAGATGTAAAACTGCAACTGTACTTGTCTGGTAGCAAAGTTCAAATTACATACTGTAGTGCTTAAAAAATTTCCTAATTTCATAACATGTAAATAGCTACATTAACCTTAGGTAGATCAATATATACATAATAATTTCAAATCCAGCTAAGTCTTCCCATAGAGCGTTGCAAAGAAGATATACAAAGAGAAATAAATTTTTAAAAATTCCAAGAATTGTCTATTTTGGCTGTTGCAAAAGAAAGGGAGAAGGGGAAGGGACTGAGTGTTAAATTTTTGTATCAAGTTTGATCCAAATAGTCTATGAAATAGCTGAGAAATTAGAAGCTGAAAAGCATAGTTTATAATGGAAATGCTAAATGGACCTTAGCTTGATCATCATGGTTCTAGTGAGTGCTGCTACATCACAGGATATATTTCTGTAAGTTGAATTGCTATGTGTGGCAGGCTCCTATAACCATAACAGAAGGTACACTAAAGAGTTAACTTCAGCAGCTTGTTATGTAATGAATTACTTATCCATTATTTATAAAACTTATAATTAAGTCACTTCTAAAAAAAGGATAGATAATCATTAATTTTCATCAAGTGATTTGCCATTGCCTAGTTCAGTATGAAACTATAGTCAAGATAAAAGACAAAATTATTCTCACCTTCCATCATTAAAACAACCTTTCATATGAGAACAAATTACCAAAACATAATAGTCCAGATTCTGACAGTGGGTAGCTCGTTGCACAAAAAAGTCCATGCATTTACTTTTGGCAATATTTGTGGAAGACTGTTCACCTAGCACTGAAACAACAGAGCCAATGCAGACATGAAAAAGCTTATATACTCCCATACATAGATACATGTCTATAGACGTGCTTATTTTTGTAGAAATATAATTAAACAAGAAGAAAATCTCTTTAATCCACTGAAATTGCACTGGAAAATAAGATTCAGTTACATGTAAAACGTATATCTTATTTAACACAGAATGTTAAAATCTGTTGCTGTGTAGTGTTAAATAACTGTTTTCCTTCTTGGTAGGTAGGCATACATCTGTGTATTTTTATATAAATTGATAGGTACAGACCTATTCTACTGCCTCTCACTGCACATACATATCAGTAAACTAGGTTGTGATTCTTTTCAACACTGTTTAGAAGATATGGCATTGATAGATGAACAGAAAAATTGCCATTTTGAGTTGACCTCATTCTTCTAAAACAACTCTGCTTTAAGGACAGCTAGATGACTTTTCAAATTAGTCACTGTCAGAATACAACCAGCTTTGAGAAGCTTGACTTTAAGCTCAAAGATGCACACAAGTTATCTTTTTTTGAAGCTGGAGGAATTCCAAAAATTAATCTTTATATTTTTTTTAACTCTCAGAAAGCAGTGCAGTATGTTTGATTATAAATCACTATTTTCCATGGAGAGTACCATTTATAAATTAATTTCAGATTTTTTAATTTAGACATAGAGAAGGGACTGAAGATTGAATCATCCACATTCCACATGAATTTGGCAAATATGGCAACATTTTCATGTCTAACTTAATGAGTATTAAAATAAATTTAGCAAATTAAAAATGGCTAAATGAAGGAAGTCATAGACTATTTCAACTCTTCAGATTCTCAAAAGTAAGGAATCTGGGTTCATATCTATCCAGAGAGATGAAAAACTTAAGCTTAAATCTGACTTTTCAAGAGGTGGCCTAGCTGCTGTACATAAGACTGACACAGGTGTATGCACTCATCAGACTTTTCCAAACTTCATGCATACTGAGGCCTAACTGTGATATGTGTTATCCGATTTGTCACTCTTCAGTCGTCAGAAATGTCCTCATGGTGTGGGTCACTATCCCTAACCTGGCTTTCCATAGGTCAGTCTCAGAACCTCACTGAAGCAATAGCAATAGCTCTGCCTGGCACAGATGTTAGCTTGTGGATCTTTCCCAATCTTCCTTTTCATATACAAACACTTCTGCAGTTCTGCTCATCCCTCAAGACAGAAGGGTAGACAGATAAAGATTAGGTACTTCCAAGTTTATAATGAATTTTGACGTTTAAAGCTTGAATGTGGTACCTAAAAGTGTTCTTCTGACACTTGTTTCCTAGGATGGCATTAGACATCTGTGTTTTAGCTGCTGAATCTCACTCTCTGTTCCTTTGTGAAGGTTTAGTCATAAATTGTATATATATTTTAAGAAAACCTTTTTATTCTTGTGCAACAAGAACAAGTAAGGTAGTTTTATTTACATAATCAATTTTAAAACATGTTCTGCATTTTAATTTTCTTTTTATTTTTTATTTAAACCATAAGTAGAATATTTATCTTCTAATATGTAAAAAAATTCTTTGTAAAGAAAAAAGTGACTCAAAATATAAATAAATTATTAGAATCTTTTATATAGATGTGTATAGCCCTTTCTTGGTTTAAAAAAGAATTTGCTGTATGGGTGGTGTGTACTTGATATGTATTGTTTAATGGAGATGTTGCTGGCATAGCACAGAGATGTCTAGCAGAAATATTGAAATTGGTACAAATGAAAGATGAATGTAAATGTGTGTATGAAAATACAAGAAAAAACAGTAGCAGAAGGACAAAAAGAATGGCTTATGTTGATAACGATGGACACCATTTCCTGTGCCTTTCCTAAAAAGACAACTTTCCTAAAGAGGCAACTTGGCTAAGACTTATGGAAGCTGAAGTAAGCAAGATTCTGAGGCTAAGGACCACCCCATGGTAAATAATGCCACCTTATTGACATAGATAAGATATTTGTCATCACCTAAGAAGAATCCCAGAGACACGATGAGGACTCAACACCTGGTGTCCCTTGACCTCTGCATCACGTATAATTGATCCTGGTCAGACCATGCAAACTTGAGTGCTGGTGCTTGTGAGTATGTGAATAAGACAGTATGAGAATGAAATCTATAAGGGAGAATATCAGTGGCTAAAATCAGCTTTGAGATTTGTAAATAAATAACATCTTCCCCAGCCTCTTCTAATGGGCTCTTTCAGGCTATGATTTATCTCATCCTGAACAGATGTCTAAAATAGGTCAGACAAAGTATGCCTAGAAGCCATGTTTTTCTTGTTTTTGATTATATGGAAAGTCTATGCTGACTAGCTCAGATATAAATGTACCTAAAATTAAGGAACATGAATCCCACTGCATCTCAGTCAAGGTAAAGCACAGTGACTGCAGGGGCTCCCTTTATCTTTGCTTGTCTACTGAGATCCTGCCCCATGAAGCTTGTTCCAGCACTGCCTCCTCTCAGGTAAACAACTCACATCTAATTAATTTCTTCCCATCAGTCACAGAATTTGCTACTTCAGCACCCAAATTTGGTATTTCTGATACTGCTAGCCAGGCCTTATACTACCTCAGCCTTACTGATATAGTCATCAAGGCACTGCTGGCTGTCTAAGACTGCTCCTCACAAGGCCCTAGCATTGCCCTTACCATTTGTGGAGTCTCTCACATAACCATTTGTGAAATTCAGCCGTCCTCGTGATGCTATCTGTATTCCACTTCCTACCTGTATTCCACTTCCTCCTAGTGGTCTTGCATGGGTGAGGTGGCCCAGATGCTTAGCATCTGACTCCTCTTCAGCTTTGAGTGAAGTGAACCAGTTTCACTGCTTTTAGGTAAAGCAGGAGACTTCCTCTTGATGCCAGAAGTCAGCAGCTTCCATTCTTCACTTTCTCCACAGTTTGCACTGCTGTTATACTGGGAGTGGCCAATGACTGTGTCTCCACTACATGTGGGGTCCAGGGCTTTTCAAGCTGTTGTGTCTCTGAGAAAGATCCTGCCTATTTCTTTTTCATCTTCTCTGACGCTCACTCCCTCCTGTAACTTCTCCACTTGACAACACAGCTCTTCAAGACAGCACACCTCCTGCAGGATGGAGGGCCATCTCTTCTTGCATTAAAGAGAAGCCCCAGGCGATCTCTGCAGCCTGGAACTTGCAGGGCTGCATCCACCATCTGAACCTCCACCTGGGTCAAAGCCTCTGGCCTGGCAGGGAAAGTTTTTCCAAGGCCTGCTGGTTATTTGTTTTGTCCAGCAGTTTTTCATATATATATACAATTATACATGTGTATATCATATTTATAAATCAATGACAATACTTCGTGCTGACTGTTCCTGATAATTGAATGCTGGAGACTGAAATCTGAAGAAGGAAAAGCGTAAGAATAAAGGAATTTTATTCACGGTCAAAAGACTGTCATGACACTGTAAAAAATTAATGCATTTCTGAAGACACAATTATGTTACAGCACTGAGCCAACTAACAGGCTAGCTTTAAATCTAATATTGTTACCAAATTCATCTTGGATACAGTAAATCAATTCAATATCCTGCTTCTATTATGTCACATTTTACTGTTGGCTGGCATATATTTTTTACAAAATCCTCACAAAAAATCTTCGTTAACTTTGATTTAAGGTTGCTAAACTACATGACTCACTGACACAGACCACTACAAGTAGTGAAATATCGAACCTTTTCATAATCACATCTACCTGTCCTTTGTCCTAAACCACTGAAGTGTTTTCACCTCTGTTCTAATGAAAAAATATTCATCTGGAGTTTTTGGCTTTTGCTAAACAATATAGTATCAGATTTTTATAATTATCAGGCCTCATTATTCTGAATAAATTGCAGAAACCTGGTTGGTGAATATATTAGAGTTATATTAACAGAGATGGCTCCAGGTGTGCCTTGGATTAAAAACAGCAGAGAAGATGACAGGAGGAGTAGCATGACTGTGGTATTTATTCAAACTCAATAAATCTTCCATGCAAACTTGGACTGTTATCAAGTTTATCTGGATCATTTCATTTTCCTCTGTACTAATGCTTTGGTGCAAAGGGAATACCATGTCTGCACATTTCTCTGAGCTGGGAATTACTGTTCCATGAACTATAAAGCTTTTAAAAGCATATTTCTGCCTCTTTAACTGTCCTCCAATGTAAAGGTGTCATGGTAGATGTGGGTAAGGATTTGGAGAAGAAACATAGGCTGAGATATACAAGTTCCTGAATATCATTGATGACATGCAAAAGTTTGTCTGTTTTAACATGTAACTAGTACCTCTTGAATAAGCCTTGTGGATCAAAAGATTACTACCTCCTTCTTACAGAACATTACTGCATATTCTACAAATTGAATCAATTCATATCTCTTAGTGTGATGGGCTGACCCTGGCTGGATGCCAGGTGCCCACCAAAGCCACACTATCACTCTCCTCCTCAGCTGAACAGTGGAGAGAAAATATAACAAGAGGCTCGTGGGTCAAGATAACAACAGGGAGATCACTGCACAATTACCATCATGGGCAAAACAGACTTGACTTGGGGAAATTAATTTATTACCAATCAAAACCAGAGTACAGTAATAAGAAAATAAAAACTAAATCTTAAAACACCTTCCCCCCACCCCTCACTTCTTCCTGGGTTTAACTTTACTCCCAAATGCTCTACCTCCTTCCCCATGCCAGTGCAGGGGGATGGGGAATGGGGGTTACGGTTAATTCATCACACATTGTCTCTGCCGTTCCTTCCTCCTCAGAGGGAGGACTCATCACACTCTTCCCCTGATCCAGCGTGGGGTCCCTCTCACAGGAGACAGTCCTCCATGAACTTCTCCGGTGTGACTCCATCCCACGGGATGCAGTTCTTCACAAACTGCTCCAGCGTGGATCCTTTCCACAGGGTGAAGTCCTTCAGGAGCAGACTGCTCTAGCATGGGTCCCCCTCAGGGTCACATGTCCTGCCAGCAAACCTGCTCCAGTGTGGGATCCTCTCTCTCCATGGGACCACAGGTCCTGCCAGGAGCCTGCTCCATCATAGGCTTCCCACAGTGTCACAGTCTCCTTCAGGTGCATCCACCTGCTCTGGCGTGGGGTCCTCCATGGGCTGCAGGTGGATATCTTCTCCACCATGGACCTCCATGGGCTGCAGAGGGACACACAGCTTCACCATGGTCTTCACCACAAGCTGCAGCAGAATCCTTACTCTGGGGCCTGGAGTACCTCCATCCCCTCCTTCTTCGCTGACCTTGATGTCTGCAGAGTTGTTTCTCTCACATATTCTCACTCTCTTCTCCAGCTGCAGTTGCTGTTGTGCAGCAACTTTTCCCCCTTCTTAAATACATTATCCTTGAGGTGCTACCACTGTCGTTGATGGGCTCAGCCTTGGCCAGCAGTGGGTCTGTCTTGGAACTGGCTGTCATTGGCTCTATTGGACATGGGGGAAACTTCTAGCAGCTTCTCACAGAAGCCATCCCTGTAGCCCCCCTGCTACCAAAACCTTGCCATTCAAACCCAATACAATTAGGTAGATGTCCTCTGGCAATCCTACTTCACTAGAAAGTCACAATGTGAGCTCTTGTAATTTTTAATCTCCTGGATATAGCAGTGCCAATGCTGATAATGATTGGTGATTTCTCCAGATATATTGTTTAACTACTATAATGATTATAGGACAAAGGCAAGTGTATCACCTAGTAATTTTTTACTTGTTACCATGCTCTTGAAAGTTGAAGATCAGAGCACTGGAAACATTCACTCATCAAATATGTTTTTCAGCAATTCCATCTGTGAGCTCTCTTCAATGTGCTGAAAAGAAGACTTATTTTGATTGCTTTTCTTTAGAAGCCTTTTGAGAAGGTGGACTTGTTTTTAAGAAACCTTCAGGGTTGCACAAACAAGGTCTTGGGAAGGTGGTACAATTGATTCTTCAGGAATCCAGCACTGTTTCCTCTCGTTTATGTCATACTGAGGTTTCTGAGAGTGTTAATCAGAAGATGTGGACTCTCATGATTGTGTAATCATGGCAACTTCACAGTGCTTCTCTTTCAGCCAACAAATAGGTCACTATATCAGCTTGTAGATATTGACTCTTATAACATCCAGATCACTCTGGGACCAACAGTAGCAGTGATCACTAAAGCTAAACATTAGAGATTTTTGGTAGGACAATCCCTAAATTCTAGAATTCTTTCTCTCCTCCAGTCCAAAATACCCAGAATGCACTAAACTTGTGTATCTGCTACCCAGACTATCCTGAGGACAAGGATATGTGCACAGAGAACTGAATGATTTACATTTTTTTCTTTGTGGTTTTAAGGGAAGCTGTTACATTTGTGTTTGATTTGTAACATGTGACTGAGACCTTTGAACTTTTTACACAATAAATATTTTTTTATGGAAACTAAAATCAGTAAATAACTACCTCTAATGGGGAAGTTAATTCCTCCTGCAAATAAAGTACAAACAAACGTAGCTTAAATCTGTAAAGTATTCCCAGTAGTCTGATGTTACGCTCAAAGCATCATATACATTGAGCAATGATTGATTTTCGCCTGCTTCATTTTGCCCACTGAAAAAACAGTCCATCTCAAAAAAGTGAGAGAAATGGATAAAATAAATAAACCAGGAACAAGAAAACCTAGAAATATTAAAATGCAAGTCAGATCCCTGTTTAAGCAGATAGAGTTTATGGAACCTTTCTCAACAGTATTTATGACTATAAAGGGGTCTTAAAAGTTGGATGCTGTTTCTATATCTGTAAAATGTCTACATTATTTATATAGTAATTCTACAGACAAGTCAACATCAATACATTCCCGGGATGTATGACTCCCAAACATCAAACAAAGGTGTATATCATTTAGGAAGAAGGGTAATCGGCCATGTTAATAATATTTTATTTAGCAACATATACCAACAAGGAAAATTGTATTGTATCTGATCTATTTTGCAGATTTAAATGCCCTTGGACGTTTGAGACAACATAAGACATAAATCCTGTCATGTTTAGTTTCACGAGCCTATAAAAGTGAAATCAGATGTCAGCACAAAAGCTCGTAAGTTAACCGTATCAAGTTCTAACAAAATGGAGGAAGATCAGCAAGAAATTTTTAGATACTGATATTTGTCATACCTGGTCCTGTTCTCTAGAGATCTTAAACAGTGTCATTAAGGAAGGAGGAAAAACTGACAGTTTATTTCAAAACCTGGTTAAGTTCTTGCATGTCAAAAGAAATGACCCACCTATTCAATTAAAGTGGTTGAAAATATTTTGAAATAACAAAGTGATTTTCTTCTGTCCTAAGAAGTCTAGATAATATTTCATCCATTGTTATGTTGCTCAACCTTTTTATATAACAAAAGGAGGTTTTTCATTAGAAAAAAGCATAATACTGCCTCATATTAAAATATGTCCTCCACCAAAGTAATAATGTAAAATAAAGTTTTTTTATATGAGTGCACTTCTATATACACTGGCTCCTGGAAAGTCATACTTTATTCAGGGTGAAGACTACAGTTTTAAAAGCCAAATCTTTTTTTTTTAAATATCATTCTTCCCATAGGATGGATGTACAAAGCTTACATTTTTGTTCAGGATCTGTAATGGACTGCCCTGAACTGAGAGAAATAGACTTGCCCTAGTCCACAGCAGCAGAATAATCAATCAACTACACCCTCAAGTTGTAACATACAATGACAGGAAACTAAAAATAATCTAGAATGCAGAAAGCTTATCTCAGAGTTTCCCAGATAATGGAACAATAATTTTTTGTTATTTTTTTCCATCCTACAGGAAACTGAGCTGAATGGAAGTACAAAAGAGGAAGCTTGACTGGCCTGTACTAAAATAGATCTGTTGTCTATTACACTTTCAGCTGATGATGTTTGCAACCAAAACTGATTTGGAAGTGGGAGGTACTGATCTTCTAGTCTTTGCACTTCCTGTAATTTCTATCTTGGAGGGACTTTAAGTATCCTGAAATTAATTACTGTGCTTTTGGATCACAGGAGGGTGTCTGTTCTTGGCTTCTTTCTGCTATACCTCTGTGTTATATACATCATTTAGAGAATCCCTAAAACCCTGGAGATGTATAAATGTTCAGATAAAGTCTGAAATGTGTGTTGGACTTCATCACTTTTCATCTCATATTTTCAAAAATTTCTGCTAATTGTGTTTATAATATCTTGAAATGTGTTCTCTTGCCCACTACACTCCATCCTTTCCTGTCACTACCATGAGACCTTTGTATGTGATGAGCAATCCTTCCATCTTCATCAGTACTTCAATAGACGTCTGCAGGTGAAAAGTGACTCATCTAGATTTTAATGATTTTTTCATGTTTATATATATATTTTGACATTTTCCCTTAAAATACGGGGAAGAAACTCTTCAATAAAACATCCAAAACCAAAACTAGTAGCGGTAAATCAATATTAATAAAATGATACATATTACAAAATTATAACCTCATTTTTTCAAAGAAAAATGTAAGATTTTAATTGCATTAATAATCTCTTGGAATTCAATACAGAAATGATGTCATAGAGTCATAAAATGGTTCAGGTTGGGAGGGACCTTAAAGATCATCTAGTTCCAACCCCCCTGACATGGGCAGGGACACCTCCCACCAGACCTGGTTGATCAAACCCCCATCCAACCTGGCCTTGAACACTTCCAGGGATGGAACCTCCACAGTTTCTCTGGGCAACCTGTTCCAGTGCCCCACCACCTTGACAGTAAAGAATTTCTTCCTCATATCTAATCTAAAACTACCCTCTTCCAGTTTGAAACCATTACTCCTCGTCCTATCACTACATGCCCTCTCCAGCTTTCCTGGAGGCCCCTTTCAGATACTGGGAGGCTGCTATAAGGTCTCCATGGAGCCTTCTCTTCTCCAGGATGAACAACCGCAACTCTCTCTCAGCCTGTCCTCATAGCAGAGGTGCTCTAACCCTCTGATCATCTTCGTGGCCCTCCTCTGGACCTGCTCCAACAGGTCCATGTCCTTCTTCTGTTGGGGACTCCAGAGCTGGATGCAGTACTCCAGGTTGGTTCTCAGAATGGAGTAGAGCTGCGGAATCACCTACTTCGACCTGCTGGCCATGCTTCTTTTGATGCAGCCCAGGATGCTGTTGGCCTTCTGGGCTGCAAGTGCACATTGCTGTCTCATGTTGAGCTTCTCATCCACCAACACCCTGAAGTCCCTCTCCTCAGGGCTGCTCTCAATCCATTCTCTGACCAGCCTGTATTCGTGCTTGGGATTGCCCCAACGCACTTGCAGGACCTTGCACTTGGCCTTCATGAGGTTTTCATGGGCACACCTCTGAAGCCTGTCTAGGTCCCTCTGGATAGCATCTGTTCCCTCCAGCATGTTGACCAGACCACAGAGCTTGGTGTCGTCAGCGAACTCGGTGAGCACTCAATCCCATTAGTAGGTGTTTCAAACATTAATGGACAGGTGCAGCCAAAAGTAATGATTACACTTGTTTTAATAGATTTGTCAACAGATACTGTGATTATTTTGTACATAATTATAATAAGTATAAAATCTGCTGGAAATATCACCCATTTAAGTCACAACCTGTTAGACAAATGCCAGGATTGCTAGGAAAAAAAACACTGTCACCTGTTTTATTGCATTAGATTAAAGGAGTTAATTCACTGAGAAGGTCTAAAGAATATTCAATACTGCACTGAAATGTAAAATTTATTTGGAAAAATATGTGAGGCGAGAAAGTCAAACAGAGAATATGAACTTTTTTCCAGACATATTTATATACCTATTTTCTGTTTTTTTAAGCTGTAATATTTTCCATTTTCATCAAAACATTTTGTGGTTTCAAAATTAAAGAACTATGTTGCTTGGTAAGACTGAAGATGACTTATATTAGGTTTTCAAGGGATGCATGTTTCCAAACAATATATTTATTGCTTTATACTTTTGTATGCTTTCTGATTTTTACACATAAGCTTCAGACTTTTGAATACTTACTTGAACAGAACTGAACTCCTGATGATTCTGAGATTACCAATCAAAATTAGTGGCAAAGATTAAAACATGACTGATGAGAATACATTTTTTCAGATATATATGAATGAGAAAAAAAAAATTCCCTCAAAAAATTTTAGTTGCATTCATCTAATATATGAAGTGGACCTCAGATGTCAGTCTTTTTTCTCTGAAACAACAGAGAACATCCTTCAAAATAGTTCTGAATGATTCGCTTCCCATATACTGATAACAAGAATTTCCAGAGAATGTAGAACTGTAATTTTGTTCAGCTTATTTTTTGATATTTTTATACAATTTTTCATTGAAATTTATAAATAACAGAAGCTATTGAAACTAAGTTATTAAAAATTTCTTTAAGTTACTTAAAACTAAGGAAATAACTTAAAAGAGACAATATTTCAAGGTCATAGCAATTCTGCCATCACAATTAGTGATATGATGCATACGGAAAGTAAAGACCTTTTCTTTCTGGGAGGAAGAAACTTGTCCTTCTTCAGTGTTGTTTTATTTTAAATACTGTTGGATTCATCCATGAAAACAGATAAACTTCTGTAGTGTGATGTGTAATGATGAATTGTGGAGATGTTGAGAATATGGGAAGGGTCAGGTATTCAAACAGTGGTATGATTATTTGACATCCTAATGTGAAGTCAGCTGTGGAAGACAAAGAACATACTGGTTCTTAGACCAAGACTGGTGCAACTTACAGTTGCCTTAAAGGAGAACTTTGCCTATAAGGAATAATGAGGAAATTTGCATAACACTCCTCTACCCACTTAGTCATTTTAGACAACTATTGAACAATGTTAAATTAATGTGATAACTATAAACTAAAAATAGAATACTTGTGGAGTGATTGAGGATTTTGTTGATTTTAACTTTGTAATCTTCACAATAAGATCCCTCATGAAAATAGCCATGAGTTGCTGAAATTGCTTTAAATGCTGTCTTTCAGTGTCTACTGATTTTGCCAGGACATTTGTAGAAGGGGAAAAAAAACCCCTTCTGGTTTAAGCAGGTACGTGTTATCAGTAAATATATGTATATTTTTAATACAAAATTGGAGGGGAGAAAAGAAAGGGAGAAAAGTACGTGCCTTTCACAGTAGGAAGAGTGTTCAACTTTTGAGTTTTTCAGGAATAAATTAAAGGGGGAAAAAAAATATGGAATATACCAAGTGGAAATCTTCCACAGGAAAATGAGTACAAATACCTTCTCTTGGACTGATCAGTCTTTCACAGTCTACAGGCTGAATCTTACCAGGCCTAATGAAATTATTCTGCCTCCACTACTATAGCCTGAAAGCTTTCTACTTATTCACGGGCTCAGTGGATTTTTTTCAACTAGTGTTCATTTATATTGTATACTGTGCTCCTGGCTGTTGTACTAACCTTTGAATTTGTGTTTTCTGATAGAAAGTATGATCTGAAATCATCTGAGATAGTCATATTCTTCTAATTATTCTGGTTCTCAAGAACTTGGATCATATCTGGATTTTAATCTGTCTGACTGGGTTTGGTCTTGCTTCAGTTCATGGTGTCTACAGACAGTGAACCACTCTCATAAATAATGCGAGAGCCTTGCCTCTGGGCAACTCTCGCCTCATTGTGGGGTGCACTATTGACTTCTGCAAGAGATAAATGAGCTGCCAGGAATCTTAACTTTTGGAAACATGTGGTGTATTATTGTTCCATTAGAACCTGGGAATAGCATCATCGCAAATCTGTGATGATGTAACTTTTGTTACTGTTTGTTTATTTCAGAATATTTTGAAAATGTAAATGAAGTGTTACACATGCTGTGATAAAACTCATTGGTTTTGTACTTTCAATGTTACTATATTTAACATATCTTCAAATATCCAAGTTTGGGGGATATCCAAATGCAAGAGAAAATCTTTACATTGTTTTGAAAACAGAATTACTAGACCATAACAGACTACATTATATTGAGGACAAAAATGGTAAATGCAATGGAATGGTCCTGAAAATTCAGGAAATGTCTAAGTAAAATAAAAGAACAGCTCATGATTTTTCAAATTAGTTTCTTTTTTTTTTTTCAAATGCTTGATGTTTTCAATATTTTCTTCAATCATTTTCTTAGTAACATACTTTTTGCCATTCAAGATCATTCTTTGAAAAACAAATTGTCATTTTTAAGGAAACTTGTGAAAGAAATGAACTGATGTTTTTGCAAGCCATCATTTTTTATTATCATCTACAAAAAAATTCTCATATTGCTATAATGTGCCTGTCCTTTTTCTAGGAATCCTCAAAGTTTACGCATAATTGTGTTTGCAAAATCTGTTTTGGCCATCTTCTCGTCTTTCCCACAAACATATTTTAGATCTCATAGCTATTTCTGACAAATACAGAGTGTCAACAGCATTACGTTGCACCAGTCAGTTTAGTTAGATACCAGGCTGCATTTCTTCAGATTTCTTGTCATCTGTCTCTCCAAGCTCTCCAGAAAGAGATGTTGATGTTGAGGGGGAAAAAAAAAAGAAAAAAAAAAAACAGAAAGAAAGTTTAGCTGCTGTTGTAATAAAAGCTAGACAGTTTGTTTCTATAAATATTATATACCCTACAGTAAAATTTCAGATGTATTTTTTTAAAAAGATGTAGTGTCAAAATTTGAAACATAGTAGCAAAGAAATATTTTACTTCAAGAAGCAGCATGAAATACGCAGCAAATCTTGTATATTCTTCTCATCTTTCTGGTACTCTCTTTTATAATGAATGTCTCTTTTCTTTTCCATTTCCATTCATCATAGCTCCATTTGTGAAGGTCTGCTCATGTGTTTAATTGGTTTTAGTAATCCATGGAACATCATCTCTGTCTGTTACTCTCTTATTTTCTTTTTGGTATTGGGCTTTTTTCCCCCTCATTGTGTGATAAGGATTTTGTGTAGTGTTTAATCCAACAATCCAGTTTCAATCAGTTCTTCAGTGAATACCATCACTCTAATACAATTTTGGGCTATTTTACCTCTAAATTTCATCATGTGAAACAGATATGGTCTTAAAAAACGAAGCATAAAAAACAGGATAAATGTTGTTTTTAGTAATCTTTCTGACAACTGTTCCTGTGGAATGTGGTCTTCAAGAAGCTGGATATAGTTCCTCAAGGATGTATGTTTATGTTTGCAAGAAGCCAGCTATGAAATTATACATGTGTTGGCAATAAAAAGGCAACGTAAGCTATTTTGCCCAAATGTGGTAACGTCTGAGAGATGAAAGCCGTAGCTCATACTTAATTGTGAACATGCCCGATTAAAATTTTTTTTTGAGAGAATTACCTGAAATAAATTGTCACTGAGTAAAGGCATATTATTCTGTGTCAGCATGTACATGAGCTGTATCAGTGATCATTTGATTACGTATCTTTTGGGGGTTTACTACAATGCTTCTTTTATTCCTCTTTAGCCTTCATGTTTATAGACATTCTTTCTTGCTAAATCTTCCTTGCTGATGCAGTCAACACCCAGGCACTGCAGAAATAGTATGTCCTATCTAGTCATTGTCTTGCTGATGCTTCCTCTCCACCCCTAATTTTGAGAGGCAGTTGATTATCTCCTTATTCCATAAATTATACTCCATAGTTTTGCACTCACTTTGCTCATTTAAACCAACATCTTTCTTATCTTCATTTTAGAGAATATATATACTGCTCTGAACATTGAATTGAATCTTGCAACTTGCTTTGAAACTATTCTGAATACTGAAATTCTAGGAAAAAATTGATCAATTTAACCTATTCATCTTAAAAGGGCTATATACATCCACATCATATGGATAAATTGTAATTAACAGCTCATTTAATTTTTCTTAATTTCTTGTCTCCCATCCAGGGATGTCATAATATTCTCTGAGAAGTGGAACAAGGATATAAAATTTGGTCCCAATCTGTAACATCAGCTTCATTATTACATTCTTTACGTGTCGCAGTAGGTTCATGGCTACATCAAAAGATAAAAAAACTACCGAAAGAATCTAACTTCTGACTACTTCAACTTTTTTAATTACCTAATTTATCTAAGACTTAAATAATCATGGTATATAAATTATTTTAAAGACACTATTAAAAAAAAAAATAATCAAACAAAACCCCTTGAGTTGTGCTATATTGCACCAATCATTCCACTGTTAAAACCACAGAAAACTAGAAAATGTTCACTAAATTAATACTATGGAAATTAAAAATTTAAACCAATTGAAAATCAGTAATTAGTTACTATTATATGCTGTTTCTAATGTGACTAATCAGCAGATGGAAAGAACAGAGAGAAAAAAAAGATAAAACTGTAGATATAATGACACTCTGGGAAGCAAGCATGGTCTGCTTGTAATCTAGCTGAATAATTGTCTTAATTGCCTTTTCCATTGTGAGTTGTTTCTAAATTTGAGCAACAATATACAATGATTTTGAACAATGATATGTTCCATTTGTTCTGTTCCTCTGTTCCTCAATCAATGTCTTCAGAACTATTGGGAAGTCTTCCTATTTTAATCATGACATTTTCAGATAAATTCCTGAGTAAGCAAAGCATGGAACTGATAGAGACAACTATGCCATACAAAAGGATGAATTCTGCCAGATCAGTTCCTAGTGAGACTACTTTATCAAGCTTGTGAATATTAATGTATCTAGAACTCTTGGTGACTGCCACTTTGAGAGTTTTTCAGTCATTTAGAGAATGGAGGGAAAAAGAGAAAACATTGTCTATTAATAAATTGGAAGAACTTCCAACAGTTACAACGTATGCTTAGTAATAATTTTTGAAGCGGTTCTAATGAAGAGTGAGCATGATTATATTTGTCGCTCAAAAAAGGGTTACGATAAAGGCAAAAGTTGTACTGCAAGACTTACAGGTCACCCACAACATTCTGGAGTGGCAGCTGGAAGCTGGGTGAGATACTATAGGGCACCAAAAATGGCCCAGAAAATTTTGTTTAGGAAACTGAATCAAATCCCATATCTCTATTGCATGGAGATCCACAGGACCTAAAGATATCACCACGAAGACATCTGCATTTAGATGTCATAATCTCAAATGTTATCTTATTCCAAGTACTGAAGCTTGAAGCTGAATTAGGTACACATCACATTTTGTACCAGACTTTGCAAGATATAAATGGACATGTCTTTATTCTAGCAAATCTCCAGTCCTTCCAGCAGAGAGGAAAAGGCTCACCTTATTGCATTGTCTTGTATTAATGACTGTCCTTATGCCCTGTCAAGAGCTCTTCTACAACAGATTTATTTCTTAATAAGAAAAACTGACTCTATATAAAGTTATAGCTCATAGCTGGAAAAAATATCCTTTCCATAGGTACTTTGAAAAATCTTTGCACATACTAGAAAAAATTGTAATTTTCTATTAAATTCTTTTGAATGTTTAAAATTCATGTACTTGCTTTCTAAATTTGTGCTCCAAGATTTTCCTGTTAGGGAATAACCTTAATTCTATCCATTACCATCCATGATATGATGGGCTGTTGTCAAAGGTGTCACTAAAAACACTTTTCTCTGACACAGAGTTCTAAATGTGTTTTGCAAGAAGTGATCAGGAAATTGAACTTTTATGTGTTTGTTTGTTTGTTTGTTTGTTTGTTTGTTTTCTAGAAAAATAATATTCTTACTCAGAATGAAATGGTAAACTCAAGAATTCAATACTGAAAATCCTCAGTATTTAACTATGAAATGTTTATTTATAAACATTATAGCTCTTAGGACAGGTACCATGTAATAGCAGTTAAACTAATCCAACAGTTTAATTGAATTTGTTGCTAGTAGTGGTAGGATGCAACAACATTGTAGGGCTAAAAATTGTATCAGCAGTATTGCATCACACACTGAGATTTTTCTATCTCTTTCTGGCTTTGGAGACAATTGTTTTCCCAGGCAGTGTGAGTCACACAGCCCAAGTGTCTGGAATGCCGTGGATAACGTGAAAATGACATCAAAGTCATGGAAATGTGCTTTCAAGCTAGTCGTCCTGTGGCTTTCAGAGCAGCCCAGTTTCAGCTAAACTTTCAGCCTTACGTACTTTCCAGGCTCCTTGCTTCCTAAGCAATCTCTGTAAGAACAGAAAGAGCAACTACAGCCTGCAGAAACTGCAGCTTTGTGTTCTGCACCTGTAAAAGCTAAGGAAAAAAAAAAAAAAAGCTGTGAAATGCCAGAAGGTTCCAACTACTACATAATTTTTTTTGTTTGCTTGCTTGTTGTTTCTGGGAAATTTCAAGGAGTCATAATTGACCAGAGAGAAAAGTTGCTTTATGCTGTTGAAAATTATGTTGGCTAACTTTAGAGGAGACTAAAAAGATTTAAGGAAGGTTAAAAGTTCTTGCTTATCCTCTCTATTTTCAGAGAGAACTTGTCTTTGAACTTGTGCATGGTAGAAACTGATAGGCTCTCTTTTTAAGGAAAGTTTCCCAACAAGGCTTTTGGGAGTCATTCCAGCTAAAGAAATGACATTCAAAAACCTGCAAATTCTCTCTGGCCCTATATACATAATACTTTAAAAAGACCTAATTCTTAGTGAAATTATTGGATGTCAAAGGATTTTTCACATCAGATGTTTAAAGCTTTTCTTGACTTGGAGGAATGTATAGTTTGTCCTAGAGAGAAGAGCTTTAATCCATACTGTTAAGCATACCATACTTTTAGCTGTTTAAAACTATACATGCAAACCATAGAAAGGCATAGCATAGTGAATTTAAACCACCAAATTTGGACATAGTTAATCTTTAAGACTGGGATGCAAACTGACTATATAATTCAGACCACGGCTTCCTCCACAGTGCCCAAATTTTAAACAATATAAAGGACATGTGTGTACAATTTTCAATGCAAATCCTCATGTGTCTGTTGGTATCCTACCCTTTCACTGACATATTGTTCTAGTTTTGCTGTTAAAATCTCTAAAAAGAGGTGGTGTTTGTGCCTTTTTGATAACATGTCAAGCATACTGGCTACACTTACATGATGAGCTAAAGATTTATATCCAACTTCCTTCTCCAGCAATCATTATTTTCATTTCTAGCACTGTGTCCAATCAAAAGGCAGACACCTGTTTTTCAGTTTCTCTTCATCTAGCTCATAACTACCCTGAAATAATGTGCAATCTATGGTATATCATCTTAAACTGTGAGCAATTCTAAATGGAAAGGGAACTGGAAGCAGAAAGGTACCCTCCCATAATAAATATGCCTGACAATTTGTGAAATCCAGGGCATATAGCACTTATGGATAAATGTGGTGAAAAGGCAGAGTATGTACATTTGACATTCGGAACAAAACCCATCTCATTATCAAGGCAGTCAACAACCCATAATTCTGATACTCGGACCATCATACTCTGAGTAAGGTTATTTACTGAGTTCATGAAGACATCAGAAATCCTGCAGGTAGAAAACTTCCCTTAG
Organism: Burhinus oedicnemus; assembly: GCA_008921705.1. Taxonomy (NCBI): domain Eukaryota; kingdom Metazoa; phylum Chordata; class Aves; order Charadriiformes; family Burhinidae; genus Burhinus; species Burhinus oedicnemus. The sequence goes on from VFFE01007668.1 coordinate 318,711, forward strand.
AAATATTTCTTAACTCAAAGTTAATAGTAACATTCCTTTAACCTTGCTGTGAAAGCCAGAATAAATAACATACTTACAGGCTGGATCATAGGAGGAGCTATAACTCAGTGTCAGATGGTCTCTATTTCTTTTTAATACAGTTAAAAATCTTAGATGTTTTTTGTTTCTACTGAACAGCTGTTCTGAGTGAATGGCTACAATGATGCACATGATTTATTTCCCCGAAACAAATTCAGGATGTGAGTAATTTTTATCATTTCCTCTAATTTGCATTATACTACATTTGTCTGATCCAACGTACTCTAGTCACCAGTGGTCTAAGTGACTGATTTCAGTAGCCTGATGATGAAGGTAGCTGGCTGAGAACTCCTGTAGGATTTTATGTAAATATTAATGGCCACAGCTGCCAGAGGGAGAGTTCTTTACTTTAAGGATAACAGACAAAGCATCGTAAAAGAAAGAATGTTTGGAAGGGATCCCTGGAGATAATTCAGAACAACTTGCTGTTCAAAGCAGTGCTGACTTCTAAGTTAAACCAGGTTGCTCTGAATCTTGCCCAGTCAAGCTCTCAATATCTCTGAGGGTAGTTAGTCTACAGCCATTCTGTACACCTTGCTTCAGTGCTTAAACACCCTCTGTGCAGATTTTTTTTTTTATGTCCAGTTAGGATTTCCCTTGCTGAAACTTGTGATTGTTGCATCTTGCCATTCACGTTGCAGTCCTGGGGGATGTCTGGCTCCATCTTCTCTACAGTTCCCTTCCAGTGGAAGTCTGCGGTAAGTTCTCACTCAGCCTTCTTTTCTCCAGGCTAAAGAAGTCAATTTCATTTGGCCTCAAACTATGTATTTTTTGCTGCACCCCCAAATCATCAGAATGATTAGCTCTGGCTTGCCTTGTATGGTGGGACATGAAAGTTCAAGGAAAAATCACTTCCCTCAACTTTTTGCTTTGCCTTTGTTGATAACCCAGTATGGTTACGTATAAGGTTTATTGTGAGATTTACCAGATCTTCAGCAGCTGATTCATGTTGACCTTGCTGTCGGCCAGGCCCCCCCGGCTCCTTTTTTTCATTCATTCAAGCTTTGTACATCCCCACCCATCATTTTATGATGTAACCCTGTTGTTGACATCACATATCACTGGTATTAGGGGAATTCAGAGCTACATAACAGAGCTGAGGAAGTTTAGAGCAGCCCAAGAAGTACTAAGTAAAATGATCAGGTCAAGGCACCTATTGCTTCTCTTCTATCTCAGCAATCTCGTATGTGTTGTAAGACCTGGAGCTTTTACAGACTTCAGCTGATCAACTCATGCTTTTGCTCCTTCTGACTCATTATTATATGCCCCTTGTTATGGCTGAACATTTTTAAAATGGATAAAGTAGCTTGTCATGATAAAAGTTGCATAACTACCGCTTTCGTATCTCCCCTGACCAAAGGCCTCTTAGAAGAGTTGAAGACACAGAAAGTCTGTATACCTCATCAATGATTCAGCTTTCACTTTAAGGAACAAAAACCCTTACTTTAGTCTGCTCAGTCTGTGTCTACGACACTAATAACATCAGTAAGAATACTTAACAGTCATACAATCCATACATTATATGTCAGTATGAGTCGGCAACTCAGCTCAAGAACCATAGCTGACTCAAGCTTATAGAAGATGATTGATGATGCATGCAGGAGTACGCTTTTGAGAGTAAATAAATAAATAAAAAGTTCTTAATAGGCAATTCAAGTGCTTCTTGCAACACAGCTGGAAATAGTGCTAACCAGATGGAAAAAAGGCACAAATGATGATGTGGACTCTGGAAATTGTGTGCCTGCCAAACAGCTGAATAGAGAGAAATACAATTCCTCTCAGTGACAGGACAAAGAGAAGACAGTATTTGCTGTTGTTGTCACTATAGGCTGCTTCCATTTTGATATGTTTAATTCTTATATTTTAGCCGTTCCACTTTCACAAGCTGACACTTCTGATGGTTGGTGATTGTACAACATTAATAAGGCCAAAGCAGTCTGCATGTATTTACAACATCTGAGTGTGATCACAGATGTGGGGGTTGATTGCTACTTTGCCATATGCATCAGCTCACTTGTTTAAGATGACTATTTAATCTTTTCTTCTGTTCTCTTTCTGACTTTTCCTCATCCCAAGATACTGATTTTCTGTATAAGCTGCAGTTGCATGTTCCCCTCTCACACACATACTGCCTTTAAACAGTTATTCTTCTAGGTCTGTTATTTTACTATGAAGCCATGCATGCGACAGTAAGATACACTGTGCTGTCATACCAAAGTCTCAAAGGGCAGGATTCATCTACCAAATGTGGGGCTTCATTTGGCCTGTCTTTCCAGACAGTCAGCAAAGTCAGTAGGCACTTTGGTGGATTGATTTATCTTGTTCTAAAGTGGATATCTAAAACAGGTCAAAAGACTCATGACCTGGGATTGCTTATTTTTCCTCATTGACTATAAACTAAGCTTAAGGTGACTAGCCTAGATGCAGATACCACCAGAAAACACCTAATCACCTGAGGTGAAATCCACTTAGCATTTATGACCACTAGCGATTAAGTCTAGAGTATAAAATAATTACACAGAAGAACCTAAACTCTCAACAGTATTCTTATTTGATGAAAGGCATTGATTCCTGTTGAAAATTTTGTTTTTAAACAGTTGTTGGAGAATCTTAAATCTTGACAGTGAAGTGCTGAATGGAATGGGTTTTTTTCACTGATTTTAAAGACTTGAAGTTTTAAAAGTGTCTGATTCTCTTTTAATGAAAAGCTTGCATGGTTGTCTATAGTTCGGCAATGTACGTGCTTAATGCTATGCTTGGCATTTGGCTACAGTGTGAGGCAGTGGAAAATAATGCTCTCATATTGTCTGGATTTTTCCTAGGGCCACATGAGGGTTTTTTTCTGACATACTCACCCCATGGTTACTCAACCTTGAGATTACTTTCTTGCAAAGATGTAGTGGATTGACAGTACTGTCTAATTTCAATTTTTATTACCTTCCTGTAACTTTTAATGAGAATTTAAACTCTTAAATGTCAGATTTTAGGGTATATTTAGATAAGGTTAATGATTTCGTTTGGAGTTCTTTTCTGATGGGTATGGAAACTGTGAAGAGCGGCCAGTTTGCCCCGTTCCCAAAAGAACTGCTGTTGCAACTGGACCTCTGGTTACTTCAAAAGCAAAGAAGGTCTTCTGCAGGCATATTATTATCACATTCACTGACAGGACAGCAGAATGGTTATGCTGATGCACCAACTTTACATATGACAAAAGATATAATAATTTTGAATGTGCCTACTCCAAAACCCTAGGCAGGAGATCATCCTGGTTTACTTTAGTTCTATAAGGGAAACAAAGAAAGAACAAGGGGCCTGAGGGGTCAAAGGAAGCAGTCTCTAGTCTCTCACATTGGTGCACATGGGAACTGTGACTGTCCAGCAGACCTACTTAAAGAAACAGAGGTCACAGTCAGATAGCTGTATGACTGCTTAACGATAATCAGTATTAACAGCATTTCAGACCTGTCTTGTTACACAACTGTATCTACTGCAGTTTATTAACCAAGAAAGACTGTGCTGATAGCTATGTCTGTTGTTATGCGTGTCTCTTTTCGTGAAAATCTGCCTGCCACATATGATTGTGTCTAATTTTATATGTATCAGCCAGATGCCACTATTTAAGATGTTTATGACTGCACTATATTTAAGGAAGTGTTTTCTCAATCCAGGTTTAGAGACACTGCTTAAGCAGACTCCAGGCATAAAATAAAGCCATTTGTCTTTGTTGTTTGAACAGATATGAAATCATTTTAACATAGACCCAAGCAACTACAAAAATAATTTATAGATACCCAACCAATTGCTCCTATATGTCTATAGAGGGCCTCATCCACTTGGTTTTCCTGGTTGGGGTGGCCTGTAACAGACCCCGACTGTAACATCACCTGTCCCTTCCCTCCGTTTAATCCTGACTTATAAGCTGTCAGTCAGCTCCTACATAGTTCCATTGTGTTTTCTTATAAAATGCCTTTGGTTGACAGGAGGCATATAAACAGAGGTTGAAGCTACCAGAGTATATAACTATAGCTAGTGTATAATAACTATGATGTCATATATAAATATACCTTGGGTTCTCTTACTTACAGTAAGACCTGCTCTGAATTCTACACGAGTACAAAAAGCAGAAAATCCCTGTATTGATTGAAGCATATTCTTACTCTGATTGCATTACACTGGTACAGTAGTCAAATTACTCTATAGATAATCTTCAGATGTACTAACTTGTTCTACATAACCCAAAAGCTTAAAAAGACTCACTGAATTCTCCCTTTACAGAGGCATTTGAGAACCTACAATAAATGAATAAATCCATATTACATAATTCCAGTATATGTGTGTGTTTGCTGGCTGGGGAAGCTCAACTGTTACCTTTTCTGGAAGGAAATAATTATTGAGAAGCCAGAAAGCGGGATGTCTTTGATTTCTTAGACCAGTGCGTTTAGGCACGTCTTAGAGGCAAAACTACCATGTTTTTTTACAGCAGTTCCTTGATACAAAGCTTTAAAGTTAAGATTTCTATTCAAATAAAACCTCTGAATGCTTTTCTCACACTGATGGATAACGAAGTTATAAAAAACACACTCAGAGAAGCCAATGTCATAGCAGAAAGGCTAAATGAGCTTTTTTTTTATAACTGTTCACTTCAGAGAAGTTTGAACGTTTAACACAATAGAAGTCTTCATAGGGAAGAAATATGAGGAATGATCTCATGTTGAAGTATTTTTAGAAGAAGGTGATTCATCAGGAGAAATAAGAAGCAAGGACTAGATTCTTTTTATGCATAAACTCTGAAGAAGCTTAATATGAAATTGCCATAGTGGTGACTATGGTGTATAACCTCACATTTAAATTTGTCTTGCTACCAGAGGAAAGGAAGACAGTATATGCAGTGTAATTTTCACAAAGGTCTTTAGAAGAAATCTGTAGGAATACAGACACTGGTCTGAGTGCATTTGGCTTTTATACAAAGCAAAGCAGTCAGAACTATAAAAAAGAATAGAATTAAGTGAATGTATGATACTACGATGAAAAGTCAATACAGCCTTTGTAGAACAAAGTCACGCCCTACAAATTTTGAAGAGGTCTTTAGTGATGTCAATGAACTTAGTAAGGTTCATAACAAGCTTTTTGGGGAAAGTGCAAAAGTCCAGTCACAGATAAATAGTTGACTGAAAGACTGGAAACAAATGGAAGAAATATAATCAACTCCTGTAATGGATGGAAGGTAATGATAAGAATCCCACAGAGGTTTGTACTGGACCTGTATCACTCATTTTATTGATGAATTGTTCAGATTAGGCGTGAGAAGTGACTGATAGTGCTGGCTGATGATGCATAATTATTCAGGTTACTCAAAAGTAAAACAGACTGTGAATATCTAAGAAATCATATAACGAGTCTGAATGACTATGAAATAAATTAAAAAATATAATAAATGTAATATTCATAAATAAAAGCAAGCGTACAAGGAGAAATGTAATCCTAACTGAAGATACACAACAATGGACTCAAAGTTAGCAGCTAACCTGCAGGTACTCCACGCCCATGACATTGAGTCCTTGTGAAAACATTATTCAGCAACGTTCTAAGATGTAAATTGAATGTTAGAAATTACTAGAAAAAGAATAGAAATCAAACCGCGTTCATGTCCAGAATATTGGTGCGTAGTTGTAGTCAGACTGTCCAAGAAAAAAGATAGCAGAAGAAGGAATGAAGGGAAGGGCAATGAAGATGATCAAAGAATGATTTTTAACTAAGCAAACTGTCACAAAAAATAACATCAGTACACACTTGTATATATATGATATAATGATAGAAAAAGTCAGTGCAGCTTATACAGTATATACAGGAACATTTCTTTTAGACTAGGCTCTTCAGCATGGAAAACAGAAAGATAGGAGGGATAGAAGAGAGGTAGATAAAGTAATTAATGATATAGAAAAAAGATGTACAGGGAAAAGTTGATTACCATTTCTCATGTTACAAGATGTAGGGAGCACTTACTTTCTTGAAAATTTAAAATAAGTAAAACAAATAAAAATGCACACATAGTGCACACTTGCATTTTATATCTCATTGTGGTAGGATGGCTTTTATGACAAAAATAAACAATTTGAGACAATAATATACTAAGTCCCTGAAGTCATGGAGAACTATTAAAGCACAGCCATACAACCTGTAGTTCAGGGAGGGCCTATGCTACAGATTGCTGCAAGCTGACAGGACGTGCAAGTAGTAATGGCACCCAGTGCTTGTCCTGTTCTCAGATTAAAACTGGACAACCAAGGAGTGTTACTTTCTCTGTATGTCCAGAGAACTCTCAGCAATCTTCACTTCCAGCAGCAATGGATGGATGTGGTTCTTAAATGGTTAACACTTTTTTTCTGGCTACCACTGATTTTTTTTTAAAGATTAGTGGGTCAGTATCTTGACAAGACAGGAAATTCTGGGGACTGCCATACGCTCAGTAAGATCATGCAGTCTCCCACTGCTTTATCTCATCTGTGAATTCAATAGAGAATCATTTTGTTTTGGGTATCAAGGTGACCTTGTTTGTCAAACTGCATGAGTAAATGGGAGAAATGATATGGTGGAGCAGTGATTGGCTAAAATTATGAACCACAACGGGATGCATTAATGGAATAGAAGACCTCTTGTCCTTACAAAGGGAACTATATTCCTCACTGAGGCACTGAGCCATAGAGAATCCTTTCCCTTAAGCAAAACTTATCTCTAGTGTTACTGCACTCTCACCAAAACCTAGGGGTTCACATTGTAAACCACAATTACAAAAGAAAAGGAATAGGTTTTCAGTGCATTCATGTTAATTAGTCAGCATCTTGTGGGTATGTTGTTTACTACACTTATGGAGTTGACCTTGTTTATCATGCATTGTTACTTCAGTTGCATATAACTCTATATAATATATGGAATGCCATATCTATATAGAAAGTAACTATATATGTTAGGTTGACATAGAGAGTTGTAGCTTAAATTAAAAATACATTCTGATACTTAGCTACATATTCCAAATTTCCTGTTTATGATACATTCTAACCTATGAAAAGATAAATTAGGAAGAGAAACAGTTTCATTTTATACAAATATTTCCATAAATGTCTCACCAGAAAATAAACCAATCCTACTATTAAAATAACTGGTCTAACAAAAGGTAATGTTGCACAACATAAAAGGAAGTTGAGAAGGAAATATGAGCATCACTAACATATTTAGGTTAGATACTTGGAACTACTAATGCCATACTAATGAACCACATCATTGAAACGAAATACTAATGGAAAGATAGTAATGGAAAAAAGGCAGTGAAGTAAACAAAATTGACAAAAGTAAACTGCTTCAAAAAATGCAAGCCAAAAATTATAAAGAAAGAAGCAATCTTGCATACAGAAGGCCAGGTCTGCAGTTATTTCTGTGCCTGCCCCTAATCTGTCAAAGCCTTATTGTTATTTTGCACTGATAGTGATTGTAGAAGGAGCAAGGAAGTAAAGAGCTGAAAGTGTGAGGGATTTTCTTCTGCACATTTTTGTTTCTAACCCTGAATAAACACTTGACGTGATGGCTGATCTGATCTTTACACAAACCAAGTGTCTGCCAGGACCTGAAAGACACAATGTGACCAATGTTTAAAAAAATCTTTCAAAGCCAGAGTTAGGGTCATTCAAGTTAAAGGAAGCATATATCACCCTCTGATGTGGTTAAGACTCTCAGTTCAAATAATCCTGAGTTTAAAAAAAAACCTGTATAGATTCTATATTATTTTGCACCTGGTGATCTCAAGGACAGTTTTGAAGTTGTCTAAAAAATGTTCCTTGCTGCATTCAATGGAAAAAGAACATTGAATTCTAAAATTCTGCAACTCTTCATCATCTGGAGAGCAAAATCACTTCCTCAGGTTCTGTTTATATGTCTCCCAGTGAAATACTAAAATTCTGGATTACATCAAGGAAATTGTTTTAGCACTATGTTTTACAGAGGATAAATGGAACTTGACATTAATGCTGTGTGCTATCAAAACAATGAAATTGGCTCCTTGCCAGAAACACAAGAGGAAATATAGACTGTAATAAAGAGAATTTGTCTTTGCAGAGAATTTACATCTGTACTCCTAAGATGACTTCCATCCATGCTCCTCCATCTCCCTTCCTCTAACAGATCACACTAGCCATGAGATCATCTGATTTGCAAAACCACATTATTCATACCTAAAACCTACTGGAATCCATATTCTAAGGGGTATCCTGACCAATGTTCATTTAAAATTCTTTCTCTGAGCAGGCTATAATGAAAGTCGGGTGGGGTAGCACTCTTCAGGTTTTACAGTTATACAAAAGACTCAGACCAGAGCTGAGCACATGGGAGAAACTAAGGGAGAAGGGTAAAAAGAAGCACAAGCCTGACCATACCCTATTAGTTAAACTACTCATAGGGACATTTATGGTTTCCACACTCTGCTCCTAGATCAACTTCTTTATTATTTAAATTAAAGAGCAAGCATGTAAACACAAAAACAGTCTTGAAAGTCTGAACTGGAACCCAGAACTCATTCATAGTGTGCAGGTATTCAGCCCTTTGCTCGACAAATGTTTGAGAGTTCTTATTCCATACAGTGGCACAGTTTTATTGGGAGGAATAATGTCTTACTGTTTAAATGCTTACATTCTTTATTGGTTCTGGCTTTGTGACAATGACATGTTTCTTGTTCCTTTTATCTTCTCACTGGGTTTGAATCACTACTGTGCCCCTCTAATCTAAGACTGTAGCTTTTAGTAATGCTGCAGTTCCATTACCAACAACTATAATTGGAATTATGTCTCTGTCTTTTTAATGGTGTTGTTTTTCTTCCCTGATACTCCTGCAAATCAATATTAATGTGAATATTTAAATCTACAAAATCTGCACTTAGTCTATTTGAAGTATTAGATGAAGCTTGCAAAGCTGTTCTCTTATTCAGTTCCTCCTCCCAACCTAGTCAAATTAAAACCATAGAAAAGTGTCAGGTTTCTGATTTATTCTCAAAGCTTTTAGCTTTAATAGCCCAGTGCTGTATGTTAAATTATATTTTTTTGTGAAGTAGTGAACATATACGCTCCTGACGTGCATAGGAAATAAATGGAGTGTTTGAGTGAATGGCAGATTCTTAGAGCAAGAGAAGGGACAAAAGGTGGAAAATACCTTTAACAGATACTTTTGCAGGGGGCTTTCCCCCCTACCTTTAATGTCTCTCTTCTTTCTGGGAAAAAAAAAAAAAGGCAAAAAATAAAAAAAAGCCTAGGGCTTCAAAAAATAAACCCTGCTTTTTCTGAAGCCTATTTTTCATCTTTCTGTTCCTTTTTCCTATCTCCAGGAAATACATTCAACCTTTAAACATACAGGTGAGAAAATACTGAAATACATTTCAAAAGCAAACAGTTTGTTATTTGTAAGGAATTGTGTCCAGCAAGTTTTTCTGGGCAAGCTATTCTATACACATGTAGTGTTGTCTTTGTTGCCTTTAGTGATGCAGGGGTTGCCACAACAAACGCTATGATCAGAAAAATACTTCTCTCATCTGAGGAAGATCTTTGGTTTTTGGGGGATATTTGTATTACGCTTATTTAAGCAGCACTTCCCATTAATGTCTTTGAGTCTCTCTCTATGCATCTTTTAGCCATCTACAGCTAATTCTTATTTGTTTTTTATTTATGAAATAAATAATATGCAGTGACTCCACTAAAAATTGGGATTTAGTATACAATTAATCCAGAATAAATTCAAATCTCTCTTCAGAAGATGATAAGAGCAATTCTCCAAAACATTGTGTACACTGCATTCAACCAGGTGTTTACTTCCCTTAGGTCAAGGGGGATGGTTTATGGGCAGTGCTGACCACAGTCAAAATCTTTGAAGGGTTCAGACTTCATTTAAGAGTTAGAATAAGAAAGAAAATGCTGTGCAATGGCCTGTAATCTGAGGCTGAAGTTTTTGGCTATACCTAAGCTAGCCATGATTACTCTGCCACTTCCAAGTGGCATGTTTCCTTTGCACTTGGTATAGTGATTGGACCAGGCAGCTCACAAGATCCAATGACACATCCTCAACTGACTTCGGCCAGTTCCTAAGGAACATCTGCGATGTGGTATCGGGTGCTGTTTACAAAGGCAAATCTTAACTCAGAGAAATTTATTTCTCAAGGATTCTCCTACACATACTGGAAAGACAAAGAAGGCATAGAAACTGTCCTGCAGAAGCACATTTGGAACAACTAAAGTAAGTTCCTGACTGGGCTGTGTCTCCATCAGTTTCTATTGATATGGATAATTAACCTTATTCGCTAATCCAGAGTAGTGGAAGAAGAACAAAGAATGCTAATACTGATAGCGGGCCGACAGAAAGTTTTGAGCCATAGCAAGAGAAAAGCAAATACTTAGAGACAAGCAACTGAGTTGAAATATCAGGAGAGTCAAGGCTAAAGAAAAAGGACATTAACAGGGGAAAGCAGGATTTGCAGAAAGGATACTGAAGGGAAACCTTAAACCAGAGGAGAATGAGAAAGATCCTGGACATCCAGGAACTATTGATCAAAAAATTTTTCAAGATATGAAGGAGCTAAGGCATCAAAATGCCTGTGAGTTTTCTTGGTTTTGCTGACATCTCTACAAAGTTATTTTGTAAGCAAAACCAACCATGCTCAAATACCTTTGTGCTCCGTGATGCATTCACCATATGCCTTGGAAGATGTAAGGTGTACCTGTCTTCTCAAGAGACCTTCTCTGAGCATTTGGGGGAACACTCAGGAAAACTGAAGATGTTTGAGAGATGTCATTAGTATAATGTCCTAACTTCTTGCTAATCTCAGTAAGCCAAGGGCATGTGAGTTTCTGTGCTATGTGAGTTTTGGGAAGTATTTTGTAAGTGAAACTCAAGCACTTCTATGACACTTCTTTTCCCCCAATGCATGGTTTCTAGGTAACACAGTTTGTAATTCAGCAGAGCAGTACAAAGGGAGCTAGTTCAGGCTGTATGAAATCTCCTGCTTATTTGCTTTGTCCACACAGTTGCAAGGACAGGACGTGACAGAAGATTCCTCGCCTCCTCTCCTTCATGCATGATCTCCTAAATGATGGCCAGATACAGTGCAATGGAGACAGCTAGGGCCTATCCATGGAGAACAGACTTTCTTATTCACGTTTGAGGTTAGCTGCAGGAAGCATAATCTAGGTCTTGGATTTTTATTTAGTTAGCTAGTTTTTAGGAATATCAACTAGTACAAATGCTACTTTTCCTTTGATTTCAAAGAGCATGTTGTATTTTTGAACTGTAATTGCAAGTATGCAGTTTACATTTAGAGTCTTTTCTATTCCCCCCTGTCCTATTGACAGTCTGTTTTCTATCAGAGTCTTAAGTGCATCATTGCATTTAACTGCTGCTGTTTGCTACACATAGTAGGGTCTGGAAAGAACAGTAGTATACAGGTAGCAGCTGATAAAGTATATAATTGGCTTACTTCCTGAGATTCAAAGGTTAGTAAACTTGCTTTCTGTTCTCTTTGAGGGTGTAAAATATGGTTCATCTTATTTCAGTGGTTCAATAACAGTGCCTATCACTTTCATTTTTATTTATCAATATGTCACAAAGTGGCAAGGTTTTTAAGTTACAGATCATGCAGAACATATCAAAAAAATACGACGATAACAAATAAAACTCTGCTTCCCTAGAAGACTATGAAAGCTGTACATTTACTTGTCCAGGTAAGGTTAAAAAATAATGGATAGAAATCCTCGGGTTTGTAAAATCCTAAATATTTTCAACTATTCTGTAGGGGGCAGCAGAATCTAAACAAGATAAATACTAAAGTTGGGAGGTATGGGGAACAGAAACACTGAATTGTCTGCTTTTCACTGTGTGTAGGTAGGTAGCAATGTACCTTAATTGCTACAGAATTAGCAACATTCTCTAATTATCATTCTTTACATTAACAAACACAAGTTGCATGCATTTCTTTTTACCTAATCTCGTATTTTATATACAGAACTACTGAGGCTGAACAAAACCAGTGAGATAAAATTAACACACAAATTGTTTTTTCCTCCCTTTGGGCAGAAAAAATGTAATTTACAAGGAAAATGCAATTATATATAAATATTTATGAAACCAAAAAAGTCAAACAACATCAGTGGGGTTTTGCATATGTGTGACGTAGCAAAAATAATACCAAGTTAGAGTATTTGATTAATTATTAACATTTTCACTGCATCCCAATGGGGAACTTATTCTGGAAAAGGAGCATTTTGCTATTTGTTATTGTCCATAATTAATTTTTAAGTGGCAAGCTAGAGCGTGAGTAAAAGAAATTTACTTTTTAATTAACCAATAATACAGATCAGTTCTACTTTTTCTGTCATGAAAATAGTGGAATTAAAGGCACAAGACAAGGACACATCCTTCTTTCCCCCACCCTGCACAGTAAGGGTTTGGTAAAAAGAAATTAAGAAAGCAAAGGGGATAAATTATGTTCTTTATTATTCTGTGGGAAGAATACACTCTGGTCATAGGTTTAGATTATATGACTCTAAGTAAAAGGTAACATTTTTCATTTAATGAGACATTTAGATTAACGCTATTTAATCACCTAACCTGAAAACCGTAGAATACGTTACCTTTCACTCTTACAGCAGTGGGCCTTTGACAAAATATTTTGACTGTGTAGCTGAAGATAATTAAGTGTAAGCCGTATCTGCAGTTCATATCCTTCTGGTTTAGTCTTAATACACTGCTTTGCAGAGTTTTTCTGCAAAAGAATGTATTAGACTTTCATTGTTTGATTTTTCTGGGTTTTATCTGTTTATTTCTGCATCACTTAAGTTGATGAGAGACTTCTGAAAATCCTAATGAGAAGCTGATAAAATTATAAAAACTACCACAATTTAAAAACAAGAGCAGCAGCAGCAGCAACAAACTTGTACATAGTAAAATATCATCAAGGTGACACAGTACAGCTACACGACAGTTCACTGACACTTTTTAAAGCACACGAATCGGTGCATTATAATGCAGATTTCAGCATTGCAACATAGCACAAACATCACACATAATCGTGAATTAAAACAAAAGTGTTAAGTAGGGATCTACCTATAAAATGACAAACAGTGGTAAGCATGCAGTGGAAGGCAGCTATAAATGTTTATGTCTCAAGTATCTGACACCAAGATGACTGCTAAACTGCCTTCCTCCACTTATTGTAATATGAAATGATTTCATTGAAGCCCAACAACTTTCTTTTTCTCATACTGCTAAGGTTTGAAATAAAATATTATGCTGCCTTACACTGCAGTAATAGTCCAAGGCAGCGATAACAAACGTCAGAACATTTGTGGAATCTGTTAGTGTAATCACCATAGCAGATTTTAGTTTCACTCATGGAACAGGTATTTATCCCGCCAGAAATGAACTTTGAAAGGAATGAATAGAATGAAACGATTTCCACAGAGCAAAGATAACATTTTTTTCCCTCCATATCTTGCATAAGATCAGGCCGACTTAGCCACTGTAGGCTCAAATGTGTTTTCAGTGGGTGTTTTGTGTGGGCAGAGTGGAGCATCAAGTCCCTGGAGCCTACTATTCATTAGTGAGAACAAATACAAATTCTTCTCTTCATTCCCAAAATGTGATATTCCCTGAACTGTCTATCAAATTTATATGTAAGTACCTTATTCAAAGACAAATCTGTGTCTTCGAGAAAATTATAATTTTAAAGTGTTACCAAGCTTTCCAGTACAGAAAAATCTGAATTCTATTTAAATTACTGCATTAAGTACCCAGACATGCTTATGGGGAAAAAAAAAAAAAGACATGTTCTTTATTTATGTGGAGCATAAATGTTTCTATTCAGAATTTAAAATCAAAATAAATGTGTAAATAAGACAAATGGGACTTTTCTAATCTCTGAAATTATTTCCTTTTTATTTTTTGTTTTCCCAGTAGATCTTGGAGATTGCTAAAGAACTGGACATCCTATTTCAAAAAACTTGAAGTCTGGGCAGAAGGATGGTGATTATGATGTTGTTGTCACTACTATAAGCTTTTTTCTTTTGGACTTGAAAAGTTTCTTTCTTTTGTCTGGTATGTAAATCCTATAAAAATCTGATCTAAGAAAAATCTACAAACATTTGCAGTTCGTAGATTTTAAAGACTGAAAGGGCCTAAATCCTCATCAGCACTGATTTCCTGCTAAACACACTTTATATTCAAATTAGGAGAAAGGTGTTATAATAGATTGACTTCCCCAGTTAAGAGCTCAACTTCCTTCTGCCGTGCACACAGGAAGGCCATATTCTTTCACCTCCAGAAAGAATGCACTCAAACTCTAATGTGAAAGAAACACAGTAAATGTTCTTCTGGTCACCAAACTTCCTCAACTTCTAAGAATCAGACACTAGCATTTATGTGTGGCTGATAGCCACAAGGATCACTCTACCTAGCTCTGAAAGCCATGGACAAGGAGGAACTCTACAAACTAGTCCTATACAGGAGACACTTTGGCTTTGTTAAGGGTTTCTTTGCTCCATTGTAGGATAGCAGTGGGCTAATCATCAAAATTTCCGAGTCCAACCTTAGTGTCCCTGTTACCTCACTTCTTTTCACAGGAAGGAAAGGACACATGGCTTCACCATCACAACATATCGTGATCATGGGAGACACATGGACACCAGGAGCTCCAGCCTGGCTGTGTGTGATTTAGGTAAGTCTAAAGCCTAACTACAGCTTTTGCATAATGATCTCTCATGAAGGGAAAGGATCCTTGCAGCCTTTACATGCGGAAGTGGTAAATTGAACATAATAACTTTATCATATTGTTCCATCCTTTTACAACACCCATGTAAAATAACAAGACTATTAGGAGTCTAGATACTTTATACATGCAGCAGGCACTGAGTAAGACTCCTCCAAAGACCTACCTTTAAGTATCTTTATAGTTTCATTTTTTCATTCCTTTTATGTTTTTAATGCATTTTAACAGATTTCAGTGACAAATAATTATATTTCTGAACACTTTATATTCATATATTTTATGAACAAAAATAATAATAAACAGTTCCTCAAACAGAAGATCAGTTATCCCATGTCAAACTTAGCTCAATAGACTATTTCCAGTGCTAAGTGATAGTAGAACTGTGGTAGAAAAAGAACTAGTCTCTTAAAGGGCGTGTGTCAGCCAAAAGCATTTGAAGGTTTTCAAATAACTTTTGGTTTATACATTGCTTGCAAAGAGTTCATGGAGTATAGCCAACCTGGCATGATTACACATACTCAGTATCACCAATATATGAGATTAAAAGATTACACATTTTCTAATGGTCTTTCTATTTTTCATCTTTTTGTTTGTTAGTTTGTTTAGAAGATTCATATCTCTTTTGTGTACCAATAAGGATAAAAATGTATCTCTATGAGTTTTATTTTTCTGAAGTCGGTATATTTGCAACACAAGGTCTACTGACCTTAAGATCATTCAATAACTCTTTCTTCTCTTGTGCTGTGCTCCAGGAAATGAGTCAAATGCTCAGACCTCACCATGTGTCACTGTTTAGCTGCTCTTGTATTTTAAACTAAGCATGTTTATCTGCCTCACTGCGTCAGGGGCAAAATGCTTAGCTTTGAGCAACTGCTGATATCCTTTGTATGTAACATAGCACTGAAACACACAGTATTCGGTTGGACTGGCCCTCACGTCAAACTGTCAAAACAAACAAGCAAGAACAATTCGTTAAAAATGATTTTTCATTGTCCATAGGTATGATCCTGCATTTGATATATGGTTGTACAGTATTTTATATGCAATATTCTTTCTGATAGAACACTGAGGGTCAGAACATCTGTTTCAACAGATATTACAAGCAGTTAAAAAAATGTGCCAAGATATTTGGGAAAACCAAACACAAAGGATAAAAATGTATAGAAAGTTCAGAAAGCAAACATAGGTATGATTTTTAAAATTATTATTCATGCATCTTGAGAACACGTAGGAGGTATCAGAGAATTCTTCCACTTGGGTTTTAAAATTAAATCATTAGAAAGTTTGTGTGCATAAGGATCTGGAAATGTCAGCAATGACACAGGAGAAGGGTTGTAGCAGTGACTTCAGAACAAACCTACATAAACTTCACTGAAAATATCTTTCTGCCTCTGGAATAAAATATGATTTTATTTAGTATTCAAATATTCTTTCTATGTCCAACCTTCTTTCATTTAATACCTTCCTTTTCAATCTGCTGAAGGTTCATAGAGTCATAGAAATCCAAGCCTGCAAGATAGGACTAAAAATGAGCCAAGCATATATGGGGAGGGACACACACACCCCCCGACCTTGCTGTTATTCTGTCCTTTTGTCAACCTTTGAAGTCATATTTGGGAGAAATGTAAATAAATGAAGAAAATTTTAAGATAGACATGGAAGTCAGGTTGGGTTGCAATTGCACAAATATAAGGCCCTTTACAAGTAGAACGTGAGTTTTGAAACAATAATTTTTTTTTTTTTTAACTGTTTACTGGCCTGACTTAACACCTATAACTAGTCAGGGGCAAGGATAGCTTTAAGTGCTGAAAAAGAATATTTTATTTCCTTACTCACATATGCATTTCTAGTCAGAGAAGTAACTACCTTATGCCTCCTTTTTTTCCCTGCATCTTTCACTTAATTAAAAAGGTTGCAAGGTGGTTCTGTACAGATCGAGTGTTCCCTTGCAGGTATGTTTTTGCACAGGGGTTGTTGCTACTGTTAATGTTGTTCTGTCTGCCTAGGACTAAAATACAACAGAAGAAACACAAATGAGACACATAGGTTTCATGAGAGCCATTTCCAGGTCCCTTAAGAGCTATAATTTGAACACTACTGCCTTAGAACATCGTTATTTGAGGCCGTAAGTTTTCTGAGTGTTGTTAGAAGGCCAGAGTACGCATTAAACAGTGTTCTAGTTTGTATTTTCACTACGGTATCCAAATTCTTGAAATAGAAATTCTTGACCTAGAACTAGAAAACAACAGAAATAAAATCAGTCATAGATATTTAATACTTCTTGAATTTTTAATTAACTAACTTGTTTTGTAGCAAAGAAGGACTTCATTGTGAATTTCTAACATTGATTGGGACCACTTGTTTCCAAAATAGGTAGAAAATACACCAAAGGGGAGAAAAGTCTTTTGTTTAGCCTGCACATAAAGTACAAGTGTCAGCATAAGGGCACATTCACAGTGACATTTTCTTCCAGATTTCCAAAAGAATTTACTTCAAAGCAATATGTTGGTGATTTTAGAAAGCAAGAAGCTGTATATGAGTTTAAGTTAATGTCCTTTCCAAAACATTGTTTTACCTCCCTGAGAAGTAGCAGATATTGTGGCTTTGACAGATGGCTTTGAAAGAAAGAAGAAAATTATTAGACTATACTTATCTAAGTACATTTTACCTGTCTTTATTTTGTATACCTCCCAGATGTATACATGACAAATATGAAAGAACCAGCACTGTATACAGGTATTCACGCATGAGCCATGAATTTGCCATCATGTTTTCTATTTGTTTCTCTATTTCTTTCCTAGTACTTCCTAATATTTTTCATTCTTTTGATTGCTGTTGGATACTACCAAGCCCATCCTATTTCCATAGAGCTATCTGTACTGACACTAGTACCTTCTGAATTGAAACAATCTGTTCAGAGCTCATCACATAGGTGAAAGACCTAATTTACAAATGATATGGAAGATTTTTTTCTCTACTTCAGTCATTACATTTATCCAATTTTATTTCATTTGGAATCTCAACCACCAAATTTATTGCTAAGTCTTGATAAGTTTCTTCTGAAATTCTTCTGTTTTATCTTGCTTTTATTACTTTGAATAACTTTGTTAACACCAGCAAACTTGGCTCCTCACATTGCTTGCCTTTTTTTTCCAGGTTACTTAAGGAGTGTGTTAGCACCAAGATTGTAGCCCAGATCTTCCCAGAACTCCATTGCTGAGCTACCCCCATTGCAAGTCTGGCCATTATACCTACTATATTTCTAAAATATTATATGTCTTTTAAAAGCAGCTAATGCCAAACATTTCCTCTTTATCCCATGGCTGCCAAGTTTCCTTGCAGACTTTTGGTGAGGGATTTTGACAAAAGATGGAACATCTAAGTAAACTGTGTCTGTCATATCTTGAGCTAAGGTAGAAAGAAAAACTTCAAAACTAGTCAAATATTCATCTTTTCAAAGACTTCTGTGTTTGCTTGATACACTATACAGAATCAAACTACCAAAACTAGAAACAGGTTTAAGTTTTCCAAGACAGAACTTTTGCTCACAAGAAGAGAAAAAACTAACCAGGTCATTTTGTGACAACTGACATTACAGCATCAGGTTCTGTCAAAGCTTGTTATTGCTATGTTTGGACTGAGCTTAATGTTTATTTGGAGTTGGGTTTGGATAAGTAACTAAAGACTATAAAGATATTTCACTGTATAAACAAGTGAAATCAGAATCAGTTCACAGCTCTATCACTCAAATTGGAAATTCATATCTGTATTTGCTTATTATAGCTACATCAGACAGACTAATCCACAACACATTATTTGTTTAACTAAAATAATCTTTTTTTTTTGCTTTCCAAGCCTAGGTTCTAATAGGGAAAATACTTCTCATTTTAAGGTAAAAACATGAGAAAAATCTCTGTAAATGGATCAAGAAGTTTGTTCTATTTGAGTTTATCATGGTCAGTGTTCAGGTTTCTAATGTGTTTGAGATATGGTCCTGAAATCATACAGTATCACGTACTTTTAATGAGTTGGAAAAGCACAGCTCTTAAGTTGGATGGAAGATATTAGAGAGGTAGAGTCTGAGGACCTAAGGGAGTTGATACAGGAGTAAGAAATTTCATAAAACTCTTTAAAGTTCTTTTTTATTTCAGGCCACATGGAATTATCCCAAGATCTTGTTTATAGAACAAATAAACTGGGTTAATTGCTTTTTCTGAGAATTTTTATTTAATTTTGTTTTACTACGCTCACACAAGAGGTATGTTACACTTCTACATTTACAGGGTAGGATAAGATCCTAGCTGGAAAACCTCCCTGCTCCAATCTGCCAAATGATTGTGTTATATTCATTTAAATCCTGCATTAAAAAAAAAAAAAAAAAGAAGAAAAATATTCACTACACATGTCTACTACACATAAATCGCTAACTCTCCCCATCTTAAATCCTTATCTTTAAATGCCTATGAATGTAGCAAGAGGAAATAAACAGAAAAAACTACTTTTAAACATTCCCTGACTGGGTTAGATACAAGATTGTATTTCTATAATTCCCATCTATATTGCTCATTTTTCTTGATTACTAACATTATGGGAATTAGACAGAGATATACATCAGAATATACCTTTTACTGTTTCTATCTTGTTTCCTTTCTTCATTGGAGTTTTTGGTATTTTGTAATGGCGTCTATGTTATGAAAAAGAAAGTTCAATGGTTCAGCACCTTTTGCTGTTGTTAACTTTCTCATAGTAGTCAACATATGGAGAACTTGAAAATTTGGTTTAGCTGAGCTAGTTTGCTCTCTGAGTGTGCTTGTCTCTATAACTCATTATTGGCATCTCAGTTACCTGGGAATCATCTTCAAGTAGCTTCATATTTAATATGACTTTGCCAACATATTGGGTTTTTTTCCTAAATTGTATTTCTGGAACTGTTTTCTATCAGTTTCAGTTTTATACTAAATGTCTGGCATATATGTACTATTAAATAATTACTAATCTTTTTTGTTTTCTAATGGCTCTTCTGATCAGTGAATTGATATTTAATTTAGCATTGTTACCAAAATATTTACATTCACTTAAAATTGTTTGTGCATACTTATAAACTGGTGATTAAAGAAAAAGAAGAAAATAGATGGTTACTTGTTTTGCAAATTGTTTATTTTGTGTATGGATTCTAGTGGGTAGGATTCTGTTTGGTATGATAGTTTATTTGGTACTTAGATGGGTGTTCCCCACAGAAAAAAAAACTGTAAAAAAATGCTACAGTAATTTTAAAGAGGCACACAAGATGGTAGAAAATCAGAAACCTGATCTTAACAGACTTTATTTACATATTTATCCAACTTTATAATATGTGAATAGTTTTTGAAGTTAAATGCAGTGGCACCTAACTTTTAGATTACCAGTATTATTTTCAGTATCTGTGGAGCATTTAGGAGAGATTAATTCTTCTCTGAACTGATACCTTTAAGTCTTTTAACAAACTCAGTCTTGTCAGGTGTTAAATCCACTTTTATTGTTGAACATTCTTCAACATGGAATTTCCCTTTCCAAATATTTGATCATGAATCAGTCTTTCCACTACTAAACTTTCATACAAAGACAAATCATGTTGTGCAGTTATACACATATCAATCAGCTCTCCAGTCTTTTGGTCTCTTTGATTGAAATAAACTTTCTGTCAAAAACATTATTTTTAAGCCAAAGTAGTTAGCAGGTGCAGGGTTTTTTTCTTATAGTTTTGAGTCTCAGGCAGACCATTTGCTATAATAAGTAATTGTTTTGTTCTGTTGTTCACATCAATTCAAAATATATTTTTAATTTGTTTGATATATATGTGTAGCTGTATGTGTGTACTTATATACATATGTAATTTCTTCCACCTGAAGCAAAGTTGTAGCTGCAAATAATTACAAGGACATGATGAAAATATGCAGTAAATGGGACTGTATCATAACTCTGTTGTTTCCCCATAATGGAAATCTCCAATTTTTGCTTGCTGGCTAGGCATTTTCCTTGCTGTATTATCAAGTGGTGGCTCTAAAGTAACAAGAAGAGGGCCAGGGAAGTGTCTCCTAGAGCCAGAAGAGTCTTTAGTTCTTGCATAAGGTAGGCATTGTTCAGCATAAAAATATTTCTGCAAAAGTCTCACGGGTGAAGCCTGCATGAAAGTATCACTCAGATAAGTGAGATGTTGTCTACATCTGCCCAGCATAAACTCACAAGGTGATTCTGATGTGCACTGAGGAACACAAACCACACACAGGGAATTGCTGGGGGAGGCTTCCCCAAAGCTCTGGACTACATCTGCCTTCCTCTAATTGTCTGGGTATACAAAGAAAGGAAATAAAGAATCACAGATGAATTCTTAATAACTTTACACCCAAGTAACGTGCTTAGGACAGTAGACCAGAAGATGATAGTGACATAGGTAACGGTAGCTAATTGACTTTTTGTAGGGAGAAAATCAAAGAGATTAGCCTGGGGCTATGTGATAAATGTGGCTGTTGGTGGCTTATGCCAACCAGCTAAGTTAGGAAGTAATAATTAGAGGAAGTGGTAGCCCTTTGGAGAAATACCTCCCCAAATGCCTGACTCTCCGTGGATGGCTAAGCTTGAGGTGGACCCAACACAGAGAAAGGCAGCTGCCATGTAGGCTGTGGTCCCCTTGGCCAGCTAGAGCGCGCACCTTCCTCGTGGGTAAGGAGATCACCCTTCTGACTTCTGCGTCCATAAATATCTTGGTCAGTGTGTACCCATTGACACAGCATGTATGCTGGAGAAGGAAGGGTGCATGCCAGTGACTAAGCACCTTTCTGGGGCATGGAGATGAGTCCTTGAGGGATTCCACTCATGAGGACTCACTCTGGGTGTCAGATTGGGTGACAGGCAGGGATGAGGCTGTTGGGAGGGCGCTTTGTGGCTTTGGAGAGGAAGGGGGCATTGCAGGAATGTGTGTCACACCCGGCATGGACTTGTGTGGAAAGCAGGAGTCAAGAGTGGCTACAGAAGGCCATCACTGGGTATCAGTGGTCAGAGTACCTCCCCACACAAGTTGGGGCTTTTCTTTCACAGTCAGTCCCTCTCTGCCCCACAGCATGTCCTGCTTCGCTCTCAGCCTCCCTCTTTGCACTGGGGCTTTGTGCTTCACAGCAGACACAACAGAGGCAGCTAATGAGCCCTCCCAAACACCCAGCCCAGCAGCCCTGTGTGAGGGACAGACAAGCCCATCACTCAGGTCCCTGGGGAGGTGTTGGCACACAGAGTCTGTGGTTGCTCCTGTCTGTGCCAGCACAGCCTCCCACATTGTGGCCCTCCCATTAATTCGCCACTGCCAGTCCCACTCCGTCCTCCCCTCAGCCTACAGACTCCCCCATAACAATGTACTTACTCTTACTCATTCTCTTACTCTGCACATCTCAGCTTCTTCTTGCTCAAAAAGCAAAACCACTTCCACACCAATGAGGGTTAATTTTCTCACTAAACTCGGTACCTATTTTGCAGATAAGTAAGATCAAGGTTCTCCAGGTAAAGGAAGCTCTGGAAACAAGGTTTCCTTCTTTCTGGATGTTACTAACTGTAATTTAATCAAAGCAGTTACTAACCGCTTTCCGTAATTTAATCAAAGAAACCAATCTGAGACAGCCCTCAGGGAGACAACTTACACAAGATAGGAAACCAGTTTAACATTTACATTTCCTTGATAGATGCAGTGAAATTCTTCACTTTATGAGAAGTGTGATTTTGATAACCTTGTCTGTGGTATTGCTGGCTGACAAACACCACACTACTTAGGTAGCTAGTCTTGGTGAACCTCATTTGTGGACACTTAATTCATGCAAGATATATGTAACTTAAGCAGTCAATTCAATTTTGTCTTAATTTCTCATGTGTAAATATACATTTTAGGTCCCACAGGGACATTTCAGGGGTTGGATGAGATGACGTTTAAAAGTCCCTTCCAATCCAAACAATTCTATGATTCTATAGGTGCTCTGATACCACAGCAGCAAGTAATCTACAAACACCTTAGACAGAAAACAGATACCTTGTTTAAAAAATAAATAAAATTTTTTCCTGAATTTATTATTTTCTGAATTTCAGAAACTATGAAAATATTTTTTTGCTTTTTTACTGGTATTTCAGTAGTTACATAAAATATATCTCTCCACACTCCTGGACCTGTGAGAAAAACATGAAATACAGTACCTATATGGTGTTATTATACTATTTCTTTTAATGTTGCAATAATACCTAGCTCCTTTGGTTTGTTTTATGGGAGGGAAGTGTTTGCTTTTTTTTCTGGTGCTTGAACATGAATACTACATATTCTTCAGTTACATAGGTATGCATAGATGATGATGTGTTGACATAAAAGTAATTCTGAAAAACACAGACTCCAAATGACCAAGTGGAAAGAATGAATAGTTTTTACTAAATTTCACTGGCTACATCTGCACTCAGTTTACATGAAAACAAATAATGTAACATTATCAACAATATCAACAGAACCTCTTGATTATTGATTTTTTTTAATAACGTGCAATTAGCAAGCAGAACTTTCAAGCAAGTGGAATATAGAAGTCAGACATATTTTCTTTTGTCTTCCTTCTGCTGAATCTTTCCCATTCTCTTTTTGGATATTCCGTTTAACAGCTCGCTCTTGCTCTATTCAGTTATCATCACACATAACTCAAGCTGCAAAAATGCTGCCAGATATTTTCTTCAAGTATTTGTTTCAATTTTTAATTGATTATCTTTTTTACTGTGAACTGAGATTACATGAATATTTGATAAAGTTGCAAGAGGAATATTCTCCCAGATAGTAAAAATTTGAAACAATATTTAGTGAAAATTTACAGAAAACAATTTTTTAATTAATTAACATGAATATTTACATCACACATCTGCTTTTTTAATATGTAGTCAAGTAACAGAGCCTTTTGATGTGATTTATGCACCCAGTTAAAGAAATTCAGCTTTTCATGCTGACTGATCATGAAAACTGTGTACTAGATGAGCTACAAGCAAGGGTTAATAATTTTATTATTAAATATAATAAAATACAGTTGTCCTTATGTTTGAAAAGTCTCCATTGAATTATTCTACTGCAATTTAAGCCTATTACTTCTTGTATAATCCACCACAGATACAGAAACAAGACTGCTGCCTTCCTCTTTGCACCAGTTTTTCGTGTATTTGAAAGCTGTCACATTGTGTCTTCAGAATCTTTTCTAAACTAAACAACCTAAACACATATAATCTTTTCTACTACACATTTCCCTAGATTTCTACTCATGCATGAGTATAAATATACATACATACATACAAATACATTATAAATAATAGAAATAAAATAATATCTATAAAATTAAAGGTTACTTTTAATATATATTTAATTCCTATAGTATGTTACTAAAATACTGCAGTTGCCATCTTTTAGTTAGAAAGGAGTGACAGGCAATCCTTTAATATTAAAAAGCTAGAAACATTAAATGATTAGGTCAAAATTATTTACACGGACTCTTTAGGACAAATTCATTAAGCACATAGTCATGTAACTAACGTTGTCTAAAATGATATGCAATTCTTGTAGCTGTACAACAAAAGAAATGGGGTTTTGAAATGCTTCTCAAAACTCCTCACAATCTCACCTTTACTCCTTTCTGTTAACTGAGCAAGCCAAAAGGTGAAAAAATTTAATTCAACTCAATTAATGTCATAGTCATTTATTATATTTGCTCCAGAGCCCTCACCCACCAGGTGTTTAACATTGTTTAAGTCTTGCTTTACTGTAAGGACAAATTCTGAATTGGCTACTATTTATGGGTAAGCAGGAATGCTGGAAACACCCCTATTGCAGAATCCTGCTGGCCAAGGCAAAAGTCAAGAGGGAAATCTGAGGTTGCACAGCTGAGCCCATCATATTACTTGTCTGAAAAAGAGCATTTCATGGCCCTGGTTATGTTGACAATTGCTTAATGGGTGATAATCTTGCCAAATACTTTATCTTGAAAAATCTTAATTTGGGAAACAGGGCACTGAATAGAACCAAAACAATTTCCCATTTCGAGCTCTAAGATGGGATTTACTAAAGTGTTATAAAGAAACTGTGCTACTTCTTGCATATCTCTTGTGAGATACCTCTTATATGCCGTATTTCATCCTAACATGACTGGCCAAGACAGCTTAACATGCAAGAACTTCTAATGATCCATTGATAATCCAATATTCAGCCTAGCATGAGGGAATATGTATTTGATAATCAAATACTATTAAAATAAAACAAATCTTCAAAAATCACAGTCATGTACAATTTGCCTTTCACTAAAAAATATTTTATTGGCTGGATAGCTTGTGCCATGCAAAATAGAAAGGCTGTGTTCTTAGATAAGGAAATAGAAGTTCTAAATAAATTGTTTTACTTATGTCCTTTAAAAGATCGTTTAGCATATTACCTTGTTGCATCCTTGGATAAATAAATAAATGAACCCTTTAGTTATTCTTTAAATGCACTCTTTTTATTATTATATTTTCTCAGTGTGAAATAATATCTGGAGATTTCAATTCACTCATTCCAGGTGAAATGTCTTTGAGGATGGTATCTGACAGAGGTACATCTGACTTGTATATTTATGTTACACTTGGATGCATTCCCTTTATCTTCCAGCAAAGAACGGAGTTGCAGCTGTTGCAGCTTGAAGTCTTGTAAATAAATTGTGTGGTGTGAACCACCTAGCATATCTTCTCTTGCCAAAAGAACAGCTTATTGTACTACCATAAATAGATCAAGCATCTCTGGAGAGGACATAGGTTTTCCTAAGTGCTTGGAAGGCTTTTTTTCTCACTCTCTGCCTTACTTCTTCCCACTGCCAGCAATATATTTTACAAAAAAAATCCAACAACCAAAATCGAAACCAACTGGATAATTAAACTCTACAGTCGCTCCAGGCTTTTGCAGGTTGCACTTCTGTTGTGTTTGTTTTCAGTATTGTATCTGTTAGGGAATGCAACAGAGATATATTTCTGTGTGATTTACACCTAATATTCATTTGAGGTGCACTTTTAAGTTATTCTTTAGGGTCGTATTCTTAATGACTTCAAGAGCTACAAGTTCTAGGAACCAAACTTTTCTTACATAAGAATGCACAATAGAGTATGTATGGCATACTTAAATAAAAATAAAAAACAATGAAAAGAGGCATTTTTATTTATTTATTTTGCTTCTGGGAGTGCATATCTATTTTAAAAGCATTAAAAATAACAACTGGCATGTAAAAACAATATCGGAAAAGTGAACATAACACCCTAGGACATATATATGTATTCTCCTAAAATTCAAAGTGTAAAGAAAAAATTCTGCCCTAGCTAAGTCAGATCAGCTTTCATTTAAGTCAATAGACACTGTAAGTGAAGATCTAAGGCAAAAATTGCTTCTAAATTTGTCTCTGTCTTAACAAGATGCAGCGAAACACAAGAGCTATTCACATCAAGATGATCAAAACAAGTACCCCAGGACCTAGAATTAGTCATGTCTACTCCCCGTCAAAAACTACTTTTCCTTTGGGTTAGCCTAGTACATTATATATAATACATAGCTCACAGGACTGACAATGACCTACATAATCAATCATTACCGTTTCCATTTTTGTTATCTTGCTCACACAGGGAAGAAAGAAGGTTTTGCTTTCTCCTGGCTTTATATGAAGATCACTGAAATCCATGGAGGACTCCTGCTGACTTCAGCTGGAGTTGAATTGGCTCTGAATGAGCAATATATGACATCAGAATAGCTCAGTGCTGCACTAAAAGACACAACTGTGGCCCACTGATCCTGGTGTTGCTTCTGTGCTGGAATCATTCCCAATTTAGGCCTGCTGCCAACTGTCCCCAATGCAGCACACGTGGAAAGGGGTGGGAATGCTTCCCAAGGAGTCCCTTTGCTGAATAAGTTGCAGAAGCACTACTGGGCTGGAAACACCCCCTTGAATCAGAGTAGCTCCAGAGAGCTCAGCACAACTGGAGGAAGCAGAGAGCAGGTGGGTGGGCAGGAGGAAGAACAGGAAAAAAAAATTGTGAACAGAGCTAACCACTTCTATTGCTTCCATAGGCGTGAGATATATTGGATGGTGTGCTTTTTGTAGTGTGTGTATGTGAGATCGTTAACTCCCACTACAAATAAAAAAGAATACAGCTTTTTAATTTGCCCTTTAGGTTTTTAGTTAAAACCATGACATTTATATGAACGTTAATTTATGCATACACTTTGTTTATTCTTAGTTGTACTGTGGGCTTATGGTATGGGATCCCCTATTCCAAGATGGTTTAGTCTGTTTCTAACTTTTTTAGTATTTGTTTCTCTGTGCCTCTGTTCAGACTTTCAGTCCTGGAGAACTGAATTCTATTCATACTATTCAGAGAAGTTGCTTCCATTCAAACTTTCAGAAAAATAAAGTTTATACCTGTGAACCAGATTAAATTAAAAAAAATAATATGTGTTCAAAAAAAGGCAAATATATTCCATATACTTTGGAAAAAATACTTGAAAACTTCTTAGTAATTTACTTTTCCTCTTTCCTCTTATTCTGAATAATCTACCTGATTGATATAATTACATTCTTTTCAAGAAAACTACAGCTTGCATTTGCTCAATAGAGACTTATTGAGTTTCAGAGGAAAATCAAGGAATTTTTTTTTTTTCCACTCTACATATTCCAGATGACAGATGCAGTAGCTGGATGGGAGTTTTCTCAAAACTGCTTTGTTGCTTTGGTCTATAGGGTATCAGATAGGAAAATTAAAACTTTTGATCTGCAGTTTTAAACATTCCCCTGTGGCCCATCAGCAATAAGATTGTGATGCAGAGGTAACAAAATAAAGGCTTTGGTATATGGAAAGAATAAATACATGGAACCAGAGGCCTCAGGTGGGGGTGGGGAGTGATTCAGTGGGAGCTGAACATAATGTGTGAGCCAAAACTTGAAGTGAGAAAAAGGATTTTAGTTCTAATATGAAACTTTAGTAAGGAAGCTAGGCCTGAAACAAGGATAGGGGGTAGAAAAAGGATTCATTCAGAGTCAGATGAAAGAGAAGCAAAATGGTTAGTATTCCCTGTTCTCCAGGACATAAAATACAGCTCTTGGCCTTGTGAGGTTCAGTGTTCTTCTACAGTCAGCGTATTGGCTAATAATGTGTGTCTATTCTAATTTGTCTATGCAGAGAAAGAAAACCCACTAGTGATATCAATTAGTTCATTTGCTCAAAAGCCACGTGTATGTATTATGGGTCCACAGACTTGAATCTTTTATATGATCTGTGCAATCATTAACATTGATGTATTGCGTGCCATGCATCTAAACTCCTGCGGTTTAGAGTTTGTTCTTTAAAAAGTTAGAAAATCAGAGACAAATAGTCTATGTTAAAAATGTTCACATATTAAATAGCCACTATATTTCATGACATGCCAGTATTACTGGATCCTTGTTTAGCTCTTTGTATACGTTTCATGATACAGAATATAACTAGTGATTATTTTTTCCTCTTTTATGCAACAGAACTCATTGTTATTTGAAACACAGCGTGGTCCTTCAACAGTGATGAAGGAAATGAAGGAGGTTATTATCTCTAAGACCCTTCTGCTGTACAAGCTGGATGCTAGACTAGTATCCTGGAGAACAGGACACTAACTGCCATGAATTTCCTATGAAATGCTGGGCAGGACTCTTAAGCCATACTTCTCCTTTCCCTCCTTCCTCTCAGTATACACACGTACACACACAGGCACTCTTCTTGTTCTCTCACAGTTATGAGGCAGGCACGCAGAGGCAAGCAGAATTGCTCAGGGAATGAAGGCAGTGAATCCAGAGCAGTGAAACCAAGGAGGCTATGCCTTAAAAAGCCTGTACCTAAAGTGTCTGCCTATACCCTGACATAAATACTCAGCATTCAAAAATAAAACTGAAATAAACAATATCTGTGATCTGAATACAGATTATGGGACAGAGCAGATTCATTCTCTGAGCAGAATATGAAAATAATTAAAAACACCTCACATGCTTGCTAATAATTTTGAAATTCTCAAATATAGTAGCGGAGAACAATATAAGAGAGTCCATGACTTCAGAAGAGGGTATTTTTGTTGTATAGAAGGTGATGCTTAATAAAAGGACAATGTGAAATCTGAACAGCTGCCACTTAATTGCACACTATTTATACAGACTACTGAAAGAGGGCTTGGCCCTGTGAAGAGAATAGCGTGAGAAATGTGCAAATGATTATACAGGGAGTATTTTTCAGTCTAGTACTGATGACAAAGTATGGAACCAGACTGGGTTAGTAGCAAAATTGATTTCTGTCTTACTTTTCTGTTGGGAGTCTATCTTTTCTCTTTTGATAGAAGAGTTAAATGTTGTGACAAATCCCAGTAGAAATTGAAGTCTTCCGCCTCCTCTCCTCTCCTCTCCTCTCCTCTCCTCTCCTCTCCTCTCCTCTCCTCTCCTCTCTCTCTTCTTTGATTGTACTTATGTCGTGGTTTGTCGTGGTGGACAACTTATAAAACTATAGATTACATAAAAGGAATTTCTTAAATGTGAATAGATTTTACAAATGCTTTATGACCTTAGGTTGCTTATATTTTTTATTGTTTTGTTTGAAGTAAGAAGAGAAAGAGCAATGACAGGCCTGTTGGTTAGTCTAGCTTAAAGAGAAATACAATTATGCTCATCATGTTATCAAAGCTAAGTTGACTCAGAACTCTGTGTATCTACTTCTTGCATTATTGCAGGTTAATATATTAATTAACTCATGCATGACTTTCAGAAAAATCTATATTTCAATCAGGTTCCCTAGAGGGAAAAACATTTCAAAGTTACTGTGTGATTAAAAAACCTTGAAAGTTTAACACTCCTTAAAATCATTCCTAATATCTAAAGCGAGGGGAGTATGGTTTTCTTTACCTGTTCCTGAGAACTTCAGGAAGGTAGATTGGATCAGGTCTTCAGCTCTGCTATAGAGCTGCTGAAGAGATGGTTTAAAAGAAAACAAGCAGTAGATATTTATGCTTTATGTTTATATTTACTGTCATAAAGTGTTCTACCATGATGTTATTTCAAAACTTTCTAAAAAAACCCTTGCAGAACACACAAAGCACTGCTGATAGTACATAAATTTTAACCTAGGACAAATAAAGAAAAATCCTCTATGATGCTCTCGGGAAATTCTTTTGACATTTTACAGCGCATCCATTCCACTCCCTTTCTTGAACTCTATCCATAATTTTAAAAAAGGAAAGTATATTTCAAAACAGTTGCCTCACACATTTCAACATTGCCTTCACCTGTAGAGGATTTTAACTAGCGAGGCTGAATTAGAGATAAGTGTGTTATAATAAAGTGAACCAAGTTTTCTCATGTTGTTATGTAACTAGTTCTACTGACTTCAGCATCTCACGTATGATGTGTGTTATGTAGCTGTTTAATCAGCACTCAGCTGAAATACGCTTGAATTTCTCAACCCATATTTTAGATTTGGGATTTGACATGATGACGATTCAGATTAACTTGTTCTTTTTAAGAAGAAGAAAGGGAGAGAATGGCTTTGATAAACAGTATTGTAACTAGTATCTGAAAATGACTGTTCTAAAACCTTCTTTGGCATAAATCTAAAAAAATCAAGATAAGGGTAAGAAAAGCCGTATGGAAAATTGATATACAGTCTTAGAATAACTTTAAATCTCTGTAGTCCAGATATCATAATTTTATTCCACATTTAGCTAATGTTAAGTTCTCCCAGCAAAAACTCTAGTGTGAAGGCTAAAGAAGTTAACATCAATTCTAATCCACTGTCTTTTTTTTGTGGAGATATGGGCTCCTAAGGAAAAATGGTTTTGCAAACACAGTGTCTGATAAGGTGTCTCATCTGAGATTCACATTTTGTTACAAAATGGGTCACAGAAGTATAACACTTGCAGTATTTTCCTCTCATGCTATCCCCTGAGCATGCTTTGATATAGCAGAAAATGTCAGCTAGTAAGATTCACTATAAGATTTACTATGTAAATCTGTACTTACCAACAAACCATTCCATAAGCAGTTTCCAAGTGAATGAAGATAGAATAATTCACGTAGGCATGAAGAGCTTCTTTTGCTGTGCTGTTTTAGGGGATTCATGCTACTGATAACTGGGGAAGGTAGTGATGGTCAGGGCCACATGTTTTCCCATTTTTCTGCTTAAGTAGTTATTCAACATCATGATCTCATAGATGTGGGAATAAGTAATACTGTGTCTGTTTGACTGGAGGACTATATTCTGGCCACTTGAAACCACTATCTTAAATATACTTGATTTTGTGACAGACAGTCATTTATTCATCTGAATGGCTCTGTGTACAGCTTTAGGACCTCAGTAACTAACGTTTTGATTATAATAAAGACGGTGGCTTAAGATGTTGACTCCTTGAATGTCATAGCTATTTAGACAACTACCTCTTCACAGAATCACGGAATCAGAGAGTAATTCAGGGTGGAAAGGGACCTCAGAAAACCTCTATTCCAACTCCCTGACCAAAGTAGGGTCAGCTCTAAGGTCAGCTCTCAGGTTGTTCAGGCTTTATCCCGTAAGCCTAGAATACCTCCAAGGACAGAGACTACACAACCTCACTGGACAGCCTGTTCCACTGCTTGACGGCCCCCATAATGAAAAAGTTATTTCTTATACCCATTCTGACCCTTTCCTGTTTCAAATTATATCTGTTGTCTCTCATTCCATGAGATCTGTGTGTCACTGAAGAGCCTTCTTCCATCTTCTTGGTAGCCTCCCTGTAGGTACTGGAGAGTCTTGTTAGGTCCCTTCAGAGCTGTGTCCAGGTTGAACTAGCCCAGATGCCTCAGCCTGTCCTCAGAAGGCAAGTGCTCCAGCTCCCAACTGTCTCAGTAGACCTATGCAGAACTCTTCCTGGGTTAGTGATGTCTTTGTTCTAGTCAATGTCCCTAAACTGAACGCAGTATCAAGATGAGATCTAATGAGTGCTGAGTAAAGGAGAGTAATCACTTCCCTTGAATGACAGACTGTGCTTGTGCTTATACAGCCCTGGATTGTGTTGGCCCTCTTTGTTGCCATGGCCTGTTGCTGGCTCATGCACAGCTTGCTGTGCACCAGGAACCACAAAGCCTTTTCTGCAGAGCCAGAGCTCCCCAACCAGGCAGTGCCCAGACTGTATCATTACAAGGGGTTCTTCCTCTTTGAGGACTTGGGATATTCTTGTTGGATATCACCAGGTTCCTGTTGGCCCATTGCTCCAGTCTGTCTGCATCCTTTTGGACCTGCCCTTAAGGTATCACCCAGTCTCCCTAGCTTGGTGTCATCTACAGACTTCATGCACAAGCACTGTCACCTGATCACTGCATAGACATTAAACAGGACATGCCCAGGAAAAGACCTGTGTGGTAACGCATTTCTTAATGGCTTCCAGGTTCAGTATGACCTGTTAACTTCTACCCTCTGAATCCAACCATTCAACCACATTTTCACCTGTCTAATTATCTGCCCATCCAGACCAAAATGACTAACCTTGGATACAACACCACTGTGGGATACAGTGTCAAAAGCCTTTTTAAAACCAAGGATTTTCCCTTATTCACAAAATCAGTCATTTTGTCATAGAAGGCAATCAGGATGGTGAGGCATGATGATTGGTAAAGCCATATTGATGATTCCCTGTCACCTTCTCCTTCGTGTTTCCTTAAATGTGTTCCAGGAAGACTCATTCTGTGATTTTTCCAGGCACCAAAATGACCTGTAGACACCTGGATCATTCTCTTCATCTTTTCTGAAGATGCATGTCACACTTGCCTTTTTCTAGTTGCCAGGGACCTCACCCAGTCTCCATGAACTTTCAAATATGTTAGAGAGAAGCCTTGCAAGCACATTGGTCAGTTCTCTGAACACGCATCAATACAGCCCATATGGTCCCATGAACTTGTATGGGTTTAGCTCTCTCAGGTAATCTCTCACTTGATCCTCAATGCACTTTGCTTGTTCTCCTCCTTCAACTCTTTCACTAAGCACAGAGGCCTGGGATTACTTGCTGATGAAGACTGGCAAAAAAAGGCATTGGGTATCTCAGCCCTATCTGTCTGCTGTCGCTAAATCATCCACTCCATTCAGCAACTGGCCAATATTTTCCTTGTTCAGCCTTTTATGACATGCAACAGTAGAAACAATTCTTGATGTCCCTTGAGAGTCTCAGATTCAGTTCACTTTTAGCTTTCTGGACACCATCCCTACATGGTGATGCTTCTAAATTCCACCTGTCCCTGCTTCCAGTTCCTCTATACTGTTCTTTTGCACTGTCTGTCTATTATGAGTTCCCAAGTTAACCAAGTCAGTCTCCTGATATGTCTACTTGTCTCCCTGAGTATTGGGTGGGATTACTGTTGTGCTTGGAAGATGCCGTCCTTAAAGATCTGTCAGCTTTTCCTGAGTTCCTTTACCACTTCCCTTTTACCTTCCATTTATATTTTCCTTGAATAAGCTGAATGTTGTAATCCTGAAGTTCAGGGTCTGTAGTCTCTTACTTGCCTTCCTCACTCCCCCAGGATCTTGAACTCCACTATAGCCAACGTTTCCATGAAACATCTCATTCCCAATCAGGTATTTCTTGTTAGTGAACAGAGGATACAGTTGTGCATTGCCACCTGTTTGACCAGTTGTCCCCAACACCTTTCAGACATCTTGATTGCTTACATCCCATCATGTCGCCCTTCTAGCAGATGCCAGAGATTGAAGTCCCCCACAAGAACAGAGGTCTGTGGTGCAGGTATTTCTTCAGCTGTTTAAAGAAAGCTTCATCCACTTCCTTACCTTGATCAGGTGGTCTGTAACAAGCTCCTACCATGATATCATCTTTACTAGACTCTCCTCTGATCCTGACCCATGAGCTCTCAGCCAATCTATTGTCCATCCCACAGGAGATCTTTCTACATCCAAGCTGCTTCTTCACATAAAGGGCAAATTCACCTATTCATCTTCCTTGCCCGTCATTCTTTGTTCTTATCCATCATAGCACTCCAGCCATGTGAGCTGTCCCCCCAGCTCTCCTTTATTCTGGTAATTTTCCAGTTCTGTGACTTCATGAGGAGTTCTAGCTTCTCCTGCATGTTTCCCAGGCTGCAAGCACTTCATACAGATGTTTGAGGTGGGGTTCCGTTCAATCTTTTTGATCATTCTGAGGTCTCTCTTGTTCAGATATCCCTGCTTTTTGCTTTCCATCTGTGTCCATTGTTTCCTCATTAACTGTGGGTTGTAATCTCTCACCCGTATGTTTTAGTGTAACAGACAATATGGATGCAGATGTCACTTCTCAGTGCACTAAAATGTACAGGGCATATTTTGTACTCAGAAAAAAAAATCCCCCACCTGTCTAAATTGCTTAGTAGCAATTAGATGCCCTTGATATTTGGCAGCATCTGTGCTAATGCAATCAAAGGCTGAACACTAATATTTTAAATAATTTAACTGAAGAATTACATTGTGCCTGAAAAGATACTAGGCACTATTATACTGCCTGCAGACTTGCCCATTCATGAATTATTAATGTCACTGGAAAATTCTTATATTTCAATATTCTCTTATTCTAATACATTACAGTGAGGGATGAAAAAGAATGAACAGTAAAAATAAAATAATAGCAGGAAATAAATAATTTATATCTGAATGTTAAATGTAGCAAAATGGGAGAGAACACAGAATGTTTCATGTAAAGATAGAAAACAATGAAATCTCATTTTTTGGTACATGATATTTTGTCTGTTCCTCAGAGGATAAAGAAGCAGTACATGGGAAAAATGAAAATGGTTTCCAATTCTTAATACACAGGTTGGAAAGGGTCAAAATAACAGCATACTCCAACCCTCACAGAAAAGACAAAATATTAGCCTTCAAATACTTCATCCAAGTGACAGAACTTGCATTAACAAAAGGTGCTTTAATCTACTAGGACAGCTTTGAATTTCATGCTTATTCTTGCAGTCAATGGGAACTCAGTTGGTAAAGTTAGATGGCTATTGCACTCACTACCACTAATGACAATGTAAACTAATATTATTCCTGCTAGGTACATGTTATTTAACAAGTGTTATAATAATGTGTCAAATATACTGTAGGCAAAATTCTCTTGCAATACTCCATGATTCGTACTTTCAGAAA
This sequence comes from Burhinus oedicnemus, assembly GCA_008921705.1. Lineage (NCBI taxonomy): Eukaryota > Metazoa > Chordata > Aves > Charadriiformes > Burhinidae > Burhinus > Burhinus oedicnemus. The sequence goes on from VFFE01007668.1 coordinate 353,779, forward strand.
ATGCCACTTGCAGAATCAAAAAGGATGCAACTGCACAACTGTAAAAACACTAGCTCTACCTGTCTTTCCTTTAAAAATACTCCTTTAAAATCTGTATACAGGAAAAATATCTTTTGGGTTCCTTTCCATGCTTGTCTCTCTTAATCCTTTCACTCATTTCTTCCACTTGACCGTAATCTTAATGCCATCACTAGCAAAAGTATGTTTCTTTTCCTCGTTCTGTCCAAGATCTCTCTTGACCCTAGCACCTTTAAACTAATTTTCCACTCTGCATGGATTCTTTCTCCAGAGTTAAACAGTTTCCCATTTTTCAGTCTCCAAATACATTGTCCCATACAACAGTGACTTTCCTTTTGGAGTATATTTCCTCTTGGGATAACACAGTAAGTCTTTTTCTTATCCTGTTCCCTGTTACAAATATGAGTATATTTTATTCTCTCTTCTAAACTATGATTATTTATCATAGCATCATAGAATACCAGGTTGGAAAGAACCTCAAGGAACATTTGGTCCAACCTTTCTTGGCATCTCAAGCCCTGAATATTGCTTTTAACTGTAACATTCTTACTCCTCAGAAACTAACATGACATCAATCACATCATCATTCCTATGCAAAAAAAAATGTATTTATATTTATATCCATGATATTACTACATTTATCCTTATTATATTTATTCATAATTGAGAATTTCTTCCTTCCTCACAAGTAACTTCTTATACTCAGATCCTATGTGGCTTAGTGTCTGATTGACATCAAATCATCATTGAGACAAATCCCTTTGCTTATACTAAGGAACGAATCTCAGGATAGGTCACAGCCACTGTGGAGTTTCATCTGCTTTAGAATTCATTCGGTACTGATCAACTAATTATGTGAAAAAGCAGCTGGATTCATTATTTCCTCCTTACTTAAGGAAACCTTTCTAATATCTTCAGTGTTCCTTAAAAAGTTTTACCTTTACTTAAGACTGATGATGTGGTGTCAGAAATACATACCTTTATCACTTTGCAATGAATCTATCAGCAATCAATATACCTCAGTCAATAAATAACGGAACACTATATCTTGGAAAAACAAGTTTTTTTCTCTGTTCCAGGTTTCTGTATTCTTTGTCAAGTCTGAAAGCACGGGCTTGTGATGTTTAAGGGATTATCTAAAGCTTCAAGATAAGATTCACGATCACTAATGCCATTCTTTATGATGAAATGCTGGTTGGAAGGATAAAATAAACTATCGAAAGTTCAAATGTAAGTTTAATGCATTTCACTTCAAATAAATGTAAAAGCTGATATTTCTTCAATCTTCACTTCTTTTGTACATAGTGGCATCTATATATACAGTGTTTATTTCATTTATTCTGATTTCTGGTCAGAAAAAAAGCCAGAAACAAAAATTTTCATCTTTTATCTGTAGAAAGGATATCTAACACCTGAGTTAATATTTTATTTAATAAATTCTCAATCTTATGCTTATTTTTATAGGAATCTTCTGCTGGTATTCTATAGTTTTTACATTCAGAATAAAATTTATTGTTCTTCCTTGTCATCTACACCTGAAATTCCATGAATGAAATAATTTCTGATTACAATTTTGAAATATACCAAAAAGTATTCATGTGGGATGCTGGTGAGAAATAGACTGGTGAAGTTGGTCTGAAATTGTTGTGCTGTATGGTTCAAATGCTCATTTACATTTTGGTTTTCACCATGGCAAAACCCTTTCAGGTAAATTGTAGCTTTTATGACTCAACTTTTACATCAGTCATCTTCTTGAATCATCAGAAACCGTGAGTAAATCAATCCCACATACTTCACAACTGTTTCAACATCAAGTGCAATACACATTTCATGAAGCTCCTTAATTTATATTCTGAATATCCCAATCAACTTTAGCACTAATGATTCTATTACCATTTTTGGACTTTTTTGTTATCTTGATATTTCTGGAATGAACACAACAACCCAATGCAGCACTACAGGCTTGGGGAAGAGCGGCAGGAAAGTTGCCTGACAGAAAAGGACCTGGGGGTGTTGGTTGACAGCTGGCTCACTATGAGTCAGCAGTGTGCTCAGGTGGCCAAGAAGGCCAACAGCATGCTGGCCTGTATGAGGAATAGTGTGGTCAGTAGGACTAAGGAAGTGATTGTGGCCTGTACTTGGCACTGGTGAGGCTCCACCCCAATTATTGTGTTCAGTTCTGGGCCCCTCACTACAAGAAAGACATTGAGGTGCTGGAGTGTGTCCAGAGAAGGGCAATGAAGCTGGTGAGGGATCTAGAGAACAAGTCTTATGAGGAGCAGCTGAGGGAACTGGGGTTGTTTAGCCTGGAGAAAAGGAGGCTGAGGGGAGACCTTATCGCTCTCTACAACTACCTGAAAGGAGGCTGTAGAGAGGTGAGGGTCAATCTCTTCTCCCAAGTAACAAGTGATAGGACAAGAGGAAAAGGCCCCAGGTGACGCTAGGGGAGGTTTAGATTGAATATTAGGAAAAAATTCTTCACTGAAAGGGTTATCAAACGTTGGAAGAGGCTTCCCAGGGAAGTGGTGCAATCGCCATTCCTGGAGGTATTTAAAAGACGGGTAGATGTAGTGTTGAGGGACATGATTTAGTGGTGGTTTTGGAAGCATTAGGTTGATGGTTGGACCTGATGATCCTAAAGGTCCCTTCCAAACTAGGTGATGCTATGATTGTATGATTCTATGATTCTATGACTTTACTCTCTGTCGTACCCTGTTGTTTCACATATTCCTGTATACTTCTTCACTTTCCACTTTTAGTAGCAAATCTTTTCCTTTTTTTGCCCTGTTTGTCTTGGTCTGCTAATTTCTTGCTCTCAGTCAGCTTTGAAAGTGAAGGACTTTAATTACAGTAAGGTTCTTCTGTTTTCTGCCTTGTATATTTTCATGGTCCTATAATTCTGTTCTGTACTTTGTGTATAGTGTGTAAGGAAGCTATTATACAAGATAAAGCTGTATTGCCATAAATAAAAGTAAAAAGTAAAAGGTTAGCAATGAAAAAGTTATATAAGACACAGACTAGCAGAGAATTGAGCATTTACTGCATCAAAATGTTTTTGTGAAGGATGAAGAGTATAATATCCACCTCTTCAGAAACTCAAAGAAGAATGAGTAGACTGTGGTTAAACAGTCTGCTCTTTGCAGCCTTGATACATAAAGTTATTATAAAGCACTTCAAAAACTCAGAATGAAGAATTGCAAGGCTACTTACACAACATTTCTAACAGGAATTATTAAGGCAGCCCAGAAAAGCAGACACAAAAAGTAAATCTCTGTAAGCAAACACTTAGATAAGCTGACTAAAAACATTCCAAACAATTGTATAGAAGAAAGGGGAAGATAAAGAATTCAATGTCAGAAAAATTATTGAAAGCTAAAAATTAAACATATGCAAACAAACAGATAACAGCACATTCCAAAATAGTAATCAGGCAACGGCAAGAAATAATTAGCTAATAAAAAAAAAAGAAATTAAGTATTTTTGACAGTGAACATAATTAAAGAAAAAAAAAAACATTTCACAAAGGGAATGAATTAAAGCTCTGAACAATCCCTGGGAAAAGCAGGTCATATGCTTTAAATCTGCAGCTGCAAATTGGACAATTTTTAAATAGGACATTTAAATAAAAACATTACTTGAAATGAGCAATTTTGTTTCTCCATATGCACAACAATATGTGTTGGAGACTTGTTGCAAGAATCCTTGTACAGGCAATGCTTCTAGTCGACTCAGTGAAAATTTGACTTATGAAAAGTTTGCTGAATGGTTTATTTTGAATGTAAGGATAATTCACTATCACTCTGTGATTTTTTCTGTCTTCTCCAGTGATAGCTGTGTGTCACAGATAAGCCAGCTATATGGCACCGACCGATATTTTGTTCTGGCAACTGCTAGATGCTCACACATTTAGATACTTGTGGACTGCTGCTAAATTATGTATGAATGCACATTGTGTTTATTTGCAAACTGGATGAGTAACTCCAAGAATAAGGTTCCTGTCTATAGACTTGCACCAACAAATATTAGCTATTTTTGCAAATATTTTTTTACAGTCAGTTGTCCAGAAAAAAATTCTCCTCAACGATATTGTTTGGTTGAATGTTTAAACTCAAAGAAAATTACAGTCAAATTCTGAACAAATATTGTTGATAAGATTGACCAACTGCACTTATTTAGTGTAGTAGCTGATATGTCTAATACAACTCATTGTGGGCAGAGTTAGGTGTCTACTGTAAATGATATATCGTTCTCAAGAACAGAGTTGTTATTTCAGTCTTTAAAATGTGAACTTGGGGAGGGAAAAAGATTCAGATATGGCTTGAATGTCATGGTAAAACCACTAAGTAGCATGGCATTGTTTCTGCTCAGTCCTTTGATATTACAAAGAACAACTGTTACATCTAGGTGTTCTTAAACAAGAGACAACAGGAGATAGGAAAGATTTAGTTGATCTTTAAACATTATAAAACACTCCCTGAATTATTTTGTTCAAAAAAGAAAGAGAAAGCCTAAATTTTTAAAGGAGACGTTAAAACATTTCCATCAAATTAATATTTTTAAATAAAAAAAAAAAATAACTCCCCCACCCTGAAAATTTTGTTGAAAGTTTGTTCTGGGGGATGTTGGTGATAGGTGATAGGATCATTTTACTGAAAATCCGTGTTTGTTTGAAAAAAGAGTTTTATGGAAAAGTTTCAGCCAGACCTGTATTACTTGCTAAATTCATACCAGGAGGTTATCTGCTTCTCTGTTCTCTGTTCTTTCTCAGGAGCATGTATGCATTCTGATCATCAGCCCTCACTTGGATACATTAATTATTACAGGATTCAAAGAAAACAGGGAAAAGTGGCTTTATGCTGCATATTGTGCTCTTCCAGTTCTCATGCAGCTGGAGAAACCCCAGGCTTGTGTGACTTTTAACTTGTGTTGGAAAAAAGCAACCCTTCTTCAGACTTTTTAATAACTCCCAAGTGGCATTTGCACACTTCAGAACAGTTGGAACATTTATACTCTGTTGTGTTGACAAGTGTGTCTTAAATACTACTTGTGTAGTGCTAGCTGAGCAACTTAAATTCCTTTAAAGCTTATTTCTCTCAAATCAAAAGAATTCTGAGATAGGTAAGGTTTAAGGTCTGCTGCCAAAGCTAATATAACAGAGGTTAAGTGCAGTGTGGATCAGAATCTGTCTCATAGTCTCCTCTGGCAGTGCGTTTTCATATACTGGGACTTATGTCTGAAAATAGGAATACTATTCAGCTCTCTGCTTGCAAGATTATTTTAAGGAGAATTTGAACGAAAAGCAAAAGTTAACACTCTTGTAAAGTTAACAACAGTAAATATGTATATTAGAAATATATACAGCTTGATTTTTTATACTATATAACGTGTCCAATCTAGTGGATGAGTCAAAGTTTTGTTTATTTTGTCTGTCCTTACCAAAGGTTTTTGTGCTGTTATTTTTTTCCATAAACTCTCTGAAGGATTAGGATTGCTGTGAATATTTTATATATGTTCCACCCTATGAGTTCACTTGCTTGAAAGAAAGAGTGACACTTATTGTGAGTGGGTAAGCAGTAAATGTCAGACCTTATTTTACTGACTTCCACTGTCAGCTTACTCTGGTCTTTTGTCAGAATATGACTGTTATGAAGCAAAGGTGATGGTGCTTTCCTGTTTGAGAAGTCATATTACTTCAACACAGTTTCAGCAGAAATTTTGCAACTTTTCTCTGGGTCACTTTAATTCGATAACTCTTGTGGCACACAGAGACTTCAGGCAAGATTTATACAACTCTGCAATGTACAGTGCAATTATTTATTTTCTATTGTATATAGAATCATAGAATGGTTTAGGTTGGAAGGGACCTTAAAGATCATCTGGTTCCAACCCCCTTGCCATGTGCAATGACACCTCCCACTAGACCTGGTTGCTCAAAGCCCCATCCAACCTGGCCTTGAACAGTTTCAAGGATGAGGCCTCCACAACTTCTCTGAGCAACCTGTTCCAGTGCCTCACCACCCTCATAGTGAAAAATTTCTGCCTGAGATCTAATCTAAATCTACCCTCTTCCAGTTTGAAGCCACTGCCCCTCGTCCTATCACTACATGCCCTTGTAAAAAGTCCCTCTCCAGCTTTCTTGGAGGCCCCCTTCAGATAATGGAAGGCTGCTATAAGGTCTCCCTGAAGCCTTCTCTTCTCCAGGATGAACAACCCCAACTCTCTCAGCCTGTCCTCATAGCAGACGTGCTTTAAGCCTCTGATCATCTTCGTGGCCCTCCTCTGCACTCACTCCAACATGTCCATGTCCTCTATGCTGGGGACTCCAGAGCTGGATGCAGTACTCCAGGTGGGGTCTCACAAGAATGGAGTGGAGTGGCAGAATCACCTCCCTCAACCTGATGGCCACGCTTCCTTTGATGCAGCCCAGGATGCAGCTGGCCTTCTGGGCTATGAGTGCACATTGTCAGCTCATGTTGAGTTTCTCATCAACCAACAACCCCAAGTTCTACTCCTCAGGGCTGCTCTCAGTCCATTTTCCACCCAGCCTGTATTTGTGCTTGGAATTGCCTCAGCCCACATGCAGGACCTTGCACTTGACCTTGTTGAATTTCATGAGGTTGGCACAGGCCCACCTCTCAAGCCTGTCCAGGTCCCTCTGGATGGCATGCCTTCTCTCCAGTGTGTCAACCACATCACACAGCTTGGTGTTGTTGACAAACTTGCTGAGGGTGCACTCAGTTCCAACATCCATGTCACCAACAAAGATGTTAAATAGTACCGGTCCCGGTACTGATCCCTGAGGAATGCCACTCATCACTGATCTCCACTTGGACATCAAGCTGTTGACTGCAACTCTTTGACTACAACCATCCAGCTAGTTCTTTATCCACTGAGTGGTCCATCCATGTCTCTCTAATTTAGACACAACGGTGTTGTGTGGGACAGTGTCAAATCACAGAATCACAGAATCACAGGGGTTGGAAGGGACCTCTGGAGATCATTTAGTCCAAACCCCCTGCCAGAGCAGGGACACCTAGACCAGGTTGCACAGGACGGCATCCAGGTGGGTTTTGAGCGTCTCCAGAGTCAGAGACTCTACCATCTCTCTGGGCAGCCTGTTCCAGTGCTCTGCCACCCTCAAAGGAAAGAACTACCTCCTCATGTTCAGGTAGAACTTCTTATGGTCAAGTTTGTGCCCATTCCCTCTTGTCCTATCAGTGGGCACCACTGAAAAAAGACTGGTCCCATCTTCCCAGCACCCTCCCTTTATGTATTTATAAGCATTGATGAGATCCCCTCTGAGTCTTCTCTTCTCCAGACTAAAAAGACCCAAGTCCCTCAGCCTGTCCTCATAAGAAAGATGTTCCAGCCCCCTAATCATCTTTGTAGCCCTCTGCTGTACCCTCTCCAGCAGTTCTTGGTCCTTCTTGAGCTGGGGAGCCCAGAACTGGACACAGTACTCCAGGTGCAGCCTCCCCAGGGCAGAGCAGAGGGGCAGGATAACCTCCCGCGACCTGCTTGCCACACTCTTCTTGATGCACCCCAGGATGCCATTGGCCTTCTTGGTCACAAGGGCACATTGCTGCCTCATGGTCATCCTGTTGTTCACCAGGACTCCCAGGTCCCTTTCCACAGTGCTGCTTTCCAGCAGGTCAGCCCCTAACCTGTACTGGTGCAGGGGGTTATTCCTCCCCAGGTGCAGTACCCGACACTTGCCTTTGTTAAACTTCATGAGGTTTCTCTCTGCCCAACTCTCTAGTCTGTCCATGTCTCGTTGAATGGCAGTACAGTCTTCAGGTGTGTCAGCCACCCCTTCCAGTTTTGTGTCATCAGCAAACTTGCTGATGGTACCCTCTATCCCTTCATCCAGGTCATTGATGAATATGTTGAAGAGGACTGGACCCAGTACTGACCCCTGGGGAACAGCACTTGTCACAGACCTCCAACTAGACCTTGTGCCACTCATCACAACCCTCTGAGGTCTATCTGCCAGCCAGTTTTCAATCCACCCCACCGTCCATTCATCCAACCCACACTTCCTAAGCTTGCCTATGAGGATGCTGTGGGAGACAGAGTCAAAAGCCTTGCTGAAGTCAAGGTAGACAATATCCACTGCCCTCCCCTCATCTATCTGTCCAGTCACACCATCGCAGAAGGCTAACAGATTAGTCAGACATGACTTCCCCTTGGTGAATCCATGTTGGCTACTTCTGATAACATTCTTTTCCTCCAGATGCTTTGAGATGATGCCCAGAACAAGCTGTTCCATCATCTTTCCAGGGGTGGAGGTGAGGCTGACTGGCCTGTAGTTTCCTGGGTCCTCCTTCTTGCCCTTTTTGAAGACTGGAGTGACATTGGCTTTCCTCCGGTTTTCAGGCACCTCGCCTGTTCTCCAGGACCTTTCAAAGATGATGGAGAGCAGCCCAGCAATGACTTCTGCCAGCTCCCTCAGCGCTCGCGTGTGCATCCCATCAGGACCCATTGACTTGTGGATATCCAGCTTACTTAACTGATCTCTAACTTGATCCTCCTCAACCAAGGGAAAGTCCTCCTTCCTCCAGACTTTCTCTGTTACCTGTAAAGTCTGGGACTCCTGAGGGCTGGCCTGAGCAGTAAAGCCTGAAGCAAAGAAGGCATTC
>VFFE01007668.1:363764-429389 GCA_008921705.1 Burhinus oedicnemus
AAAGGAAAGGAAAGGAAAGGAAAGGAAAGGAAAGGAAAGGAAAGGAAAGGAAAGGAAAGGAAAGGAAAGGAAAGGAAAGGAAAGGAAAGGAAAGGAAAGGAAAGGAAAGGAAAGGAAAGGAAAGGGGAAAGGAAAGGAAAGGATCAAGGAAAAAGCAAGAGGATTAAGGGAAATAAATCTGTGGAAATGAAGGGAAAACAAAAGGTCTGGTCATGTATAACCAGCTTACTGCTCAGCATGATTATATGGCCAAACCCTGCATAAGAGCTCTGTTCCCAACTTTTTTCCTGTCCGAATGTGTTCTCTATGCCCCCTGTGTGTTTGTTTATGTGTAAGTACTGCTAACCCACCTGGAACTGAACTATCCAGGGAGTGAAAGAACACCACCCACAAGAAAAAAGCCAAGATCAGAGCCTGTGGCTGGGTAAGAGGCCCAAAATATTTGTACCATGTGAACTTAACAGCTAAGCCAGGCTTCGAGAGACCTACTGGTGTGAGTGTGCTTGTGAGAGTGAGGGTAAGCATTTGTTCCACCAGCAAGCTTCAGTCATGATCAACTGGAGAGGAGGAGCATGACTGGTCATCTGGGTTGTTCTTGTTTACTTGAATACTGTTTAAGTTGAAGTGAGAATTGGTAAAGGCACTGCTCTCCTATCCGTGCTGACTCATATGGCTTGTCATATGTTCTCTGTGTGCATGTGTATTTGCATTTTCGGTATTCATACTGTACAACAGCAGCAGCTTCCATCTATCAAAGTGGGAAACAGAATTCCACCGGGTTTTAAAGTCTGCCAAATCTGGTGTCCCTTCACACTATAACCTTATATTTTCTGCCAGTTTTCCAAAATTATTCCCATTTCACCTGATTGGTTGGACTAAATTTGTATCTTTACTTGTTCTATTTAATCTGCAAAAATAAAGCTGTATGGCCACATTAGTAATCTTCTGTTTTAATCCAAAGTGAAAGCAAAGAACAGGCAAGATGGGATGTTTTCCACGTTTTGAACTAAAGAGTGTCCCTACAAAGCCAGGACTGAATAGAAGACTGAGAGGGGATCTTACCAATGCTTGTAAATGCTTAAGGGAAGAGTGCCGGGAGGATGGCGCCAGTCTTTTTTCAGTGGTGCCCAGTGATAGGACAAGAGGTAATGGGCACAAACTTGACCATAGGAAGTTCCATCTGAACATAAGGAAGAACTTCTTTCCTTTGAGGGTGACAGAGCACTGGAACAGGCTGCCCAGAGAGATGGTAGAGTCTCTGACTCTGGAGACGCTCAAAACCCACCTGGATGCCGTCCTGTGCAACCTGGTCTAGGTGTCCCTGCTCTGGCAGGGGGGTTGGACTAAATGATCTCCAGAGGTCCCTTCCAACCCCTGTGGTTCTGTGATTTTGTGAATAGATGCCTAATTTTAAGATGGTTAAACTTAAGTGAAGTGAATCCCAGCCCCACAATCACTTGCTTAAAATGCTCAACTTAAAAATACCTGAGAGAGAAACATTTTAATAGAATAAGTACAGATAGTTAATATGAAGATTTTGCTGAGGTTTTGAAGTTGGTTTTCTGCCCCTTTTTTTCCCCCCTTATGGAAAGGTATTTTTAAGGGCTGTTTCCCAACATTGTTTATGTTTTCATTGGTATTGACATGAATTGAACAGTGCAACATATTTTATGGACAAGATCTATGCATCCACAGTATAATTAGTATGTATACTAGATAGACATAGTATGTGTGTTTATGTACTATGTAGACAAACCTCAACATTTTTGTGCATCTTCCAGTAAGTAAAAGAAAAGAAGAAAAAAGAAAAAATTGATTTTTTTCTGGTGGTGGTGGTTCTGGGTTGTTTTTTTTTGTTGGGTTTTTGTTTTTTTCAAGAAGGGCAGATAAATTAAGAGTAAAATCCACTTTGGAATGAAATCTCAAGCACAATACTGACTTGATGACTATATGGTTTGTTCGAAGGATAGATCTTCATTTCAGGGTCAATAAATTGCTGCTTACCAAGTGATTTATTAATTCAATTTTAAGTTAATTTTAATAATGTATGCTTCATTTGCAACATTTACCATTGAAATGTTAGCTCTTGTTGGCTGTGATTCATGAAGCTTCTTATGTGACAAGCAAAGAGTGGTCTTAATTTGAATATCTGTCAACTTCACAAGTGGTCATAAGTTTTATTTTACTAGGAACAAAAATGAGGAACGGATGGATGGGCATGGCACTAGGTAAGTACTTTCCTTAAATTACGTTTCCTCTCTAATCCACTGCTGGGGGCTGGGGGGAAATAACTGCTTAGTAGGAAACTGAGAAGAAAACAAAACAAAACAAAATAACCCCCAGGAAATTGTAGCTGCCAACTCCTTTGTTAGTTTGAAAACTAAAATTGCTGAAGTTTGTCATTCAGATGTCAAAACCTCCTCATTTATTGCTTAATTTTGGAGGTAGTTGAAATACATAGCTAAATTTCAGTGGTAAATTTTATTAGTGGATTAAGTCAGCTAGAGAGTGAGAACAAGATGGATGCTGTGAAGCAACGTGGCCCTTGAAGATCATGGTGGCAGTCAACCCCTCTGTCTGTCTGTCAGAAAAGTGCTAGCAATGGACCTAAAGCTCAGAAACAACAGAGGACAGCATAAATTTCTCTGGATGGGAGATTGATCACAAATATTTTACTACTCTGAGGTCATTCCTACATAGAGGGTCTTCCTGCAGATCATGTGAAGGTCAGCTTGAGGGGACCTGAGAAAGGTTGGTGTGTTTGTTTTCTTCAGGGCTTACCTGGCTCTCTGACTGACTATGAAATAATGGCTAGGTCAGCAAGTTCTGCCTGGCATGACCATGTCACTCAGTGGGCAGAGGCTCCCTGAGGTGAGAGCAACCCGCCCTGCACATGGCTTCTGCCTGGGCATGGCCTTGAGGAGCTTCTCTGCACTGTCTGCACCACCCCAGCTACTGAAGTTTAGCTTCTTCTCTGGTGTTGATCTTTCCCTTCCTGAATGGGGTAAAATACATAATGATTGCTAGTCTCTTGTTTAATGATCGGAGTTTTCACTGGCAGTCAAAAGAGTAAGCTGGATTGCAATGGATCCTTATTTATCTTTTCAAGAACAGAGAACAAGATTCTTGGCATGCAACTCTGGGCTGCCTCAGCTACCCACCTTTGGGCACCTATATTTTTTCTCCCTCTGCCTTTGCATTTTATCTAGATCCGGAGCCTAGATTTTGGCATGTATTTTTGGCTCAGGCATTACAATACTCAGTGAAGTCATGCTTCAGTTCTGTAGGCTCCCCGTTGCCTTCCCATTTTGGAGTTTAGCTGGGGTGAAAATATACTCACCACAAATACACAGTGAGAAATTTCTTCTGCCAAAGTAGATTATAGATCAATTTGAGCTGCAATGTCTTGAAGAATTATTGAAAAAACTTTAAGCCTGGACATCTCAAGTACTGCACATGAAAGCAGATGATAAGTGGTGCACTGGGATAATATGACCTCACCTTTCTCACCTAATTTAACCTCAGACTTTTGAGAGAAACTAGGGCAGCCAGTGTAACTCCTTAGTTTTTGTTTTGTTGGGGTTTTTTTTCTTTATATGAGGGACTATTAAAATTACCTTTCTGTAAGAGTGTACAGGTGAAAATGTAGTCTACTGAATTTTATGATTTGATTATGCCATAGTTGTGGCACTGTAAAGAATTGTGTATTGTGTCTGTAAAGAAAAACTGCACACTGGTAATATTTCAGTGTTCATCTCTCTCCATTCTATGACAGCTCTGTGGAATTGCCCATAAGAGAAGCGGGGTGCAGCATTCTGTGTCAGAAAATTTAACTTCTTTTATACCTCGAATTTTGCATCTGTAGTGATATCTATACAGCCAGCATGTAACAATGGCATCATTTGCTAGAAATAATACATTCATTGTTTAGATTGAACAAAGCATATGAAGCAGGATTCATCTGCCCTTTACTTCAGACATTTAATCTACTCAAAGATAGGATCTCCTTATCTTCATTGAATAGAGACAAACAATCTACCCTCAAACATTTGCCTAGAAGAATCAAAATATATTGTCTTCTTAAGTGCCTTTGTCCTCTGATCATAGAAAAAGACTGTGCAATGACAGATATGGGATGCCTAATTTTTATTAAGCTCAAGATAAATATTAACTGTGGTACGACCTGAAAATTTCGGGATCCATAAAAAAAAAAAAAAAAAATCTGCTGTATTAAGCACATCTATAGGAAAATATGGTAATCATCCAAAGTTAGAAACAGGGTAATAAGGGTGGAGGTTATTAAAAAAAAAAATAAAGGAAAGTTATTTACTAAATGTGAGAACCTTTCTTCAAAATGGAGAAGAGAGTGTCAGAAGTATGTTGAGAGGTGCACCAGACCCCAAAACAGAGTCTTTAATAGTTCTATGGGAAGTATGTTAGCAGAAGTTTTCCTGAATATTCAAGCAATGCCTCTGGTACACAAATATTTATGTGGTTTCTAAAATGTAACAGTTTCACATCTTTTTGTTGCTTACTAAAAAAGGTATCTAGTATTTTCAAAGGACCATTTTTATATCATTTGTCAGCAAAAGTTCTAATAAGGTTCAGTGTCTGTGGATTTTTTCCCTCTTTTTTGAATTGAATCAGTCATGATTTGTCCTACATTCAGTCATAAATGAAACAAGGTCACTCTTTTCTTCTCTAAATTGGAGAAAAAGATATTGTTTCCTTTCAGTTTTGCTCCTTTTAGCTAATTGAGTACTTAAGCCATATATAGAACTGAAATTCACATTACTGGTTGAAGTCAGTCATCAGTGGTGTGTATGGTAACTTCCCCCATGCAGTTACAAGAAATTGGAAATGGAATAAGATTTGAAAGGAAAAATGAAGTTCAACTTTATTCAGGCAATAGTAATATTTCTTAAGTACTGTGTGAAATAGACGTCATTTATGTGGAATCCTCTGAAGAACTATTTTAACTGGTGCATAAAAAAAGAGATTGACTGAAGGGAGAATAATCAGTTATATATCAAAATATGACTTCATAGCAAAGAGATAATTTGTGAGGGAGAGAGTGAATACGACACTGGTCTACAAAATCATGAGTGACATAGGGTGGATAGCAGTAACTGTTCACTGTCTTCCAGTATAAGCACTAGGGAACATCAACAATATTTGCCAGCAGTCAGGTTAAAAAGAAACAAAAGAACATGGCCTCACACACAAGGGTGGTAGGATTGTGGAGCTAAAGGAATTTTGATTTTATTTTATTTTTTAAATGGAGACTGTGCAAGGAGAGTATGGAAGAGAAAAAGAAACTCATTGAAGATTACCAGATAGGCAAACTGTGACAGCTATAGAAGATCCCGAGAGCTAGAACTAGTGAGGAAATGCAAGAGTAGTCAGTGTACTCATTATTCAGTGCCATGTTCTTGCCCTTCTTTCAAAATCAACCTTTGGCCAATATTTGAGACAGTATTCTGGCTTATGCCAAGATCTGAACTTAGTCTGAACTATAAAATCTAAATGGTTTTGTAATGTGTAACAAAATGCATAGTTACAATGATGGAGTTACGGTGCCTCTGAATCCTTCATTACAACAAAACCTCAATATATTATATTAAACTTATCATAGAAACATGGAATCATAGAATGGTTTGGGTTGGAAAAGTCTGTAAAGTTCATTTAGTTCCAAATGCACTTTCATGGGCAGGGACACATTCTGCTAGACTGGGTTACTCAAAGCCCCATCCAACCTGGCCTTGAACACTTCCAGGAATGGGGCATCCACGACCTCTCTGGGCACCCTGTTTCAGTGTCTCAGTACCCTCCTAGTATCTAATCTAAATCTACTCTCTTCCAGTTTAAAACCATTACCCCTCAGCCTATTGCTACATTCCCTGATAAAGAGTCCCTCCCATTCTTTCCTGTAGGCCCCCTTTAAGTACTGGAAGGCTGTTATAAGGTCCTGTCAGAGTCTTCTCTTCTCCAGGATGAACAACCCCAACTCTCTCAGCCTGTCCTCATAGCAGAGGTGTTCTAATCCTCTGATCATCTTCATGGCCCTCCTCTGGACTTGCTCCAACAGGTCCATGTCCTTCTTATGTTGGGGACTCCAGAGCTGGATGCAGTACTCCAGGTGGGGTCTCAGGAGAACGGAGTAGAGGGGCAGAATCAGCTCCCTTGACCCTCTGGCCACGCTTCTTTTGAGGCAGCCCAGGATATGGTTGGCCTTCTGGGCTGCGAGCACACATTACAGGCTCATGTTGAGCTTCTCATCCACCAACAACCCCAAGTCCTTCTCCTCAGGGCTGCTCTTGATCCATTTTCCACCCAGTCTGTAGTTGTGCTTGGGATTGCCCCGACCCAGGTGCAGGACCTTGCACTTGACCTTGTTGAACTTCATGAGGTTGGCACAGGCCCACCTCTCAAGCCTGTCCAGGTTCCTCTGCGTGGCATGCCTTCTCTCCAGTGTGTCAACCACACCACACAGCTTGGTGTTGTTGGCAAACTTGCTGAGGGAGCACTAAGTCCCACTGTCCATGTTGATGAGAAAGATGTTAAATAGTCCCAGTACTGATCCCTGAGGAATGCCACTCATCACTGCTCACCACTTGGACATCAAGCTGTTGACCGCAACTCTTCAAGTGCGACCATCCAGCTGATTCCTTATCCACCGAGTGGTCCATCTGTGAAATCCATATCTGTCCAATTTAGAGACAAGGATGTTGTGTGAGACAGTGTCAAATGCTTTGCACAAGTCCAGGTAGATGATGTCTGTGGCTCTTCTCTTATCCACCAATGCTATAATGCTGTTGTAGAAAGCCACCAAATTTGTCAGATGTGATTTGCCTTTAGGGAAGCCATGTTGGCTGTCACTGATCACCTCCTTATTTTCCATGTGTCTTAGCATCACTTCCAGGAGGATCTGCTCCATGATCTTGCCAGGCACAAAGGTGAGACTGACTGGCCTGCAGTTCCTGGCTCTTCCTTTTTTCCGTTTTTGAAAATGGGGGTTAGGTTTCCCTTTTTCCAGTCAGTGGAAACTTCACTGGACTGCCATGATTTCTCAAATATGATGGATAGTGGCTTAGCAACTTCATCTGCCAGTTCCCTCAAGATGTATCTCATCAGGTCCCCTGGATTTGTATGCCTTCATGTTCCTTAGATGGTCTTGTACCTGATCTTCTCCTACAGTGGGCAGAACCTCGTTCTCCCAGTCCCTGCCTTTGCCTTCTGTGTCTTAGGCGGTGTGGCTAGAGCACTTGCTGGTGAAGACTGAGGCAAAAAATTGTTGAGTACCTCAGCCTTCTCCCTATCCTGGGTAACCAGGTCTCCTGTTTCTTTCCTAGTCTTCCTTTGATCACTGACATGTTTATAGAAGTTTTTCCTGTTGTTTTTGATGTCCCTGGTCAGATTTCACAGAATCACGGAATCAAGGAATCACGGAATTTTCAGAGTTGGAAGGGACGTCTAGAGATCATCTAGTCCAACTCCCCTGCTGACACAGGAATGCCTACACCACATTACTCAGGACTCCATCCGGGCAGGTCTTGAAAATCTCCAGAGAAGGGGACTCCACAGCCTCCCTGGGCAGCCTGTTCCAGTGCTCTGTCACCCTAACCATAAAGAAGTTTTTTCTTATGTTTGAATGGAACTTCCTTTGTTTCAATTTGTGCCCGTTGCCCCTCGCCCTGTCACTAGGAACCACTGAAAACAGTCTGCCTCCATCCTCCTTCAACCCACCCTTTAGATACTTATACACAAGAATAAGGTCTCCCCTCAGCCTTCTCTTCTCCAGGCTAAAGAGCCTATCTGGAGTCTATCTGGGCTTTAGCTTTTCTAACCTGATCCCTGGCTACTCATACAACTTCTCTATATTCTTCCCAGGCTACCTGTCCTTGCTTCCACCCTCTGTAGGCTTCCCTTTTCTGAGCAAGTTTGTCCAGCATATCCTTGTTCATCCATGCAGGCCTCCTGGTTTTTTTACCTGACTTCCTCTTTGTTGGGATGCCTTGCTCCTGAGCTTGGACGAGGTGATCCATGAATATTAGGCAGCTTTCTTGGACCTCTCTTCCGTCCAGGGCTTTATCCTATGTTACCTGACCAAGCAGAAACCTGAAGAGGCCGAAGTCTGCTCTCCTGAAGTCCAGGGTAGTGAGCTTGCTGTGCACCCTCCCTGCTGCCCTAAGGATCTTGAACGCCACCATTTCAGGGTCACTGCAGCCAAAGCTTGAGCTTCACATTCCCCATCAGCCCCTCCTTGTTGGTGAGAACAAGGTTCAGCATGTGTTGTCCCTCCGATAGACGTCAGGGTGGTTGAAGTCGGCCCATGAGGACCGGGGCTTGTGAATGTGAGGCTGCTCCTATTTTTCTGTAGAGGGCTTCATCTCCTTGGTCTTCCTGGTCAGGTAGCCTGTAGTAGACCCCCACTGTAATGTCACATGTCCCTGCCCTCCCTTTAATCCTCCATAAGCTCTCCGTTGGCTCCTCATCCATTCGCAGGTGGAGCTCCATGCACTCCAGCTGGTCTTTGACGTAGAGGGCAACACTCCCTCCTTGTCTCCCCTGCCTGTCCTTCCTGAAGATCCTATATCCTTCTGTTCCAACACTGCAGTCATAGGAGCCATCCCGCCATGTCTCTGTGATGCCAATAAGATCATAGCTCTGCAGGCGTGCACACGTCTCTAACTCCTCTTGTTTATTCCCCATGTTACGTGCGTTTGCATATGTGTGTGTATATACATATATAAGATGAATCACTGTTCAAAATCGATTTTAGGCAGCTATGAGTAAAGACAGAGATGCTGTTCTATTTTTGTGGTAATAAATTAGCATTCTGATTTCTTGGAAGTATTGCAATAACCTTCTTTTATTCATGCAAGTAGCTGTATTAGAATCAATAGAACTGAAAACACACTCACAACAGAAGTCAGTGGAGATGCCATGACAGAATTAGACCAAATAGGTGACTTTGTTTCAACAAAGGAAGCAGACAAGAAGCAAAAGTTAGTTCAATGTCAGAGTTATTTTCTAAACAGCTTATGAGACCTAAAATCTCGGCTGTGGAACTTGGATCACATATTCACTGTCATCAGCTGAGCTATTCTAATACTTCTAGAAGCTAACAATCTGGCCTCATATCTCATACTGCCACATGTTACTGGCATGAAGCTGAATCAGCTTCACTAACTTTAATAGTTCATGTTTTTTTGAATCCTTGCAAATTTAAGTATACGTGGCAAACACAGGAATAGCCCACAAGTATTTTGTTTGTAACAATAGGGAAAGTATCTTATATAGGGAATTATAATATTTTAACTATTCCTCTGTGAAAAGAAGCACTTGAATTACACTGCAATTCATAAAACAAGCTTGTAGATAACCTACTTTGTAAGTATTTCACAAAATTGAAAATTCAGTATCCTACTTTTTAAATAAGAGTGGAGAAAAAAAGATCAATGGACTTTAATTTGTAGTTAAAAATGTCTGGTTTCAATCCCATTCTTCTGACATTTAAATTGGCCGTGGAGAGTTTACTTAATTGAAAGGCCATTGCAAAAGTAATTGAATATTTATTCCATTAAATAGTAATGCAATTAATTTGGCTATGTCTATTCATAAATAAGCACTGAGAAATCTTTTTGGACCCTCTTCTCTTTCACCTCACAGACATATGCTTTAGAATGACTTTTGGGGTAATTGTTTTACGTGAAAAGGTCTAATGAAGAAATACAAATAAAAAAGATAATAAAAAAGTTTTAGGAATTTCTAAATGAATCAGAGAGAGAAATAGATTGTACCATCGGTATCTAGAAACACACCTAGCTCTTCTCTCACAGGTGCTGTAAATTTTCTCTATTACTTCTATTGTCATTACCACAGGCTAGATAAGTGCGTGCTTTGCTTTCCAGTCAAGTGAAGTTTTTCTTGGTAGCACGCAGGTTTGCTATATTTTTATCCCAGAAACTCCATCTTTATAGCAAAGTTCTTACTCTAAATGCAGCCTGCTGTCTCTCCCTCTCAGCTACAAAGGAGCTTAGGATAACTAAAATAAGCTCAGTTGTCAAATTTTGAAATGTTGAAACATGAGATGAATCCCTCAGAAAGAACTGAGCTAATACCATGACTGTCTTCTGACACTTGGGTCACAGTATAGGAATCTTTAGTTTTAAACATATTTGTTAAAATGTTGCCAGCATGATTCCTATATATTTATTTTAAGGTAATGCCCCAAGGGTAAAGTATAATGTTAGATGTGTCCTAAACAAAACATTTCCCTCTGAGACTAGTGTTCTCGAGTTCAGAAATGTTTTGGTATGGCTGCATGATAATTATAATTTAGACAAAAATAAATAATAATAACACAAAATACGTTTCCAGTTTCCATTGTGTTGGCTAATTTCTCCCAAGTTCTAATTTCTAGAAGCATTTTGTGTGTAAAATTGGAAATAGAAGTCAACATTATTTTCTTTTTTCTACTTTCTTCTCAATATTTACCAGCATAGAGGAATAGCTCCTATGTTTCATCCCTCAGTTTGCAGGACCAAACCCTTCTTTTTTTCCTGTTTTAGATGTGAAAAAGGACTTTTGGGGGCCATGTGAATAATGTAGCATGCAAAGACCCCTTCTGCAAATGTAGGCAGCTATAGAACGTTTTAAAAGACTTCTTTGTGTCAGATAGGGGATTGTGATTTCTCACCTTTTCTCTGGAAATTAATTCAACAGCAAAAGTTATAAACAGTCAAAACTGTGATATGTAACAATTGTTCATATAAGATCCTTAGAAGACTGTTTATTTTTAGAAGTTAAAAGACAGCAGCAAGTTAGTAACTTGTAAAGAGAATAATAAAATTTAGCGTAGAGATATAGGATTTATTCTTTTTAATGTTTTCTGCTTGTCATAAATAAAGTTTATATTAATCAAATTAATGGTGTGTGATTTTCTCATACGGTTGTGTGTGAAGTAGTTTTTCTGTCCTGCAATTGCTAAGATTCTGTTGTGTTTTGTTTTTTTTTTTCCTTCTGAGTCTGGATGATATATAAAGCTCTAGCTTCATTCTCAGCTGCCTTGCTTACTAATATAAATACTATTTATATACAAATATTTTCTTTTTATTTTCTTTTCTTTATTTTTATTTTCTTATTTTATTATAGATACACTTGTAAAGCAAAAATAAAAAATAAAAAATTTAGAAAGCACATATACCATTCAAACAGTTGAGTAAAAAGGGCAATGAAAAGATTTTTTAATGATATCAAACTTATTTTTAAGCAAAATTCCTTTTTGCAATCAATTCTGGTTTAGACAGATACATCCTTAGTGAGAAAAACAAAAGTTTTTTCTGTTTTCTTTTCCAGAGAGTTTCCCAATTGCTGTCTTTATGAATCTGTATTTCCACATATGCTAGCAATGAACTTTCAGAACAAGTCCCAAAATTACATCATAGTTGCCTCATTTCTTGTTTGGTTTTTAAATTAATGAATATTGTGGGATTTTAGCTTGTACCTTGAATAAATCTTTTTTTTTTTTATCTTCATTTTCTTTTTTTACATGAACAGTACAATGAAAAGAGTTTGTGAACTTGATGTTGGCCTTCAAGAAGTACTTAGTTTGTACTATTTGAAACTGTAAACTAAATTATTTTGGAGGAGATTTAAAATGGATATCATCTACATATAAATTGGTTTTAGAACCAAAGGGGGCCTGCAGTCAGTGTGTATTATAAGATTCTATCACATTGTCTAATGGATTAGATTTTATTAAGTACTATAAAACAGCATGAGATGTTCTCAATAGAAAGCAAATTGAACTGAAACAGATAATTAATTACTGCAACTCTTATTTTTTCAACACAGTGTAGACACAAATGCATTTGTTATACATGTGTATATTACATATTGCATCGTAAACCTGTCAGCATAAACTTTTGCATACCTAAAACAATCAATATGGTTTTCATTCAAAGTTTTAACATTTTTAAAACACAATATCTGTTTTGCATCCACAAAATCACTTTATCCTGTTGGAGCTAATGAACTCCTTAACAAATTCCACATTAAAATGCTTTTCTATAGTTAATAAAAATGTCACAGATACATCTCCAATAGAGTCCTCAAATACTATCTAAGTAGATCCTAGTGAGGAATGTCCACTGCACAGAAAAATGGTGTTGTTAAAATCAGCCAAAATTGTATGCTAAGAATCCTTGGGGAAGGATCCCTGAGAATTAACCCAGATGTTATTCTACTGATATCAAGAAGAACTGTTGTAAAATCCCTTATCTAGCAAAGTTTTGGTTTAAAAATCTTTTGAAAGAAGATTCCTATATTCTACTTAATACTAATTCACACCATCTCTGAAAAACAAGTCTGAAACCTGGAAGATAGCTAACTTGTAACTAAAATTGTTTATTACCTTTCATTACTTGAATGGCTTCAGAAAAAATATATCGATTTTGTGAGAGGATTTTCTAATGAGATCCCAAGCCATTGAAAAGTTCAGCACTTCAGATATGAGATTCTTACAACTTTGAAATAGGGCATGTTCTTTTATGGAGAGGGCACAGACTTCTTTCTGAGGTCAGAATTTGTGTACAAAATAGCAGTCAGGTAACTCTCCCAAGTCACATCTACTCCAGAAATGACTGAAGAGAAAACACATAGGAAGATCATTGTATTAAGACTGTCATACCAGTAACAGGGATTTTTTTTCCCCCTCCCCTTATATATCTATAAGAATATAAAAATATTGTTTTGCATTGCATCTCTTTAAGCACAACATAATTATACAACCCTTGCAAACTAAATTTATACTGGTTAAAAGCGTACAATATATATATTCTGCAGTCATGCGTATAGTTTCCTAAGGCAACTGCAAATTAATTAACGCAGTCAAACCGTATATAAGGCAACAGTTTTCCACATGCCCTATTTAAACCAATTCCTTTCTTTATCAGCTTATGGTGCATAACATCCCCTTCTGTATTCATTTTGTTGAACTGTAACTTTCTCAAATATCACAAGCTATTTAAAGATCTCAAAGAAGGATGTATGTTTTTAAACAAGTAGTGCAAGCAATACATTGAACAGAACTCCATCCAATGGAGCAGTATCTCCCCATCACTTGCAGCCATCTATCTGTGGGTCTTTTCACAAGACTCATTTTATAAATACCAATATCCTATTGTCTTCTGTCTTAATTGGAAAAATATATTCACACACAGCTACTGTCTCAGTACTTTGCTTCCCGACTTAGCCTGTCACGTTTGTATATTTTATAAATTGCATTCCTAGTACTGTAGCTACAATCTACTGCTGCTCAGTTCAGATTTTTTGTAGTGTCTTTGTTATGAAAGTTCCCTGTGGAATTACGACTAAGTGATGAAGACAAATTTTGGCTATGGAAGATTGTTTTCTTTTCTTCCAAAAAGAAAGGGTAGAATAGAAGCAGGTTTTCCAACTGGGGGAAAAAAACCACAAAACAACAAAAAAACAAACCAAAGAAAAAAGGGGAGAAAAAAGACAGTGGCTTTGGATAAGATTATTCTAAAACCTGCATTTCAGATACATTTCAAGTCTTTTGTTTCACAAATTCTTGACTGGATTTAGTCAGGCAACAGCTTCACAGAACAAATTTGTTGTATCTATGAAAGTCGAGTAGAAAAGTATGTAATAGAAATTTTAAACTAAATCTTTTTATCTATCATTTTTGAATGAGAAAATGTACATTCCAAAATATGTATTTAATGTGACTGCATATTTAAACATATGACCAAGCAGGAAAGTTGGAAACTGAAGAGGACAAGAATGCCTGCTTCTTGTATAGGATAATGAAAGACATAAAGAATAATAATAGTGATAACAGTAATAATAATAACTGAAGCAGCATAAAATTCGCCTTCGGAATCCCTCCAGTCTTGGCAAGCATGGCACTTATGGTTGTCTTCTCTACAAATATTAGCTTAAAAGTACAAGTTTATTCAAACTGACTATTTCTGTGAGAACAGTGGAAGTCTTGCTCATTATATGCCATATGACCCATAAAATACCTTTCCTGATATGAAAACTGGGGACCCTAATGAGTGCTATAGTCTCTTAGAAACATGCTTGCTGTACTACAGCTGCAAGAACAAAGATTTATGTTGTTAAATAGAAGATAAAGAAGAAAGGAAGAAGAGACTGATTTGTTTTTCTTATCCTCCTGCCTGGCCAGTGGGACTCTGAATACCTCAGCTCTGACCTCGGTCTTTCTTGGGTCCATCCAGCTCATTAAGTGTCAGAATTAGTTTTTCTTTGCAAAAGATGGCAGGGAGACACGATTAACTGAACAATTCAGCTTAGCCATGAACATAAATGGTTTCAGAAGCCTCTGGGTCTAGGAAGGGGATAATTTTTTCGTCTTTTAGATAAAAAGTACAAAATTAGAAACTCTACATGCAAATTGCTTAACATTTAGGATTGGGTTAACTGGGCATTTGCCTTAAGTCCAGTAGTTAAGTTCAGCATACTTGAAAGATTTCTTGTGGGTTCTTTCTCTTCCTTATGTGGTGGTTTTGAAATCAGTTTCAGTTGCAAATGAACTGGTATGAACTACTACAGTTACGATGAACTACTGCAGTTATGATTCCTTACCTCTTTGTTCCCCCTTCCTTTTGTGTGATTTGTTTCTTACCATTTGTATACTCCATTAGCAAAAGAAAAAAATAAAGCATTCCACTAAACCCAGCTGTTATACCTGAAATACCATGGATAGAAAATCTTAAACATGGGTAAATGATTTTCCATCGCTGTAAAAGAAATAGTCTTCTGACAGGCTTAAAATTTTCCTTCCTCAGGCAAGGTTTCCTCTCATTGGAATAATGTGTATTATTGACATTCAATTAAAGACTGACAGATGTGGGTTTGCCATATACCAACTTTGAATGTCACCTCATTTCCACAGTGATAATTGAAGTTACTTATTTGGATAGAAAATTCTCGGTGGATCAGACTTTTTATGTTGTAACAAAATTAGCTGAATTTCAAATAAAAACACTGTCCTTGTTATCTTCCAAAACAAAAAGATTTTTGTTGCCTGTAAAAACGGTCACACATCTTTGAAAAATATGTGTTATCTCAGAAAAACTTTATTATATTTTTTCTCTAAACTTCAGCAAAGTCAGGAGGTGGTTAACATTCTTTGAGTCAAAACTGTTCATGACACACATTCTTTATACATCTTGCTATAAAATAGTAGCTGCATTTATAAGTAACTTATAAAGTTTTATGTCAACACTTTAAATATAACATTACAGTGAAAAATGATGTTTCATGTTTTTCTGCAATAGACTTTCTTCTTTATTTGTACTGTGTTAGAGAGTATATATATGTATGAACATACAAACATAAAAAATACACAGGGATAATAATAAAACAGGACATACAATGAGGAAAAATTGCATGGAAGCTTACTAGTATATTTCAAAATGAAGGAAAAGGTGGTGTAAGTGTAAGGCAAAATGTGGAGAAGGAAACTAATTTTCACTGTATATCCATGATACCCTGATCTTTTCTGTACCTCTAAGAGACCCTCATCCTGGGTTAACACTGAGTTTTGAAAAGTGCTCTATACTAATAGAAAAAGGACTCTCCTATAAGAGCTGATCTACAGCAGTTGGAGGCAGTTTATAATATTTTCTCAAGGAAATCGGAAGGCATTTAAAAATAATTTTCAGAGTCATTCTTCATTAAGTAAAACAGCTCTACAGAAGATGTTGTATCATCTCCCTTGTTCTAAAATTCTTTAAAATATTGGTAGGTTAGAATTCTGCCTTCTAGGGTAAATTATACCTGGGTGCCTCTTTTTACGATGGCCTGTGCTTTCTTGAGTTACAAAAAGCTTGGAATTATTTGCTCTTTTAAATTATTCATAGATACCTTTAGTGAATAGTTCTTGATTCGTACACTGTTTGGCATAATTAATTGTTAATATGGAAATGTTGAAATTCTCCACTTTATTTACTTGGGGGTTTAGCCCTTTCTGATTATCAGTGAAAGAAGATAGTAGTTCCACATCAGTTTAATGTTTTGCTGCTCTTTCAATGATGTCCCTGTAGCTAAATTACGATTTTGGTTTTGGAGAAGAGATGTTGAAACTAGGCATAAAGTCCCAGTTAACTTGGTTCTTAAGGAAACATGTAATCTGCATGAATTATATATCATGTTCATGGTACTCTGTGTGACAGTTACTTTTCCCCTAAGCACAGAGAAAACTCAGAGTGCGCTCGTTAAGACTTCATTATCGGAAATATTATGAACAAACCAAATTACATGACTCCTCCAGTGCTTTTCAGAAACTCTAGTGCCAAGTACAGGGAAAGTATATTATATCTATATTAGTAAACAATATAAAAAAGAGCCTCTTCTCTGGTGCTCGTGCCAACTGGCAGAGTCTGGCCGTGACTGTAGGATCAAACTGTCTCAGCCCCTGAAGCGAGACAACTGCCTTCAACCTTTCAGGAGCAATCCCTGACCTGCAGTAATCCCCCATACTTGCCCATGATTTGTCTGGGCGGGTGCCAGCTGGCACTGCACAAAAGCACACCAGATTTCCGTCAGTACACCTGTAACGAGAGTTTAGCAGTACAGCCAGCTGAGCAGCAGTGCCCGGGCCCCACCACCGCTTAGGGCACTGCTCTAGACATGGCCACACGTATTTTCCCAAACAGATAAAGCTGCACTGTGTAAAATACCACGTGAAAGGGATCATAGCTTAGGACAGCTTGCTGTGAAAGCATGAATCACAAGGCACTACTTCAGGGACTTTGACAGGGCGCCATCCTACTTGCTTTTAGAAATGGGATTATATTCCATCTGAAACCAGCTGATGCAAGAAACGTGTCTTAGCATTTTTCCTTATTTCATTTCAGTTAAATCATCAGTGGAGACGCATTGATTTCTTATTCCTTATTTGATTTTTTAAACATTATTACTGCTTTGTTTTCCTCTTCTTTTAACCTTTCATACTATTTTTTGTCTCCTTTTGCTACGTGCCAATATTGAGTGATCGTTAAGACAAATTAGCCATTTTTAGCACTGTGCCTTTCATTCAAGCATGTGTTTAAGAGAGAAGAAAATCTTTTTTTGAACAGTTAGATAAATAGATGACCATGTGACACCTTATCTTGCAGGTTTTACTCAAAAAAATTTTCCCTTTTCCCTGCAAAACTGAAAAGCAAACATCTTACTTATGATAGCAAACTCTTGTTTGTAATGACTGTAAACCTTGTGAAGTTATTTTCCAAAATGTTACTGTAAAAAAACCAAGGTTAGACATTTAAGTATTGAATAGAATATAATAAAACAAGAACTAACTTTTTCTCTATGCTTCCATACCTACTTGGTAGCCAACAAATAAAATGATATTGTTTTTCTTTTTCTTTGTAACTAATATTTATGACTGACATGACAACATTTAGCATGAGAAATTCAGTATAAAGTTTTAGGTAATTTTAACCTTTAGATCTGGTCATATGAAGCCTCTGATTTAAAATACTGTAAGAATGTGTTCCTCAAATCCCAGAAGGTATTTTATCCTCACATGAGAAATTTTATTAAGAATGACATCTGAATGAAACTAAAATATTAAATGATGTTCTCATAATCCATAGATCTACAGATTTTTAAAATCAAGCAAAGACTATAATTCTACATTAAGTTTATATCTTCAGAAAAAAACACGAGTAAGTTTCCATACAAGTAAGAGCTTTAACCATAGCATATGATATGTCTTTTGTAATGTTATAACTTGTGATAAACTTTCACATAAAATCTTGTCCAAACATCTATTAAACTTAATTTCTTGTGCATTGCAAGAAAGACTTTTTTTTCTCATGTTCTGTTTTTGTTAGTTAACATCAGGCAGGAAATGCACATGAATTTTTGCACATGGGAAGTATGAAATTTTGCTTTACTAAATTGTGCCAGGCTTCAATAGATACCAAGTGAAGTTCACATTGCTACAGGTGCTTTCAAGGGTAACGTGTATGTTAGGACGAAGTTGTGTAGCTCTGTGGTAATAGAATTTGCTGAAGTATCTCCCCTTGTTGCAGTAATATGTTCCAATTATTATTACATGTTTCATCTGAATAATTTTTTTTTTTAAAAAAAAAACACCAAACAACAAAACCCCACACAACATAACGAAGCTCTATACTAATATTGAGAGGCCAATAATGCAGTCTTGTCCTTCTGAGACTTAAAGAGGCAGGAAAACTTGGTTTACTATTTTCTTTGTGATATTCTTTCTGCATCTGATTTAACCTGACTCGGAATTCATTTGATTGTAACTCATGAAGTTGAAGATTCTTGAATCTAGTAATGATGATTTAAATCACATTGTAAAATACTTTTTTGTTGATCATTTTAGACTCTTTATTCTATCTTTCTGCATGCATAGAGAAAATTCTGTTCCCTTTCTGACTGAAATTTTAGCTTTATTCTATCAACACACCAAATATATTTTAAAATTCCATTTCACACTTAACATTTCCAATAAAAATGTGTAAATAACAGTTTTTCTCTTTGTAGGCAATTACAGAAAGCTGAAATAACATTGAATTAAACAAGTTGCTTAGCTTCAGATTTAAGCTATGATTTTTCTAGCCTGATTAAAAAAATAATTCAAAACAAAAATCAGTATTTTGACTTGTTAAATTTCTTTCAACATAAATAATCAAGTGATACAGATTACTGAAAGATATGTTTTGGCAACAGATAGCATGCATTTTTTGTCCCATTATATACATAGCCCCAGTTAGCATAAACAAACTGGCACATTGAAGACTTGAAAATACGTAAACTATTAGAATTTTATTTCAATATTCAAGTGAATGAATGTAATTCTGTAATTTTTCTCTCAACATATTGAATTTGACATTTAATTTAGTAATTAGTTATAAAATTGTATTGAATCCATATTGATGGAGAATTTGTGGAAGTTTTGAACAACCTTAATTATTCTATAATTTGTTTTGAAGAAGCAGGTAAAGAGTGTTTAGGATTTTATATGTATTTATTACATTATATTATAGTCTTTAGATCAGCAGAACCAATACCATGTTCAACATTAGCAGTCATACCTCAAGTTAAGCCTACCTTATTTGAGGTTTGCTAATTGTCAAATCCAGCTGGAAAGAATTATAATAACCGTTCAGGTATTGTCTCTCAGAGAGTAATGCTGTTTTGAAGAACTCTGATTGGCCGTGTATATGGAGATGTTTGTAGGCAGTGATTGAGAAATTAAAAAAAGTATGTTAGAACTTCTCATAGACTGAGTTTCTTTCTGAACTTTTTACTCAAATGGACATGTAGAAACAAAACATAAAATTTACTAAAACATAGTGCAGCGTACTATTGGAATTGAGTACTGCTCTAATGGAGCCTATAACTTTCATGATTCTTAGTGTTTCAGATGAGTAGATAAACTCCAGCAGAACAGTGGGACTTATAAATTCCTTCACATCAACAAGGCTTATAAACATATAAAAATATAAAACAGTCCATCCCAGACTGTTCTTAAGCTGATTATCAATGCATGTAGAAGACACCCAAAGTTCTTCAGCTTTCTAAGAGCTAATAGGTGTTCTTCAGAAAATGTGTATCTATTGTAGTCTATCTGGGTCAGTGTCATCAAAATATTGATCAACCCTATAAGTTTTCTGATATTTCAGATGTCTCTGAGTGTTCATATAAACAGTTGGACTATATTCTCTGACAGGAACTTTTTGGTTCAGAGTTAAATACATCATATTTTTTGTATCACATATGAAAAGTTGTTTGATTTTACTCTTTAAGGTGTATTTCTTTTTCTCCTGTGAAACTCACTTGTATTCTACACTACTATTGTAATTCACATTGAGCTATGCTGGCAATAGGACCAGTTTGGTACAGCCAAACATTAAAAACACAAACAGTTGCCAGACTAAGTGTTAAAAGCATTTTCAGACAACACATTCCTTGCCCCTGCTGATTTTTCTCCCAGGGGATGAGGAAATTTGGCTCAATGGATAGGTCTTTTTACAGACATGAAAGACTGAATTGGACTTGTTCAGTCCCCACATTCAGAGGTGGCTCATACCGTAAATTTGTAAACCTCACTAAAACAAATCTTTGTTATTCTACATAGTGCAGAGATGTAAAAGAAGATACAGCAGCTAATGACATGCACCAGGTTTCCATAGATTTTTTTTTAAACCAATGTTCAAATGCAATACAGACTTCTTTTCCATTTGTGCACCTGTGTCACAGTTCTCAGTAGGGATTTTGCTGGCTTTTTCCAACCTTGTAGAA
The DNA here is from genome assembly GCA_008921705.1 of Burhinus oedicnemus. NCBI lineage: Eukaryota > Metazoa > Chordata > Aves > Charadriiformes > Burhinidae > Burhinus > Burhinus oedicnemus. The sequence continues at coordinate 384,096 of VFFE01007668.1, forward strand.
ATGGGTATGTAGCAACATGGGCATGAGTACACACAAGATTCTTACAAGGCTCCTTACCAGTTCATAAACTCCTTTTTTTGTTTTTTCCAACATATAACAGCTAAATATCCTCACCTTACCGGTGTTATCTTGATAATGAACAACCTATACTTTACTTCTTTTGTATATTTGTGCTTTAAAGTCTCCTGTGTTATTAAAGTACACACCCGCCCACCTACATACTCATGTAAGTACTCATTTGTTGCACTACATTCTGTTGTGATTCCCACCAGCTGAAAAAGATAAAGGAGCAGTCACTGACTACGATACCTTCTTTGGTAATATATCCTGATTCAGTTTTGTAAAACTTTCTTGCTGCTTACTTTACCTGAGGTATTCCAGTCTCCCCCCCCAATTTGTGGAAACATTTTGAAGTAATGAAGTCTTGCCACACCCATGTACCTGTGGTTTCCACATCAGCCTCATTGAAAGACTCTTGAGATGTTCACCTTACTCTTTTCCAGCCAAAAAATGGGCTTTGAGGAATGTTTTGCTTCAGTTAGTTTTCACTGAGAGGAAATAAAGTGTCTTCTTCAAGATTTAATACAGGCAGTAACGTAGGACTTCCCTCCCCCACCTCCCAAAAGGAGCATCTCTTATGAGGAAAACTAATTTCCATTCCAGTCTCTAGTGGTTTTGTTTGAAAAACTGTCTCTACATTGTTATTGTTTAGAAATCTCACCGTCCCTGGAGCTTTCTTAGTTTCAGTCAATCAACTCAGGTTTCAAACAGTCCAGCTGATGCTCTGTGACTACTACTTATCACAATAACTGTAAATACCTCCTACCTGTCTTGGGCTTCAAGGTATTTGAAGCACCTGAAAAAAGTCCTGTTATTATTTGTGGACTACAAGCAATTTGGAAAAAGGAAAACCATCCTTTTTTTGTGTGTAATGCCTCATGGAATGGGTTGGAGTTACTCATGGAGTAATTACTCATGGAGTAATTGCCTTACACAATTTAAATAAAAGTTCAGGCATAAATAAGGAAATAATATTCAGTGGTGCACTGAATGTTATTTCCTTATATATATATTGTATAAGTATATACACATACACACATATGACGTATTTGTTTAGTGAGATGTTTTAAGGTAATTGCTTTGGGTAGGGATGGCCGTTATTTCATCCAATACTTAATGCTCTCTCTGAATACCATATTAGAGTGGAGAGAATTAAACCAGAAATTAGCATTAAACAGGAGTTCATTGTATATATATATATCTCTATATATATCTTTAATCATGTAATTTTCTTAAACATTTTATTTGTCGACAGGATAGCTTTATACTGGTACCAATTAACAGAAATGAGAATCTTTCCCTTCCATGAGAACTTTTGTTATACAATGAAATATACGAACTTGTGAAAGCAAGCAGTTTGAAATGTCCTGATTACTATATTAGGTATTGGAGATATCAAAAACTTTTTTTTTTTTACAAAAGCTTTATGAGTTTAAATGTGTTTAATTTCTTTCCCTGTACAAAAGAGAAAGGTAGTTCCTTTCATAAACAGATGGTTAGACCATAGTACACAATAGCTTTGCAAACTTTTCCACTGTTAGTGTGTTAAAATCTTAGTCACTAAGCTTGTCAACGATAAAAATGTCTTTTTTTTTTTTTTTTGCTTTTAGGTATGATTGTTTTGGGGGGATTTTTTTTTCAGCGTGACACTCACAGTTTATCTTTTTAGTAAATGCATTTTCTCTTTTGGAAAATTGACAAGGAATACATCTCTGGTAGCTAATGGTTGTTATCATTTCAGTCTTACAGATGATAGATTTTCTTCTAAATATCCTCAAGGGTGATCTTTGCTGTCAGTATCTACCTTGTGCTCATCTTCTAAATTTGGACACAGCTGATAGAAATTTCCAGTGCCTTGACTAGGATGAGATTTTTCACCCAGTTAGATAAAAATTTAACTTGTTTCTGAAAATGTTGTGAAGGAGGTGCTTTGTGTGATTGAGCTGTGAAAAAAACAATATTCCCTAGGTTACTTATTTTTGGGAAAGGAGGAAAAGATAGAAAAGGGGAACAGGGGGAAAAGGGGAAAAGGGGGAAAACAGAGTGAAAAGATGTGCATTCAAACTTATTTTTCTTGTCAGATATAGAGATGTTCTTTACAATTTACATTTACAGTATTTGCCTCTGGTGAATACTTTTGCAATTAGGAATATGAAATGATAGAGAAAACTTTGTCCTGTAATTTTAGTAGAAACTCAACTTTCAACAATATGCAACCCCTTTTCTATTAGTCTATTTCCATTTTAAAAACTGAAAACATGTTGAAAATAGCATTTCTGCTTGTGAGATGATTTCAAATGCAAAAACCCTAGCATTTCAAGCTTACAAAAATGTTTACATTTGTAGTAGTTCAATTTTCAGAGAAAAAAGACCAGTCACTTTTAGTGTCAGATATTCATATTTTGCTAGAAAAGCTTTCTTGTAAACAGCAAAAGAAAACTTGATCTTTACAGAATTATGGAGAAAAGCCTGGAGATATGAGTAAATTTGAAACTCCAAGTTAAATTCCTTTTCTTTAATGGAGGTACATACAGTGTGCTGCTATGACCAAAACAGATGTCAGAAGGATCCCTCTAGACGAGTATTCTAGATATAGTAAGAGACCTTGGATCCTGGCCATGAAAGAGCTGTTCACTGAGGATGGTTCCTTTGAAATCAATGTGTGAACCCAGTCTCAGAATTGTTTCCTTTCTGGCTTTATTCACTTGGTGAGAATGTGAAAGCAGAACACAACTGAGATAGTAACAGGAAAAATAAAGACTTCACAAGAGCAAAATTAATGAAGTAAGAGAACCAGTGGAGAAGTTTCCATGGAAAATACAGGGGAAAAAAAGAGTTTATGACAGCTGAGAGTTCTTTAAACAGCATCAAGAGAACAAGCACAAACTATTTCAAGCAGCATAAAGCTAGGATGGTCATGATAGATCAGCTGGGCTGTATTGTGAAATCCTGCAAAATGGAAAAGTACTGAAAATTTAAGCTGGAGAGATGACTAAGTGTAAAAGAATTGCATAAACCTTGTTGAGTCAAGTCATGTAATGAATGAGGAGCAAAATATTTTAGAAAAATCCAGTGGATTGGTAATATAGAAATGGTTTCTTTACAAATATCTCTAGAAATGGCAGACAAGTCAGTTTACTACTCAGCAGAAAAGGAAAGCTGGTGCTGAGAAGACAGCACGTTTAAAGTCTTTTTAATTCAGTCTTCACAAAAAAAATCAGCTGTGATTAACTGGTTAGCAATATCAAGGACAGAGTGGTAAAACAGGGAAAAAGTAGTTCAGGGAGCGCTTACATAAATTAGATGTTTTCAAATAGGCTGTATCTGTTGAAATTCACACAGGAGTACCTAGAAAATAAAGCCATTTTCTTTAGGAAACTGTAGAGGATAGAAAAAGTTTCTTGACCAGAAAAAATAAATCATTGTGCCTGTATTAAAAGCGAGTATGTAAGGAATACAGACAGTTGTTATCATTCAGTGAAATAATCTGTAAGCACTTGGACTTCAAGAAAGAGATAATAACCAGTATAGATTTTTCAGGAATAAATAAGATCAAAATATTGTTATAATTTTCAATATAAAATAAAGAGTATCAAACCTTTTAAACCCTTGTTGATACATGTGAAGTAGCAGATGTCTCAGTACATGACATAGGAAGATTGAACTACATCAGATGGGAGAACAAAACTTGAAAATTTGTTCTTAGGCTGTAGTTATCAGTTGTCAAACCAAAACGATGTACTGATTAGGATCCAGAGATTCTCTCTAGGTCTGGTACTATTAGATATTTTCATTAGCTGAAGGAACAGAAAGCATGCTTGTTAATTTGCAGGCAATCCCAACTAGGAGGGACTTCAAACATGTTGAATGTCAGAACTAAAATGTTAAATGTCAATAAATTGGCAAAAAGGGTTGTCATTAAAATGGACAAAAAGGTGAACATTGGCCAACACTATGATAAAGTTATAAGAAAGATAAACACCAAGCTGGGAAGTATAAACAGATTTATAATGTGTGAAATCCTTCTGCTCTGCTAGTTACTGGTAAATCGCAGAAATTCTTCCTTGACTTTTTGGTGCAGTAACTTAAGAATTTGAACCAATGGTAGAGTCCAGAAAAGAGTACTTAAAACTATCAGATGTCTAGAAAACATTAGACATACAGAAATTCTGACTAGAAAACATTATACTTTCAGAAATACTGAAGGAGCTAAAGATGTCTGATGCAGAGAAGATCAGACATGGTTACGCTCTTCACATTTGGAAGAGGATTCAAAAAGAAAGTGCATTAATTCTTCCCAACGTCTAGAAAAAAAAAAGACATTTAATTTAGAATTTGGAATAGTTTGGTTTTTTTACTATCAAAATGAGGTCTAAAAGGAAAAAAAAAAATCACATCTTCTGTAAGTCACTTCTACTTCTGAATCATTGCCTTTTATTATGAATTGCCATAAGAAAGTATTTGCATAATTCCAGTGTCAAATAAACTTTTACTTTATTATCTTGAAGGCATAAATCTTACTGTCAAGGGAACACTTAAAAAAATATTCAGATATTTAGACAAATGCTCATCTGAGGTTCTGCATTAGTAACAACCTCTGCAAAACTTGTGGAAATGTTGAAGAATTCCATGATTGAATGCTTGCCATTTTATTTTGGTGTCATTATAGCTTGATATTAAGACTTTTTAATAAAAGAATTTTTTTGACATGTAAAAACACATGTAAAAGTTCAAAACTACCACTAAGTGGAAAATATTGCAAAAAAGGCTAGTTTGGCTTAGGTTAGCATGCCAAAACATTCCCATATTCAATAAGTTTTAGGAATATTTCACAAATTATCCCTACTATGGGCTAAATGGTATAGAAGTAAAGTATTTTTTTCCACCTCAAAACATAACACTGAGTTAACTGTGTTATTCTGTTTTCCATGGAGCTTCTGTAGTTGGGACAATCCAAAGTCATAGCATTAACTGGCAGCTAATGAGACTTGGTTTTGATGTCATGCTCTGTGGCTGATTTCTTCTGTGATGGTCATGTAATCACTATGATATTCATCCTTTCTGGCAAAACAGTAAGCAGAAAGTTTTTTTCATGACAGGGATACAGTACCAGGGAAAATGTCTACTCAGTCTAGCTACATTTTTATACTGGATTAATTCAGAGATAGTTGGTTTTTGAGGCTACTGAAAGCTAGGTCTTGCTTCCCCTTCAAGGTAAGCCTTGTGCTGTAAGTATAACTCTAAGTTCAATATCACACAGAGAACTAGTTTCATTAGTGAAAGCATGCAGTCCTCCAAAGTTCTATCCTTGTTCTTCTAACACTATTGATACGTAAGCATTGTCTACCTCCCTTCCTTATGATGAGGTAATGTTACCATTTTTAGCCGAAGGAGTTTATGTTTTTGCAAGTCACAATCAACCAGATTAGCCAATGTAATAATGAGACTAGATTGTGTCAGTAAAAGAAAGAAAAACAAAAAAAAAAAGAAGAAAGAAAGAGTAGCAGTATTGTCCTAACTATGGGCAAAGCATCTGGTTCCTTTTCCTCATTCTAACTCACTGTGTGTGGGAATGGTACAAAAACCAGGATGTCAGTATGAAATCACGAGTTCTGAGAACAGTGCCCAGAAACACTATAACAATGGTGAAACCAATGAATGTTGTTTGCACCTATACTGAGTGTGGATGGCAAGGTTTTGGTAGCAGGTGCTCCAGGTGCTAGAGCAGAGATTTGGTTACAGCCTGTGGAAGTTTTGGAAGAGATCATGGTGGAGCAGGTGTTTCACTGCAGTTCCTCATACTGAACCAGGGAAAAAGTATGAGGAGGAAGGAGCTGCAGAGAAGAACTGTTATGAACTGACTGCAACTCCTAATGCTCAACCCCCCTGTGCCGCTTGGAGTGGAGGGGGGAGGAAAAGGAGTTGGGAAGGAATGAGTGAAGTTGAGCCTCAGAAGAGGGATGTGTGTAGGGAAGGTATTTTAGTTTTTGTCTTTGTTTCTTGCCACGCTACTCTATTTTAGTTAACAATAAATTAAATTAATTTTCCCCAAGTGCAGTCTATTTTGCTTATGAAGGTAATTTGTAATTAATCTCTGTTTTTATCTTTACCCACAAGATTTTCTATTTTATTTTTTTCCCCTGTCCTGTTGAGGAGGGGGAGTGGGAGAGCGTCAGGATGGACATCTGCCTGCTGGAAAAGGTGCCATCACAGCACCATTTCACCTGTGCTAAATTTTTCTCATGCCTAATGGATCAAGGCCATAGAGTAATTTTTATGGTCTAAAGACTTTTGTCTTGGATGAATCAATTTTCCCTGCTTTTCTATATGTGTTAAATTTTTTTCTATGCTCAACCGTAATATATAATTTACTTCCAGTGTTTTATTTCATTTCTTTAATGAATGATCACTCTAAAATGAGAACAAAAATGGCAGAGTTAATCTATTCTCATGACAATTGTAAGGCTAGACTATATTAAGAGCAGAATTGTGGACAAAATGTATTCAGGCCCATAACAAAGGCAGGAAGGCAAACAGGAAATGGATATGAAATTATTCCTTTCTCCTCGTTCTTGTGATGTTATCTTATTGCTAATTTCTGATGCCATACATCAGAAGTTAAAGCAGAGTGCAGACAACATTCTTGCTTGTGGTGGCTGTATTCAGTCTACTAGAACAATGCATTCTGAATCTTTTTGGACATTTCTTCTGTCTGTGATAACTTTTTGTCATTGAGGGGGGAGCACCAATAAAGAACAGGAAAACTAATTAATGAAAGTTTAAATATCTACAGGGAAAATACCAAATCCTCTGTCATATTATCATTAGAGCCTCACTACATTTAGCTGGTGAAGTGTGAATTTCCATAATGTTCATTTTAAAAGCTACCTTTCGATCGCTTGTTGCAGAGAGATTGTTTTCAAGGGAACTGATCCCCCCTGAAGGTGAATGAATAATTTCTTGATGGACTGAAATACAAGGTGGGAGATAACCATCTTTAATCTCCATGGACCACTTACAGGGGAACTTGAATATCAAAATATGTTGTTCTCAAATGTACCTTAATTTATCTAAAAATTAAAGGAAAAAAATTCAGATATTGTTTTGAATTACTCAAATAAGTCTAGTAAATCTGAAGTTATATGAAGGCCATTCTGTCTTCTTTTCTTATTAAAGAATGCCTTTTCAAAGTAAAACTGCATTTTAATTTGTTTGAAATATTTGCAAATCTCTTTTTTGCTTGTCAGTCTTAATCATGAGTTGAAATACAGCTGACAGATTTACAGCCAAGCACATGGTGTTTGGAGAAGAAGAAAAGTCCAGAAAAAAAAGAAGTCAATTATTTCCTAGGAATGCTGCAGTGAATGTAGTGAGACAGGTCAGAAAGTCACCTTGTCCACCGGGTCTTGGTCTGTTCAGACCATAGATAAAGCACAGATCTATGTGTTTGTGTAATTAATTCAATACAGATAACTTTAAGTACCCTAAAAAAAGTCTTTAGACTGATAAATTTGAAAATTCAGTTTGACAACCTTATTTCTGCTATGGGCAAGGGCAGTTTAAGTCATGTCAGAGATAAGGGATGAAAAACCTCTTGAATTGACTTGACATAAGCGATAAGTGCATCTGTTGGAATGTTCTTTTTGACACCTTCATCATTAAGAAGGCTTTGATGACTATAAAGGTGTCCTCACTGATTGAGAATAAATACTTATTAATAACGGTATCACAAAAAGACATAACAGTATGCCATAGCAGACAAAAAATCTCCTCCAAAAATGTTAGGTATATAAAGAAGCACAGAAAAATATTTCTTGAAAATACCAGTAGCAGATTTTTATTATTCTACTCTTTGTTTATTTTTAAACAAAATAAAACTGGACAGGTTTTATGAAAGCTGTGGCCTCGTCCGTTCTGGAAATACTAAGAGGAAAATACTACTGGCAACATTAAAAAAAACCAGCAGTCTTTTCCTCTTTTTCTAGCAGTTACTCATCATAATAATGCAACCACTGTGGCTTCATTAGATTTTATTTTAATGCAGTAGTCTATGGCTGTCTCACTGATTATTCCAGAATTGCATTAAAGGGTATACTAAATTCTGACAATAGGTTCTGCAGGGATAGCACATGTTACCCCGAGAAAGCAGATTCAATCAAAATAAATTTATGCTTCAATCTAGGACTTGAAGGGAGAGAGAACAGGGTCATTATTCTGATATATAGTATTAAATGTCTGGAATATAAATTAATGGCCCAGTCTAAGTCTAGGATTCTCATTACATGAAACACACAAGTTTTGGCCAGATATTTGTAAGAAATGTAAATACTTTATTTATATAGCATAATTCACATTATTTCAGTTTAATACTATCTCTGTAATCATACACAGCATTTTTGTAGTAACTTTTCCAATTTTTTTTGTGCAAGTTTGAACACAGCAGGTATCAAAAGTCTTTTAAAGGCAGCAAATACTAATACAACAATCCATTAATACTTTTCCCCCTATTTACATGCATTTCTTAACATTGATATCCTACTTCCTTAGGGCAATAAAGGCACACTGAATGCTTTCCTTACAAAAATCTCTTCTGGGCTTTCTTAGACACTGTGAAAGTGTATTTATTTACAAGTGTACCTGCGGGCACTGTACATAAATTTGTTTTAAAGCTACAGAATAAAAGCTTTATTTGAGATGTGCTGAGTTATCATCTAGTTAAATGCACAATAACCTGAAACATTTTCTACTTTTAAAGGCGATGTCTAAGCTTCCTTTTAATCCCAGTAGTCTGGGATGTGAAGGTTGGGGGCAGCCTTTGCTGCAGTGACTCTGAGGTAGTGGAGTTCAGGATCCTGAAGCGAGGGAAGAACGCAAACAGCAGGATCACAGCCCTGGACTTCAGAAGAGAAAACCTCAGTCTGTTCAGGGACCTTCTTCTAAGAATCTCATGGAACGACTGAGGACTAGAAGAAAGTAAATGTCTTCAAGAAGAGCAAGAAGGCGGCTCCAGAGAACTGCAGGCTGGTCAGCCTTACCTCAGTTCCTGGAAAAGTGATGGAATAAATAATTCTGGAGATTTTTTCCAAACACAGAAAGGACAAGAAGATGATTTGGAATAGTCAACATGGTTTTATGAAGAGAAAATCATGCTTGACCAACCTAACAGACTCCTACAATTAAAAGACTAGCTCAGTAAATGAGGCAAAAGCAAAGAATGTTATCTTCCTTTCGGCAAGATTTTTGACACTGTACTCTCACCAGCTTGTCTGGTAGGCTGGTAGGATTGTCTGGACCTCTGTGATACTTGTACTCAAGGACAGTACATTCACGAAAACTTTCTCAGGGTCTCCTAGTCTTCTTGCTGTTACTCCTCATGATCAGGGTAATTGCAATTTGAATTAATGGCATCATTAGTGAATTATTGTTGCATACATCTTTGCTATTGCATTCCTTTGTGGATATTATAACAGTGTACAATAGAAGAGTGCAAAACCAAATTATGGCTTTGGCTCTCTAAGTTCATCCAGAAGATGAAGGAGGAAAGGAAGTTGGGAAGGAAATGTAGATTGATATCAGAGTCAATAAAGAGTGTCTGGCTGGAGTTTTGGTTAACTCTCTGTCAGTTCTCCACCTGTCATTTTTTTTCTCTTTGTTTTTACTGCATCTGGCTGATATTTTCCACTACCTACAAATTCCATATAACTTACTATCCACAAGTATTATCTGCATACAGCCTTAAAGCAGATCTGTCTTGTTCTTCAACCAGAACTTAAGTGTAACAGTTTCTTCTCTGAAGTATTTTAGAGGGGTAAACCAGTTCATTTTTTCATGCTAAAGTTCATTCAGTTCTCTCCTGAAACAAGATGCAGTCCTACTTGTTCCTAATTAGAAGAAAAGTATTTTTCCCCATAAAGCTGTAAATGTCTACGAGTCATTTTTATGCTTGATTCATTTGCAAAGAACTCTTGGCCTCTAAGAGTTGCAAAGCTATTATCTTCACTTTCAATAGCGTGTTGGAATATTTCAGTCAGGAAAGCACCTTTCACCAGAAGTTCCACTTCAATGATTAAATACATTCCTGATATGGAGAACTAACATTCTGATTGCATTTCATTCATTGTTTGCACTTGAATAAGAAAAGTCACAAAAGTAAATAAGCAGTTTGGTATAGAAACTCACGGGTGCCCAAATTATTCATTTTGTGAATATTGTTATAATTCTAAACACTAATTAATAACAGCAAATTTTAAATTTAAAGTGATGATAGAAGAATCAATAGACAATATAATATCCATTGAACTAACATATATCAATATAATGCTTAATTGCTGTACTTTATTCTTCTTTCTAATTCTCCATTCCTATTTAGCATAATCCCATAGGCTATGTTCTGGAAAACTTGACTTAGCTAATACGTCTTTTCAAAAATAATACATTTTCTACCTGGATTATGTTGCTCTTAAGGTTTTCAACTTTTCTTTCCTAATATTTGCCTCTTCTCCTTGCCCAACATCCACTGTTATGGAACTTGATCTTTTTCCCCAACAAAATATATCTTTTTAAAATATGCTACAATTCTCAAAGATCCTACTGTATACACTTTAGATTCTGTTCAACTTCATTTCAGATTGTTGCTTAAAACTTGGGTTTATTTTTTCCTGTAACTCAAAGTTGCAAATAAACTTTAATCAAGTTTTGTGTATTTAGTTACAATGGGAAACAAAAGTACATTCCCCCAACATTGTACCATTATGTTGTTCGGAGGTAAGTGCTGATGAGGAACAAATATTCACCAGTAATTTTACATCCTTAATCTTTTTCATTCAACATTTGTAGAAAACCCTTCTCTGTTCAACACTTGCGTTTCACGAGGTATTAGTTCATATCACATTTTCAGTAACCTCATTTTGTTTCCCCACCACCACTTCGAATGAAGAAAATCCAGTGGAGATACTAAGCATTGCCTGTAAGACTATCAAGATCAAGGGAAGAATTTTATCCCAGGCTTTTCCTGTTCCTTTGACAAATCTCCCTAGTGAATCCTTAATGGTCTATTACTCTTCTCTTCTTGACTACTGAACCGTACATGGTAGGATTTATTGAATTGTTGCTTCATTTCACGCATTTTACAAATTTTTTAGTAATTACCTTTCCAAAATGAGTACTGTTGTCTGATTCCATTACATTTAGAACACATTCATCTAGGCACAATTAGCTCAGCTAAGACCTTTGGATGGTTTCTTGGTACTATTATTTTGGAAAAATTAATTAAAAAACTTTTTTCCAATGCAGTAAAAGAGAAAACTATCACTCAAAAGGGCTTATTTCCTCTCCATGTTTTTTTCGAGAGATCTAATAAAGTTAATATGATTTCTAGATGAGTGACATACACTGAAATCTTAAGAAAATTTTTCTTCTTTGATGGAGCGTACCTACAGCAAACAATTGTTCACATGTTACAGGATGTCTTGCTATAGTTTCAACCACCATGTTGAGATATGTCATGTTTCTTGGAAGCTTTGCCTTCCCATATTGTGGCAAAACATAATATAAATTACTGGATAAATCATTTTATTTGGCCAAGAATACTAATTCTATTCTCTGAAACTACATTAAAAGATCATTTTGTTTTGGGGTAATTTTCCTGCTCTGCACATTCCAAAAGTGTTCATTAGAACTTCAAAAGTAGCTTGCAGTTTAAGATTTCTCTGATACCTTATCATGTATCTTTATTCTTTCCAGAAGTTCTCTGTATTAGAATCTTGCTATTGATTTTGAGTAATTTTTTTAACCTTTTGTTTCTCATTTTAGGTAGTACTGATATTTTTCAATTTAGCACTGTCTGCTAATTTCTTGCATTGGAAGAAACTTCTAACAGGCTGGTGCCTTCTTTAGAAAAAAAAAGAAAACAATAAAAAAAGTAAAAATGTAAAAAAGAGAAGAAGAAAAAAGAAAAAAGAAAAAACATTTGTGACTTTTTCATCATGTGAATAATCTTTTTTAATAGTGTAAATATTTATGTGAAAATAGCTTGTTTGAAAAATAAATCCTTCTGATTTTGTCTGCAACTGACAATTCATAGGCAACAAAACTGTCCTAAATATTTCTAGATATTTTTCAAGGCTTTTTTTTCAAATTTCTGTTTTAAGATAGATTGTCTCAGGGTAGGAACAGTTACATTCAAACCTTCCATCAATTAGTATGATCTATTATTGTGTTCCTTGCCTTCATGCAACATGCAACTATGTCATAAATTACAGCAACGCAAAAAATCTTGGAAGTCTAGTTGCAATATACTTGATTGGTTAGCCCACTGAAAAATTTGATCCAAAGATAGCTTTTGTTCAATACTGTCACTCTATAGCTACCTCTTTCTTTGATGATTATATTCATTGCATTTGGGTCAGTTTCCCATGTGAGTTTGTGGTGCTATTTCAACACTGTAGAATATCTCCCTTTCTTTCCAGTGCCACCCCAAAAAGGCATGATTCTCCCACAGGCCCAGTGACATATCTGTCATGCATATGCCTTCATCTTTGGGACATCTCCTTCCTCCATTATGGAAGAAGTGCTCTAAGAATGTTCTAACAAACTGTCCTAACAATGGACATGGAGATTGTTCTCTCTTCCCCCCCACCCTTTCATCTTCTCTTTACACGTTTGCTTCATGATCATGAAAAGAAAAGAAAAAAACAATACAATTTGTTGCTGTCATTGTCAAGTGAAGCACAGATTACTTTATGTAATCCGCCATTTGTTTTATCAGACCTCCAGTTGGTTATCAGAGCAAGGATTTTTACATTCCCACAGCCAAGATCAATCTCTTTCTCCAAGGCAAAGCAATTTACAGCCTCTGAACATCATTCTTCTGTAGAGTTATTTCACTGAACTGTGTCTTTAGTCCCACGATGATGTTATTTGTTCTCTCTTCTGACCTAGGTGAAAAGGTTTTTGTAGATAAGGAAGTAGCTTGCAGTCTCAGAAAATCCATCGTAAGTTAATCATATTTCAAATTAGATTTCTCAAATTGCATTTCTTCAACCTAACTTTTGGACTTGTGAAGGAGATCTTATCCTTTTATGGGGTGGGGAGGAGGAGTTTTGAAATAAGATATCCTTATATATTTCCTCAGTTTGCTATTGGTGTCTCTGCCCGCCCACAGATACTCTTCTAAGTTTTACAAAACCTCTTTTCCAAGTCCATTGCAAAAGCATCTAACTAAATCAGTTTGATCCATAGTAGTAAGATATATGTCTATGTTCCCATTTCCTCATGCCTCCTTTTTAACTTCAATAGTAAAGGCTCATGCTCATCTCATCAAACTTTGTTGTCTTGTCTAGATCTTTATAATTAATGAAGAAAAATAAGTGATTCAAGAGGGCAATTTACCTCACTCAATTTTCGTATTGATCTTAGGCTGAATAAATGACCTCTTTAGCATTACTATACGGCTGCAGAAAGTGCCCCGCCAAGTAGTTTGGGACAACCAACTCACTTTAAATAATTAAAGCTGAAAGAGAAAAATCCAGTCCAGTTGAATGTTCATAGTAAACTGCTGAAACTAATTTATTCCACAATGTGTACGACCAAGATTTCACGCACAGCTGCTGAAAAGGTGGAAAAAATCTACTTGAACTAGGTTTCTCCACAATGGAAATATAATTACCATTAGTGTAGTCAAACGGTTGGATCATACATGTTTGCTCTTCCATGTTTTCCCAAAAATGATACTTCAACTTTTGGTAGATAGATTTTGTAACAAATATTGGTTTATTCTTTCTAAGCTGAAGTAGGCCAGAGGGCAGAACAAACTTGCAAACTGTTCTTACTGGACACTAACCTAACACATTTCTTGCTTCTCTGTATGTCTGGTCATGTAACTGATTTATACTTGTTTTGTTAGATTCTATGTATGCTATTGCCAAAGCTGTCTCACTTGGGCTCTGGCTGTCTCTGTCCATATTTACTGTTACAGTCTGTACGACTGTTGGAGCAAGTTATTATTAGATGACATTCAGAATAGTAAGACTGGCTGTACGTGAAACTTTGCTTTTGTTTCTGCTGTCCTGAGCCTAGAATACTTCAGAATCTGAGCTCAACCTATGAGATAAAGACTTCTGGCTCACTACTGCAGAGGAAGGAGGCAGAAAATGCTCCAGATTGCCTTACATGGATTATATATTTTGGTTTTAAAACAGCATATGGACTGGTATTTCTGAAACAGAATTTTACAGACTTTTTTTAAAATTCCAAATTGTAACAAAGTTTGAAGTTAACAGTTCTGTTGCTTTAGAACTCTGACTGTCCTTAGTCACCACCAAGTAAATATGAGTTAGCGGTTTTTTTGTTTTCTAAATACTATAACTAGTATAGCTAGCTGTTATGAGCCTCATTCACTTAGTACAGTCATTCTAAAAGGTTGTTGTGGCATATCTGGCAACTACTACCCAACAAATTTAACATTTAAAATACACTGTATGCTTCTTCCAAAGCACTTTGCAAAGAGCATCGTGAAAAGAGTTCTTCACAGAAAAAAAGTGTCAGACTAGTATGTGGCAGACCAACAGAAGCTGAAACTTGTGTGAAGTGCTATTCGGTAACGATTGAGAAGAACATTTGATTTTTAGAGCTAATCAACAGTGAGCTGAGAACAGAACACTAGATTTCAACACCTTCTACATCCAGCCCATGTATCAGACCTGACACTTCTCAGATACACGTGAAAATAGCTCTTGGCTGGCTCAGATTAATTCTAGGGAGCTGAACATGCTGTTAGTTATCCATGCTTATGCAGTGACCATAATTTACCTCAAAGTGCATGAAAAAAAATATGAACTGTAAATGATAAAAAGGTATTAAAACATCCAACTGAAGCCTGATTTCGAAATCAGCGAACTGTTTGCCTTCACACTTTAAAGCTATGCAACCTGAAAAGGAAGTAAAAAGGATGGCATAAATTCTGCAAATTGCATGTATTAGCTGATACTCTATCACAAGACATATATAAACACCACTAATCTTTTCCCCTCTCATTTCCTTTTCTAGAATTCAGAATATGTCATTTAGTAATTCACAGGTACTTACAGTTGCACAGATTAATTTTTTTTAGGGAAGCAGTATTTTTCCCTCATTTGAGTATTGACGGTGATATACAAAATGCTAAATCCATGCCTTATAGGAACATGTACTTACAGAAACAAACACTATTACTCTATACGAAATCAACATGCAACTCTGGGAGAGAACACAATAGTCTAACGTTTAATGAACTGACCTTATTATTGAGCAAATTCTTTCTACGCAGGCCTCTGGGCATAATCTGATACAATTTACTATAAAAAAATCCAGATTGCTTTAGTTTTCTGCTTCAGTGGGTAATTCCTTACTGTGACTAACGAAGGTATGGAGCACAAAATAAAAACTATATACTAATAAGCTTTTTCTCAAATTAAAGCACATCATATTTCTCAGAGGTAGAATGAGAATGCAGTAACAAAGCTGTAACTCCCCAAAGTGATTGAAATAAATAACACATAAATGATGCATAAGTAGGTAAGAAGCAGGTGGATTACAGCTATGAATGCAGTGAAGTGAAATGTTAAGATTGGCAATGACTTATTCATGTCCTATATTAATCCTCTGTAGAATATAGATCAAATTATTCTATAGAGTAATGTTCATTTATATACAGCACCTATGAGTCCCTTGAAGTTCATTTTTAATGACTGGCAGCATGGTTCTCTGTGCTATAAGCCCCTTTTGAAGTAATTTTCTCCAAGTCTATAGGAGTGAAATTCATCTCTTTGCAGACATTCAGTCCATTCCTATCCACTATATATCACAATTATGTACATAACAGGGATTCTTTGAGGGGGAAAAAAGACATACAGAACATTCCAGTTATTCATATTCAACTGTGCATATGCTAAACATTTGCAGGCTGAAAGTGGAAAGTTCTTATCTGACATATAGGATAGCAATGTGAAAGAATATACCCATACTTTAAAAATATGCACTTTATATTCTAAGTAATTTTAGGAACATTCTGTAGAGGCAAATTTTACTCCATTTTTGTAAATATATATCTTTTAATCTGCATAAAACATAACACAATAAGTTAATCTTACAGCAATTGTGAGGAATACCCTGAATTTAATGCAGTACTACATAGTAAAGGGTACTTATGTTACAATACTTCCATATACAAAAAATGTATACATTTAATTAGGCATTACACACCTGTTTCCTTGCCTCTACTGCCAGCTGATTTCTCTTCTGAATGACCAGTTCAGAACAGGTAATGATGAAGGATGAATTGTCACTTTGCACATGAGGCAATGGTATAAAGAAAAGGACTTAGAATCATAGAATGGTTAGAGTTGGAAGGGACTTTCAAGATCACCTAGTTCCAACTCCCCTGCCATGGCCAGGGACAGCTACCACCAGGCCTGGTTGATCAAAGACCCATCCAACCTGGCTTTGAACACTTCCAGGGATGAGGCATCCACAACCTCTCTGGGGAACCTATTTCAGTGTCTCACCACCTTGACAGTAAAGAATTTCTTCCTAATATCTACTCTAAATCTAACTTCTTTCAGTTTGAAACCATTACCCCTCATCCTATCGCTACATTCCCTGATAAAGAGTCCCTCCCATTCTTTCCTGTAGGCCCCCTTTAAGTACTGGAAAGCTGCTATAATGTCCTGCCGGAGCCTTCTCTTCTCCAGGCTGAACAACCCCAACTCTCTCAGCCTGTCCTCATAGCAGAGGTGCTCTAAGCCTCTGATCATCTTTGTGGTCCTCCTCTGGACTTGCTCCAACAGGTCCATGTCCTTCTTCTGTTGGGGAGTCCAGAGTTGGATGCAGTACTCCAGGTGGGGTCTCAAGAGAATGGAGTAGAGGGGCAGAATCTCCTCCCTCGACCTGCTGGCCATGCTTCTTTTGTTGCAGCCCAGGATGTGGTTGGCCTTCTGGGCTGCAAGTGCACATTGCTGTCTCATGTTGAGCTTCTCATCCACCAACAACCCCAAGTCCTTCTCCTCAGGGCTACTTTCAATCCGTTCTCCGCCCCACCTGTATCTGTGCTTTGGAGTGCCCTGACCCAGGTGCAGGACCTTGCACTTGACCTTGTTGAACTTCATGAGTTTGGCACAGGTCCACCTCTCAAACCTGTCCAGGTCCCTCTGGATGGTATCCCTTCCCTTCAGTGTGTTGACTGCTCCACACATCTTGGTGTCATTGGAAAACTTGCTGAGGGCGCACTCAATCCCACTGTCTGTGTCACTCACAAAGTTGTTAAATAGTACCGGTCCCAATACTGACCCCTGAGGAACTCCACTCGCCACTGCTTGCCACTTAAACATTGAGCTGTTGACTGCAACACTTTGGTTGTGGCCACCCAGCCAATTTCTTATCCACCAAGTGGCCACCAGTCAAATCCATGTCTCTCCAATTTAGAGACAACGATGTCATGCGGGACAGTGACAAATGCTTTGCACGAGTACGGGTAGATGATGGCTGTTGCTTTCCCCTTATCCACCAACGCTGTAATGCTGTCATGGAAGGCCACCAAATCTGTCAGGCACAATTTACCCTTAATAAAGGCATGCTGACAGTCAATGATCACCCCCTTATTTTCGATATGCCTTAGCAGAGTTTCCAGGAGGACCTCCATGATCTTGCCGGGCACAAAGGTGAGACTGAACAGCCTGTATTGCTGATTTACAAGCCTAAACTTTTGGCAATTGACATTTTCGTCTGGGATCACGGATGAAAGGCAGATAAAGAAGAATGTAGTACACATATTTAAAGTTTTTTATTTCAGCGTTTCCTTGGAGTACAGTCATCTAGTTTAACTCAGTCTACACCTGAACTAGCAATGCTAGCCAGTCTTTATAGGCAATGAATAGATAGACATTTTTAGGACATGATTCATCTGACCTATTTTAGATAGTTGCATGAAGTGATTCATGTGTTAGGAATGCCTAATTCCTTCCATTAATTATAAAAAGAAGCTGTGATGACTAATTCAGTTGTATATGAAAGCAGTGTGGATATATTTTTGGTCAGAGGCCTCCCACTTAATATGTCTGTCAAAAAAAGATGAATTCTTGATAAAAACAGGCCCAAATAATTCAAACTTTTCCATGCACTGAGTTAAATTGTATCTAGAAAAACTAATAGTTGTCTTTCTGGCTGTGCAAAATAGATTACAAAAGAAAAAAGGTAGTTGCCATGGTTGACATACTGGTAGGAGTAGCAAAATCAAATCCCAAAAACAGAGAAAGAGAGAAAAGGAGAGTGAATGACAGAGAGATACATGCACTATCCAGGTTTTTCAGGTCTATGTTGGGCCCATCTTGGCACAATGTTGGTGGCAAAATGACTCTTTCAGACTTTATTCTCCAAGCAGGTGCTGAGTGCTGAGTTTGAAAAAATGCTTGACTGCAGTAAAAGGCAGTCATAACTGTTGCCTGCACTCCCAGCTCTGCTCTACAGCTGTCTTAGCAGAAAGAAGTTGGAGCATGACCACATTTTTCCCTTCAGACTGTGACCTGATATAATCCTGGCAAAAGTGGATGTGTGTATTCAATGCTCGAAAAGCAACTGCGTAGATAAAGGTTCCTGTTGGCACCACTTATGGAAAGACCCAGGGTATGATATCCTCTTAATGGCTGTCCTCCAGTGTCTTGATTCAAGGATACACCTTGGGACATGTTTGAATTCTGGGGCAGATGCAAGATACAGTTTACTTCCAAGTGTTGATCCCATAATTATCCAGACTGCTATATTCAGCACCTGAGTACCAATACACAAGCCCTGGTATTCTTACAAATCAAATCAAAACAAAACAAAACAAAACAAAACAAAACAAAACAAAACAAAACAAAACAAAACAAAACAAAACAAAACAAAACAAAACAAAACAAAACAAAACAAAACAAAACAGAACAAACTTACAAAAAAAACCCCACCAAAAAAAAAACCCACACAAAAAAAACCCAACACAGCAAACAAGGTTATAAGGGAAGATGGTGTTTAGCAACATCTCATCTGGAAGTAGAGTCAGGACACAGGAAGGATATCTGTGTGAGAATCAAGGTGCTCCTCAAGCACCTCAATGTTTTAAACAAAAAATAAAAATTAAAATATTTTTCCCTTAAGAAAATTCGAAAGATTGGTATTCTGGCTATTTCTCCCATTTTCTTATGTGAATCATGATAACAAATCATGTGACAGCTTCCTCGTGTACCATGGAGTCCCCAGTGGGTGTGGAAAAGCTGTGAATGATATCAGTCTCAGGACATAAAGTTTGCTTATAAGACAGAATAGATGTACAAAGAATCAAACCACAGCTCATCAACCACAGGATGAGTATTCCATGGAAATAAAATTTGTATTCAGTTATTTTCCTAGTGTAGTTAGGCATATTTCATTTAACTGGAAAACCCACTTTTCTACTGAACAACTGTGTTTATTGCTGGTGCTATGGTAAAGACAATACCTCTAAAACATTGTTCAAAACAGCCACAGAAATATGTTGCAAGATCAGCTGGGAGAGGACCAGGAGTACAATACTAACATGTAGTAGGTACCTCTGTGAAGAGAAGGCTCCAGGGAGATCTTATAGTGGCATTTCAATATATAAAGGGGGCTTATAATAATGATCAAGAGAGACTTTTTGCCAAGGTCTGTAGTGACTGGAGAAGGGGCAGTGGTTTTAAACTGAAAGAGGGTAGGTTTAGATTGGAGAGAAGGAAGACATTTTTTACGATGAGGATGGTGAGACACTGGAACAGGTTGCCCAGGGAAGTTGAGGATGCCTCATCCTTGGAAGTGTTCAAGGTCAGGTTGGATGGGACTTTGAGCAACCTAATCTAGGGAAAGATGTCCCTGCCCATGGCAGGGGGCATTGGACTAGGTGATCTTTAAAGGTTCCTTCCAACCCAAACTATTCTATGATTCTATGATTCTACGATTCTACTATTCTATGATTCTATGATTTTGGTCTCTACTACTGCCAATGACTTTAAGTCAAACCAATAAACTGCCTATATTATGGCAGGGAAGCGTCTCAGATGCAGGAGACAAAAAAACTGGAGGGTCACCTCAAGATAAGCGACACTAAAACCTGGAAGACAGCATTCTTGAAAAAAATTAGTTCCTCAAAAGTATTACACTTCTTACAGAGAGTTATTCTTATAATTTGATTTATACAGCTTTCTTTAACTTGTGTGTTACAAAAACTTTTCAACCGCCTTAGAAGTGTGTGATACTTATCTTTCAAGTATCAATGTACTGACAGCAGTAAATTCGAAGCAAACAAGCAGATTATTGTCACATGTTTATAGCCACACAGAGTCTCTCCTATCTTTGTCAGGGAGATTGCATTATATTTTTCTTTCAATGGCAAAAGATAAAGAAGTTCTTTCCTTCTCCTGCCTAATGCCTTGGATGATATTGAAGACTAGATTGGGTTATCCACACAGTAATATTTCAAAGAGCATGAGGAGATGGTATATGTGTTACTAATTTCCAATGGACAGAATAGGTTCTTTGAAATCCTTTCAGCTTGTTGCAGTCATGGGTAAAAGGAAGTCAGCTTACAAACAAGAAATTCATATTAGTCTAATTAAAGTATTAAGAGTCTAAATTAAGAATTATTGACCCAGTTACAAAGTTCAGACACTGATATTTAAAATTATGTGATGGAAATCATATGCATACAAACTTTCAACTATCTAAACCTTATTGTGATGTTATGCTCACCCCTATACTGCTCCTCTGCATATCAACGTCCAGGGTTTCTGCCTGGGTAGGGGATATATGGCAAATCACCATTAGCAGGAGTCCTTCACAGGGAGCAATATTGTTGTAGTTTAGGCCCGACTGGCCTCTGAGACAAATGACAGATGTTCTCCCCCACCTTTCTCTTCAAGGAGAGGAGGGAGAGAGAGAAAGAGACTTATGAGTTTAGAAGGAACTAAACTACTTTTATGAAGTATTAATAATAAAATAAAAAGAAAATAATGAAACATATATAAAACCATATCAAGCTCCCAGGATGATGATAACGGCACCAGCAGGCATTGGGGAAGTCCCACACTGGACTTAGTGACAGATGAGAACTGGATTCCAGATCTGGATTCAGGAGTGCAGGGACCAGGATAAAAGGAAGAAAGAGGGCTGACCCTTTGATCCCTCAGCTTTTATACTGAGCATGAGGCAGATGGGATGGAATACCCTGTTGGTCAGTTTGGGGTCACCTGTCCTGTCCGCTCCTCCCTGCAGGTGTGACCCCTCTACACTTTTCCGCTTCTGACCCTCCAACGGGGCAAATAACAAAGTTGGCTGGCCTTGGGTGTTATAGCAATAAGTGTGAGCAAGAACCTCTCTGCATCCCATTCCTTGGCATCAACTACAAACATCAGTCTTCTCACTCTCAGAGCAGTTTCTGCACAACATGATGTTAATTTCAGTAGTTAGAAGAGGCTTAGCTGTGAAGTAAAATTACTGAACAGAAAATTGGTCCCGTTTTACCTCAAACCAGGACAAGTATGATGTTGACGTAGATGGTTTCTTCCTCCTCACTTTGGCATCTGCTGGAGTAATTTTCATGTGTTTGCTACAATCTAGACCCAGGTGTCTATTGGTCTGCAATTTCACATTTGCAGGCAAATTTGCTATAAATGATGTAATTGCATACCTTGGCTACTTGATCTTGTTTCTTTTTGTTACCCTTAAAACTGTTACCTGGCTCCCAAGGCTGCATTGTTTGTACATAACCAATAACTGACTGCTGCTGAGTGGTTTGCAGCCCTTGGGCCTCCAGTATTATCCTCTGCTTGTACTTTCAAGGTGTCTTCAAGGCCTGCCATCCCATGCCTTTATTCCCTTGCACTGCATTTTTATTATCGGGTCATAGATAATTCATACCACATCGAATAGCTACTCGCTGTCGCTACCAAAAACCCCCAACCAATGAGCGTTATAACACACAATTGCACAAAGCCAAGCAAAAGTTGAACCAAAGTAGGTGATAGTCTCCTGGCTGTTTGATTACTGTCATTACAAGCCAAAACAGATCTCCAGGCAGGCCAAGTCTGACAAGTCATGAGGCCTTCGGTGACAGCTGAACCCGTGGCCTGTGGCCTGTTTCAAGCAAATGGCAACTCTGTATTTTGTGGGCTACATATCCGCATATGATACAGTACTCATGAAGAACCTGCATCCCTTAGAAGTCGCCATGGCTAGGCAGGATCCTGTGTTGTTTTGCATGTCAATAGACTCTTTTAAGTGGACAACTGAACCGAGTGCTTAAGGTTGTATTGCATCTGGGAGTGAGAAGATTAATTGTCTCAAAGGCCAATTTTACATATGACAAAGAAATAACTAATCTTTCATATTTTCACTTTAAAGTAATTTATTCTTTTAAAAATGATATTAGTATAAGAACAAAAGGCAGAATAATTTAAGTAGTTTAAGGATATAGAGC
Source organism: Burhinus oedicnemus (assembly GCA_008921705.1). NCBI lineage: Eukaryota > Metazoa > Chordata > Aves > Charadriiformes > Burhinidae > Burhinus > Burhinus oedicnemus. The sequence goes on from VFFE01007668.1 coordinate 406,651, forward strand.
AATACACACTCATTTTAAAATTACAGATACAGCGATTAATTTGGTACTCCAGTTCTTTGTAAGTTACACATAGTACAAACGGATACAATTGTTTTTGTAGTCTGTTAATAGGTAATCGGTTACCTTGAATTGTAGGCTATGCCTACTTTACCAAGTAGTGTATCACAGTCAGAGCAGATGAGTTCACTGAAAGCTGTAGGGTGGTGTAACCCCACGTGTACAATACAGGCAGTTCAATGTTTTCTACTTCAGGCAGGATTTAGCCTAGTCCAATGTCTTCACACTAATGATCCAAAGCTGTCCAAAAGAAAGCTATCTGCCAGCCTTTGTTTCCACAGCTGTGGGTTCCTCTCTGAATCTGTCCAGAAAACATCATTTTGTTCTTTTGTCCTTTTCATGCAAAAGATAGAAATTCACCTCTCCTCTGCCCCCATCACTTGTATAAAGACATACACAGGGAAGCAAACTTTATTTCTTCTTCTGGTCTTTTCTGAGTGACACCAGAGTGATTCCAGCCTTACTGCCACCTGCTTATAGTGACTACTCCCCAGAAAGTTCAGGAGTCTACCTAAAACTCATTTTGCTTAAATATTGATTCATTCCATAATCTAAAGGAATTTCTTGAGGTTAATGATCCTAACGTCCATAATCTTACAGATAGACCTTCTTCTCCACACTGTAGACTAAATCTCTTTGGAAAGAGGGAACTAGTGTTTGCCATTTGGCGCAGAACAAGTCCTTCTTGTAAGAAATGGATTAGTCCAGATCAGTCAGTAGAAAGAAAAAATCACTGTTGAAAGTGGAAAGTTAAATCTTTTTAGTGACTGATCCATTTCTTATATGAACTACTAGTCTTGGCAAAATTCCTTCTTTTTGAACACATGCTGCACTTCTTTGCCTTTACTTCCACGACACTTTTAATACTATGTTAAAAAAAAAAGAAAGAAAACCAACCCACCAACATCAGAATACTGAACTACACATATAATCTTTCCACATGGGAAAAACATGAATAAGAGACCAAAGAAATCTGATATTACAGAAACTTCTCTGAAACAGCGGTGATGAAGTTATTTCAATAATGTATATAAAACTGCAGAAGTGTAATCAAGATGTTGTGGGTTATGCTCCTAGCAAACAGCACGTTAATGTTACCTCAGTTGTACATTTCTCTATTTTAGTCTAATGTCTTTATTAGTGCATTGTAAACACAGTTTCCTACTCACAGAATTAATTCAACTTTTATTCAATGATGTTTCATGTAAAAGATATAAACAGCCCAGAAAAAAATCTAGACTACTGAATTTCCTGCTATTATGTAAAATTTTTAATTACCAAGATACAACCAGGGTCCCTCTTGGGCACTGTCTATCCTAATAAAATTTAGCATTCCTGCTATGTGTAACAGGATTGCTTAAGTAATATTTACCTCTTTGGAGTCCATACAATCTATCAGCTTCCTGACCAATCTCTCTTTTCTTCTCAAAGCAAGATTTTTGGGGTAGACCCTTGAGGATTGGAGTTTCTGGATCTCAGCAGATTTGGCTTTAACCTGAGGTATATTTAGATTCAACCTGGTGTGTATCTCTGCATGTTGTACAGAAGAAGAATTGCAAAAAGAATCATCTTATAAGACCATATAGAACTATAAGTAGAAAAGGGAGGAGAGATGCATCTTAAATTCTGGTTTTGGACAGTGGCCTTAAAGTCTAACAATAATCTTATGATTTGTGTTCTCTCATTCATGGTACCCACAAATAACTGTGGTGAAGGAAACCAACATATCTTTGGAGCCAAATTCTTGAAAGAGTCGGAGCACTATTAGTCTCCAGTTTCATCTTTGCTGGAGATTCACTGAGTCTGTTAATAAATTATATTTTGATTAAAACATATTTAGTCCCAATTTTAATTTTAAAGTCATTCCAAATTTTAATCTAAACTATATCTTCATTTGACTAAAGTCATAAAAACTTCAAAACCAGAAATGTAAAATGCATCTTGGTTAAGTTTTCTGAAATTCAGACCAACTGACACTAATCTTCCATTTTTTTTGTGAATTTGTGTGTAACGATTTGATAGTCTTCTATAACATGTACCTTGAGATTTCATGGAATGGTTACCAGTTTTGGTTGAAATTTTTTAAATTTTGCACTGATGAATTTAAAACAAAGTGTATCTTTACAAGATAGGAAAGAGTATAACAAAACAAAAGAGGAAGTTTCAGGATGTCTGAACTAATATTGAATGTAACAGATGTTATATTTTTCTTTCTAAGTGCCAGATCAGATGGAATTCTGGATTTAAAAGATGAGACCTCTTTGTCTCAATTTTTGCTTCTACTCATAGTGTAATAGAAGACCAGTATACTAAAGAAAACTTAAAAGGAGTTCTAGATACATAAAACTAACATAAGTATTACAGTTCAGGGAAATACGATCCTTCATATTTTTTTTGAAATTTCTGATCTAGTTCCCAGGAAATGTAATTTTTTCATTCCAAATTGCAGTCTGCATTTGACAAAAAATTTGATCAAAACTCAAGATCAAAACTTGAGTTATAATCTCAGCTAGCCGAATATCTAAACTGTTCTTGAATTTCCAAGTTTGTTCCTCTGCATAGCTCACTTATAGAGAAGGGTGGGGAACAGACAGACTGGGACTTATGAATAAATTGCTAGATCATATGATATTATCAGATTTTAGCAGCATTATATTATCCTTCTGTCTTTTCCTCCCCAGTGGTATGCTGATTAAAAAAAATGTAACATAATGATACTGAAGGCAGTAAGATCAAAATACTATGAAATGACAAAAAAAGGTCAATAAAGCTTTCTAACATAAATCTTGTTAAGATTTGAAAGCAGAAAAATTCGGCCAAAATACACAAGACACAGTATTACATTTGGCTAAATCACATTTTAAAAGCAGAAAATTCATTTTTTTAAAATGTTATCGTGTAATTTATTTCCATCTATCAGTTCTGTCAATTTGGTTGCTTTTTTTCTTTGCACTTTGGATAAAGAAAACAAATAATCTAATTACACTAACCTATTTCTCATATGCAATATAACATTTTGAACTTTGTGAAAGGCTCAACTCAAAATATATTATTTTAAAGATACATTTTGAAAATCTCTATACCCTTCTCTCTCAAATTAATTTGAATAATGTTTCTTAAAAATGTTGATAAAGACAATGGCCTTAGGAAAATAGTGAGAATTGATCACTTGTGATAAGGTCACCAAAACTGCTTTCGAAATTAATCTTTTCAAGCACTTTTCAAAGGTAATGAGACACCTCCAGGTGTTAATAGATTCAGAAAAGAATGTCTGTGGAAATTTGAAAAGAAAAAAACAACATCAAAACTAAGAGGTATTTATTTGCGCCTCAAGGCCTGGAAAACAAGTTACATATTAGCCTGTAAATACTTCAGTTCCTGTTGAAGCCACACTAATGGATGAACAGTAGCTAATCAAAGTTCTTCCGTGTTGGGAGAAGTTTTACATTTGAAAATAAGATTTTGTCCAGCACTGAAATAGAAAAGAAAAAAAGCTGTTTGTTTTTTTTTCTTTTTTCAGCTGACATGTTAAAAAAATATACGTTTAGAAGCGACAAAGTGAACATTTAAAAATTATCTACACTAAATATTGAATCAGTATTCCAACCAGAAGTATGATAATTCCTAACTAGGAGTATAATAAAACTCGGGGCGGGAGGTGGAGGAAAAAACCTTATGGGTGAAATATTCATACACAGATTCTGAATGATTAAATTTATTAGATTGTGAAAAAAACACTCAAGGGAAATACCATGACCATCATTTGACCCTCACTGAAATGAGGCTATACAGAGCTCATCTCAGTTAGAGAATAGACTGTGCTGGGTGACTATGTAGGTCTTTTTTGTCATTAATTTCAGCTGTTTTATAAACTCTGGTATATTGGCTAGCAACCCATCCATTTTTATTTCAAACACATAAGGATTTATTAATCCATCCAATATCTTTGTATAAACACCATTTCCCAAAGATGTGTACAATAGAAATGTAATCATTTATATAATATCGTATAAAACCCCTTACTTTTTATGCTGTGAAGATGGTAAATATTAAAGGCAATTTTAAACCTGGAATTGCAGTGGGTAATGTACTATCTCGCACAACACCAAAGGTCAAAATCTTTTCAGAGTACTTGAAGATAAAAAATTTGCTGTAATTTGAGTTGAGTGTCCAATGAGAATGGAACAGGTGTTTTGACTTCATTACTCACTTGAAGCTCAGAAAGTACAAATTTTCCTTGAGTTTTTAGGCCACCTACTAAAATCCTGTTTTGTTATCCCTGTAGTCTTAATAGCCTGCTGTGGTTTAACCATAGTAGGCAGCTTATCACCACACAGCTGCTCACTCATTCCCCCACAGCAGGATGGGGGAGAGAATCAGAAGGGTAAAAGTGAGAAAACCCATGGGTTGAGGTAAAGACAGTTTAATAGGTGAGCTGAGCACAACAGGTGAGTTTAATAGGTGAGCTGTGCTAAAGCTGAGCACACAAGCAAGGCAAAATAAGGAATTCATTCACTATTTCCCTTTGGTAGGCAGATGTTTAGCCATTTCCAGGAAAGCAGGGCTTCATCACATGTAATGGTTACTTGGGAAGACAAATGCTGTAACTCCGAACGTTCTTCTCCTTCCTCCCTCTTCCCCCAGTTTTTATTGCTGAGCATGATGTCATACGGTCTGGGACATCCCTTTGGTCAGCTGGGGTCAGCTGTCCCAACTGTGTCCCCTCCCAACATCTCGTGCATCCCAGCCAACTCACCGGTGCAGCAGTGTGAGAAGCAGAGAAGACCTCAGCAATAACTAAAACATCAGTGCAAAATCTTCACAAATCCAAAACATAGCACCATGTGAGCTAGTATGAAGAAAATTAACCTTATCCTAGCCAAAAGTAGCACATAGTCTTACAAAAAGATTATCTCCTTCCCCCCGACCCTCATCCCTTTTAGGAGCAGCAATCTTGAAATAGATTTCTGTTTCCTTGAAGTTACGAAGAAGGAAAGGTAAAATGGTGAAAAGCAGAAAGGGGGCAAAATTCTTCAGAGTTACATTTTTATATGTGAAGTCACTTCTTGTTGCCTCAATGAAAAGCTCAGTACTTAATGAAAAATGTTAAAACATCACCGTGAGATTCTTGTGGTTGTGTACATCCCAGGGAATGATTTTCATTGTGAAACAATGCTAGTGCTTTGGTGTGGTTTTGATGGTCTAAAATTTTTGCCAGTACAGGACTTGCAGCTAGAGACAATGTTTTCACCAGCTGGTGTATAAGAGAACATGAGCCATACTTTCAGACACTTAAGCAGTTCTTCATATCTGAAATAGAAGCAGCAGATTTCAAAGCTTTATAAGTCTCAAAAAATTGTTTAGAGCATGTTTAGGTATGCACTGGGCCACCTCTGAAAGGAAACACATCTGATACTGAGAACTAGAGTAGGTGTCAGTAGGGGGAAAGAGAGAAAAAGTTGATAAGGTACAGTATTTGTTCTACCTGTTTCAGAGTCTGCTGCTTCTACTTCATACCTGAAGTCTATTTATCCAAGTATACTTAATATGTCTGATGAAAATGCATTGTCTTTACCTACAAATGTACCACAGTGGGAACACTCTTCTGGAGGGTGAGATATGTATTCAGATTTCATCACAAAGACTAATTTTCTTACTACATTCCTTACATTCCCAAAGAGGAGTAAAAAGGAAGTACTGCATGATTTACTTCTTTTGTAAAAGCGGTAATTCAAAATCTCTGTTTTGCAGTTAATGTTTGCTGTTTTTCTGGAATGATTTCTTTCTACTTATAAGAATTAAAAAGCAGGTAAGAAACAACAACAATATCAGCTGCACAAAGCAGCTATCTTTACATCCCTAGTATTAAATGTGATGTTTCTAGTAGATGTAGGATTATGTTACATTCCAGTTATTGATTTTAGCAACTTTTATATGCAAGTACTGTTTAGTACATGAAATTGCAGAGGCGTTGGCTCATTTTGTTAAAAAGTGATGAAAAATTCTCCTTGTCTTGGATCAAAACTATGTATAGTGACAATTCCATACGAATTTAAGTCTCTTTGTATTGCTTGTAAAAAGTTAATAATGCTGATGATATTAAAGATGTAATCACTACAGCCAGCTGATCACAGGCAGACTATAGTTTGGGTCTTGAAGATCTACTACCAAAAGTGTTCATGTAGCCCTGGGGGAAAGGGAGGTATCACTTTGGTCTGGGACTGTTCAGCCTGGATAAGAGAAGGCTTGAGGGAGATCTCATCAATGTATATAAATACCTGAAGGAAGGATGCAAAGAGGATGGGGCCAGGCTCTTTTTAGTGGTGCTCAGTGACAGTACAAAATGCAAGAGGCACAAACTGAAACACAGGAGGTTCTATCTAAACATCAGGAAAAGATTTTTTACTGTGAGAGTAACAGCACTGGCACAGGTTGCCCAGGAAGTTTATGGAGTCTCCATCCTTGGAGTTATTCTAAAGCTGCCTGGACATGATCCTGGGCAACTGGCTCTAGGTGGCCTTGCATAATCAGGGGCATTGGACCAGATGACTTCCAGAAGTCCCTTCCAGACTCAGCCATTCTGTGATTATGTGATTCTGTGAGATCCAGTGAAAACTGAAGCATTTCAAAGAAAGATAAGAAAGGCTAAGTTTGACAAAGAAATGCCTAAACTCGCAGCACTAATTAAAAAAGAATCTAGCAGTACAAAGTGATAATTGCAAGAGAAAAAGTCAAGAAATGGTCTCAAAATGCTACAATTGTTTTGCCGTATTCTGCTAGGAATTATAAGGAGTGACGCAAAAAAGTTCCAATACACTGATATTGAAACACTAATAATAATATGTCAGTCTTGATAAAAAAAACATGAAACTGCAGCTTGACAGAATAAAATACTTTCCTTCCCTTAAGATGACTTTGTTTCTAAAACATTGTTTTGATTTCACACTAGTTGTCACCTTAACAATAAATTACTTACACCAACTGATATTGGCAGGAAAAAAACCCTCCTTTGGTTTATATTTAATGATAAACCATAATTCATATGTTTTAAGTCATAGTGGAATATAAATGATCATGAGCTACAATAAAGAATAGCAATATATGATTGACACATAACCTTTCCAGGGAAATGGTGTATACTTCCAATGTTTGTGGAGTTTTTTCATTTGATTGGGTTTTTCCCCCACCAAACAGTCTTTTAAAAATATTTGAAATATTTTATGTGGTAGTAGTTGCATTTTGATCAGCTACTCCACGAAGAAGGAAGAAACCCTTTCTTCAACAACAGGAGATAATATCTCTATATTATTGCAAAATAAGATGGTATTTAAAATACTGTATTGCATCCAAACACAAGTTGATAATTTAATTCAAGGCATTTTTGTCCTTATGTGTTGAAGGCTCTGAAATGCCCAGAAAAAAGTAACTGAAAGAGGATAATGAAAATATGAAAACCTTTTCTTTAAATTTTAGCAATCAGTGCATGTTTCCTCCTTGTTATGCCACGTTTGCAATAAAATCTCTCTCTCTTTTCCCATTCCTCCTGTCTCCTGTTCCTCTTCATTTGTTACTGCCTTTATTTTCAGGTGTTTTGATAAGAAAATAAACTTAGACTTTATCTCTTCTAATAAATTTTGAACATGGTGCATTTTGACAAATTTCACAGAAAGACAGGAATTTGAAAATGTGTTACATTTTATGATATCATGAAAATGTTGCCTAAGTAGACTGGAGTGACTCTTTTTACCATATTCACAGAAATAAAGGCTGAACATTATGTCAAACCACTTTGAACACCAGAAAGTCTGCACAGTAGAGCATCATTACAGATGTCTGAACCGCAGGAAAAGCCTAATCAGTGGTTGCACTTTAGATGTTATGAGAGCATCCAGCCCCAAGTGCAAATTCAGAGTTACTCCAGGTGTCTAAACAAGGAAATTACATAGTTTTGATTTTACTACCAACAAAACCTATTTGCTTTTCTCAGAATGAGACACTAGCACATGATACTGAAACAGTCTTTTAGTTTTGTTGATCTTAGATACACATTTTCTTTTCCATTCTAAATTAGTCAACATGTTAAACTTTAAACATGTAGCTAAACTGAAAAACAAAGCAGAGCAAAACAGAATCAGCTTTTCCATGCTTAATAATGTATCCACTTTAATTTTGGCAGCTAATTTTTCTTTTGAGAACTCTGTTTTGTGTTTACATTTTTCACAGCTTCTTCAAAATCTATTTACTGCAAAACTTACTGATCACACTCTTCACAGCGTTATTTTTGGCCATCAAACAGAGAAACCCAATCTGTCAAAGAGTAAGAATTATGTGATATGAACTCCACATTGCTTATTTTCATCAGTTTTCAATCCTCCATATATATTTTGAAGGACAGATTGATATATTTATTTTTTCGGTTAGCAAGATAAAGAGGAAAATTAAACTTCTGCAGCATTGCTGGCTCATAGTTGTCCAATTTTTTAAAACTGTTGAAAAGATAGGGTCGAAAATACACATAGCATAGAATTTTAATAGATAATTTATACACCATTAATTGAGAATAGCTTCATATACTCTAGACTTTATAATCCTGTAAATCAGGAAAAAGATCTTAATTGGTGACATTTCATTATCAGTGATGTCACACACCGAATATACACCAAGAAAAAACGAAGCCTATGATTTACAGTATTTACTGGTGATACTACTTCTAAAAGCTTACAGATAGGTTCTGTTTATTCACCAAAGTTTATTCCAACAAAATCCTCATGGAGTGTAAAAAGATAGTTTTTTATAGTTAAGCTGAGTCTTTTTTTTTTTAGGACAAGGCATTAAAAAAATAACTCTGTTTCTGAATTATAAAAAAGTACAGCTATGCTCTTAAAAAGAGACGTTTTCTAGTATGGCCACGTAGAAAGTGTCAGTGAGTAAGGACTGAATTCTCAGAAGCACATTTCTGTAACATACAATAGAGTAAAATGGAGTGAGAAACAATTAAAAAAAAAATGACCAGGAACTGCAGATCACTATCTTAATATCTATTTCAGAGGACTAGAATACATTAGCAATAATTTAAGGCATTATATGGTGTTATTTGTAATTTGTGTATGCAACATTTAAAAAAAGTCGTGATCTGAAATGACAAGTTCCCAGATGGTATAGCAGAACACATTGACCAGCCAGATGAATAGAAACAGGTTTGGAGTATGTAAGAAGAGATTTATGTGGAATAAGAATTCTTATTATAAATGATTTTGAGGAGATTCTGTATGAATCAGACTTTACCATTGCCCATATAAGAATAGATACTATTCACATCCTCTTTTTGAACAAAATACGAAATAACCTTGAGTAGTCCTTTGTCATAACACTACTATGATTCATAATACTGTCTCACTGAAGCCTCTTATATAGCCTAGTATTTAACTCCTGAAATTAAAAAAATGAAATGATCTTCAGAACCTCATGAATAACAGAAGTACACTGAAGACCTGACTATAGTGGAAACTCATCACAGACAGACAATAGAAAAATTCTGCCATAGACCTACTCAAATTCATTGTTGCTTCTGTCATTAAATTGGATGGGAAGTTATGACACGAATAAATGTATTGACATGAAGAGACACATTTTGGCAAAATAAATCTAGAATAGTATTCTGACTTTGGAGATGGGCAACAAAGGAATACGGTTCTTTGCTGACAATCTTTTCAGAAACCTTCAAAGAAATATGAGTTTAGCCATTAATTTAAGTACATGGCTGCTGAAACAATAGGTTTGCAAAAGCAGAAGTATAAAATATTTAACAAAGATTAGAATTATAAAGCATGACAGCTCCACTCAAACCTGAGACATAATGTCTGCCACACAGAATAGAAAAATAATAGCTGTGTAATGTTTGGGACTGTCAAAGCAGTCAGTTTGACCTTTTTCCAAGGAAAGGTGTAGAACCCTTATGATCAAAGGTATTCAGAAATCAAACCAGAGGGTAATGTTCAAACCAGTAAGTAAGCATAGTGAGTGATCACTCAGTTCTTTCTGAAACTGTAGAAATAAAACTTTTTTTTATGGCAGATGATGAAAAGCAGGTGAAGGCATACTTGAAAATCTTCAATATACATATATATGTCAGTAGCAACAAAGTGATCTTTTTATAATACAAAGTAAAAAGTATAAAATAGATTAACAATTAAGAAAAAAGTGTAAAAATATCAATTAAAATGCTATTGTTTAAGTAACAGGTGATTGTACACTCTGGAAAAGTTATTGTAGTGAAAACAGTTAAAAAGATAACTCAATAACAATAGTGTGAAAATACACTGACTTTTCTAGGTATTTTACAGCATTTTATTGAATTGAGAAATTGGTAAGTGTAGAATATTTAGATATGAATATACCATTTAAGTCTTTGAAAATTCACTTTTTGAATTCATGTAAATTGGTTTAATTTTTGCCAATTCTGTGAATATTTACGCTCTAGATTATTACAAGCGATTAAACAAATAAATAAATAAATAAAAGGGTAGCTAGAAACCAAACTGCTTTCAAAGGAGAATTTCAGTGTCTGCTCTAGCTGAAATGAAGAAATATAGATCAAAGACATAACCAGACAGGTCTGAGTCACATTCAGTCTGCTTTGACTAGGGATCAGTCATGATTAAAGTTTTGATCACTGTATCGTACTTCTAAAAGACAGATGAGGTTACATTTTTCACTCATGCAGACTTGTGCAGACATTTCTTTGAATGCTTTCACACTTATAAATTCTGAACCAGAATTTAGCTCCTGCAGTTAAAACAACTGAATCAAGAACACAGTGACAATTTTAAACATTTGACAGCATGCTACTGCCCTAGAACAGTTCCCATAAAAGCTGTCAACCTGTAAAGGTAGTAACTGAGAATTCCAAGGAACAAACCCTGTCCGTGAATGTTACCAAGAACCAAGAGTTTCTTTTTAAGATGGGAATGTTAGAAGCTAAATCCCCAAACCAGATCCTATTGTGACAAAAAAACCCCTATAGAATAATTTGTTTTCCTTAGAATAGATATTAAAAAATAAATAATTCAGCAGTAGCAAATAAAGAACAGAGAAAAGAAACTCATTTCAATGTAGGTTTTATATTGAGAGAAAATCCAACAAGACACAATTGTTATATACTCGATATTAACACACAAAATGTGTCGCTGCACAAGAAAGCTTGGCAGATAGAGCAACTTTTTTCTAAAAATCCTCCTGAGGAAAGACTGTTGTAAGTTAGAACTTTCTCTTCTGCTTATTCATTTTCAGGATCCAGTGAAGCCTCTGAAGTCTTCTTGAGAGCAAATCTTTCTGAGGATTTTTCTCCCTGGAGCTGTTGTACGTTCACATTCAAATGTTAGTTGTGCTACGATGTATTCCTCCTGAGGTCAAGCTTGCTCTTTTCAGAAGGGTTTCAGATTGCTGATGCCAACAGACTGCCAAGACTTATGTGATCTACCTATAAGGAAGGCTATTATAAACCTTCCAATGCTCACAGAGTTATAAAATGCAATGAGCATTCCATAGATGCCACGTTCTTCCTGAATGTCCCTGTATCAGTCTGGAGGGTTACAGATAGAATATAACATTTCTCTGCTTTACTCCAAGGCTTAATCAGTCAGATTTACCTACCTTTGAATTTTCACCAGTGGAAAAGTTGTGGAAAGTATCTGATGGAAGAATTTTCAGGAACATTCAACTTTTATTTCAGGAAGAAAAGGCATTTTTTTCTGCCTTAGCCTTTATAAACAACAAAGAGATTGACATTTTCTTGTTGTTCTGGGGAACCCTGGCACAAGCAAGCTTTGTTAGGTTATATAAACATATAGATAGAAAAAATATACTTAACTGTTGCTAAAAGAAACTGTAGCATAAAAAATGAAAGGAATTGAACTTTGAAAAAGGGAGCAGTCTTTATAAAGACAAAAGGTGAGTGCAAAGGCTACTTAACAGTACCTCTTACTTACATAAATATATATATATGCATGCGTGTCTGTGTAACTGAATGAGAACTTGTGCTCCAGGAGCACAGGTAAAGTGCTCCGACAGTAGATGGGCAGTCAGAACTCAGGACCAGACAGACCAGAAAGAGTCTAAAGGAACCCTCCCTCCTGAAATGTGCTAGCGTGCCTATCCGCTCCCCAGCATCTGACCTTCACACTCACTTGGGTTATACTATAGACCAAAGCGGAAATGTAGACAAAACCCTTGAGGACCATGAGAGTCTGGTTGCTGGCGTGGAAGAAATGGATTAAGAACAGAGGAAGAGGAAAAGGAAAATACAGAGGTGAGAACTGAGGATAAAGCAAGGCCTAAATTGATGCTTTCTAGCAAAGATTATATTTTTAGTGATGAATGATATAATCTCTTAACACTGATGTTTGTTGATTTTGATAGTTTTGTAAGCCTGTTGAATAATAAAAGATTTTCAGATCAAAGGATTTCTACCAGGCCAGTTCCTAATTAGCTGATCTTCTGTTTTCTCTGATGGATCAAAAGAATTCATCCCTTTACATCAGATTAAGCACATGCATACATGTTTGGTGAACACTTTTTTCCTGAAGATGACCACAGTTTTATCTACGAAGTCAGTGGCTATGAATGACAATTATTTTTTGTTGCTGGGGGTTTATATGCTGGAAATGTAATTCACTTTCTAGCTGTATTTGCTATCCAAACTATGCGTATTTGCAATGAAAGCTGTATTTATGACAACACTGTCAGCAAAACTCAAAGATTTTTTAAAAGTGTTTGAGCTATAAATATCATTACAAGATTAGTTTTTTTAACTTTGGCTGGCCTATTAAAATAAATTAGAATAAGTCATTAAAATAAATATAATTTTTTCAAACAAATAGTAAATTTAATTTTTTAAAGGAATACTGTGCAAATTTTGTACAACTGCACCTTTTTGCAAGGAAAATCTTATTTCAGTCTAGAATATCTTTATTTCATATTGAGAAAGAAAAGAAACATGTCTGGTCTTAAGCCAAAGTTCTCTTTGCTGTATTCCTTGATAAGTGTCTTGCAACAGCCTGGGAGTAAGGTAGTGAACACCAAATAAAACTTCTTGTTTTTTATTTACAAAGTTAAAATGTGTGTCTGTGCGTTCAAAACTCCTCCCACTTTTAAAAATATTTTTTCTACTAGTGGTTGCCGTAGGTTAAGTAAAGAAAATAGCTCAAAGCGTAAACTACACCTAAAAGAGGAATATACTTGCTAGGAGTTTATCGTACCTCTACAGCAATGTTTTTCAGAGTGTTTGTTCAAAGATATGGTGTCTCCACATGGTCTTTAAGGGTGAGGGCTTATTCAGTTTTTACAGGGATTAATTGATTTTATAAAATAATATACAAATAAGCAAGAAAAGTTGCAAAAATGGAAATTCTGATGAATTTGTTTCCAAAAAAAGGAAATCCTTTTCCACTTCCTTTTTTCCTGTCCATTGCTAGGAAACAGATTAGCAGTAGGCTCAACTTTAGTGATCTCCGAGTCAACATAGTTGTCCAGTTTTGCAAAATTAAAAATACAAATTATCAGTTTATTGCAATAATCAATGTTAAGGCATTTAAGAATTGGAAATGTTAGGGCTAACAGCATCTCTGTTTCAGAGATGTCCAGAATATATATTTGATATCTGGTAACACCTAGAAATGGTTGGAATCATTATCTTTTGCATAAGATAACTAAATTAAAAAATGTGCTTTCCATCTTGTGCTGGACATATTTTTCACTCTTATAGTGATTTTTTTAGTAGTCAGGGTGGCAAAGGGTTCATATGAGTCAGATAGACAGGTTTGAGACAGAATGGTTTATTTACACAGGATAATGATAATCTTGCGTGGGATATTTCTTCATGAGATGCTTTCTCAAGATCATTACTAAAGAGAAAATTCGATGCCAATTTTGGTTTTACATTGGTTCTTATTGCTATAATTAACATGATGCTGGTGAATTTTACACAGTTCACAGTACATGTATTTCATTCAGAAGAAGCTTTAAGTATAAATATCACAAGTTTTCAGATCTGTCTGATGAATAAGATGACTCTGAGTACTCTCTCAAAGAACACTGGAAGATGTACAATTTACACAGTTTCTGAATATTAAAGTGCTAATCTAGTATTATTGGAGGATAAATTAATAGAATATTCTGCAAGTCGGTGAGACCTGTAATTATAATTTTGGATGCTGACACTACCATAGAAAAGTAAAAGCAAATTATAAGAATAAATATGAATCAACTTGAAGTTGTTGAGTGACAAAGATCAGCAAAAAACAGATGGTGTAATCCTTCTGGTACAATGGTTCTTCACAGTAGGAGCAAGAAATATCTTAAAATAAAAAAAAATAAATAGCAACTGGTTTTGGTGTTAGAATATTCATAAACTTTTAACTCCATAAATATATGTTTCTACCACAACCTGCTTTCCAAAAATTTCTATGAATTATCTAAAAATTATCTAAAACAGTGCTTTACTGATTTGGTCCATATTTTGTAGTTTAAACTACAAAGAAGTTTGTAAGAATATATCCAACTAGTAGAGCTTAGGGACTGAGCAAAGGCATAATAATGGACCTTTAGATAAGGGGAACTATTCCTTGCTCTCAAAAAAATGTGAAAGAAGATCCAGAACTAAAGGTACAGTAGAATATGAAATAATGTGAAAAAATGTTGACATTTACCACATTATTATAAAAAACTAGGGATTTAAAACTGTTCTGTCATTATTCTACTGAACTATTTTATTTGGTAAACTACTATCTTACTGGTATTATTACAGCTAAGAAGACATACATCTGGCCAAGCTTCAGAATTCAAAAAAATAATGCTCTAAATTCATGTTAATCTCCATCAGGACAACCAACTTAATTGTTTTAAATGTTAACTTCATGGAGGTGCCATTTTCTTACCATTGACTATAGGAAGTTCATGGCTCAATTTTTATGCTACTGTTGTGGTTTAACGCACCAGGCAGCTAAACATCACACAGCTGTTCACTCATGCCCAATGGAAAGGAAGATAATATTAAAGATAAAAGAATATACAAAACAAGTGATGCACAATGCAATTGCTCACCATCCGCAAACTGATGCCCAGCCAGTCCCTGAGCAGCAGCTGCCATAGCACAGAATCACAGAATCACAGGGGCTGGAAGGGACCTCTGGAGATCATCTAGTCCAACCGCCTGCCAGAGCAGGAACGCCTAGAGCAGGTTGCACAGGATGGCATCCAGGTGGGTTTTGAATGTCTCCAGAGTCAGAGACTCCACCACCTCTCTGGGCAGCCTGGTCCAGTGCTCTGCCACCCTCAAAGGAAAGAAGTTCCTCCTCATGTTCAGATGGAACTTCCTACGGTCAAGTTTGTGCTCATTACCTCTTGTCCTATCAGTGGGCACCACTGCAAAAAGACTGGCGCCATCATCCTGGCACCCTCCCTTTAAGTATTTATAAGCATTGATGAGATCCCCCCTCAGCCTTCTCTTCTCCAGACTAAAAAGACCCAAGTCCCTCAGCCTTTCCTCATAAGAAAGATGTTCCCATCTCCTAATCATCTTTGTAGCCCTCTGCTGTACCCTCTCCAGCAGTTCTTGGTCCTTCTTGAGCTGGGGAGCCCAGAACTGGGCACAGTACTCCAGGTGCAGCCTCACCAGGGCAGAGTAGAGGGGCAGGATAACCTCCCATGACCTGCTTGCCACACTCTTCTTAATGCACCCCAGATATCCCCTGGCCAAGTCCTCCCAGCTTTACATGCTGAGCATGACGTCATATAGTATGGAATATCCCTTCAGGCAGTTTGGGCCAGCTGTCCTGGCTGTGTCCCCTCCCAGCTTCTTGTGCACCCCAGCCTCCTTACTGGCAGGGCAGTATGAGAAGCTGAAAAGTCCTTGACTTAGTGTAAGCACTGCTCAGCAGCAACTAAAACATCATTTAGTTATCAATATTATTCTCATCCTGAATCCAAAACACAGCACTAAACCAGCTACCAGGAAGAAAATTAATTCTATCCCAGCCAAAACCAGGACAAATATTCGTCCAGAGCACAAAGAATAATGTTCAAATTTTATCCTCCAATGCAATGTACTGATCCCTTTACCTGCCTGTTCCTGGAGATCTCACAGGGAGAGGGCAATCACAAAAAGATTTTGTGAAATGTTCTGGCAGTGATGGATGTCCTTTCTTCCTAAAAGCTTCAAAAACTACTACGTATGTTTATGCATTGCATGACAGTTCTGGGGAGTCATAGTTGTGACTATACAGACTAACTGTGCTATGAATGCAAAACAAGCCAGTGAAAGAGCAACAGAGATTTTATCCCTTTCTCAGAATCAGAAAAAAGTACGCAGCTTGCTCAGATGGGAAATCAAATTTTCCTGACAGAAAATGCTGGGTCAGGGACCTTCAAGGATCTGAAGATCCTTCACAGTATGGTTATTTCAGGCATGGTTAGTGATTATAGGTGACTGGTTAGTAACTTGACAACTGACAATTATTTAGATGAGACAAAGCAGGAAAATTTTAAATTTTAAAATAATGAAAAAAACCCACATTAAAAAATAAAGCACCAGATGTAGTGAAAAAGCAGACACAGTTAGTATATATTACCTTTTAGTAACTCCCTACTTGCTTAGACTTCCTGTATTATTTAGAAATGTCATACTATGTCAGATGGGTATGACTGGCTGACTGCAAACATGCAAGCAAAGGTAACCAACTACCTGGGGAACTACAGGCAAGTCAGTCTCACCTCTGTGCCCGGCAAGATCATGCAGCAGATCCTCCTGAAAACTCTGTTAAGGCACATGGAAAATAAGGAGGTGATCAGTGACAGCCAACAGGGCTTCACTAAAGGCAAATAGTGCCTCACAAATTTGGTGGTCTTCTGTGATGAGGTTACAGCATTGGTGGATAAGGGGAGAGCAACTGATATCATCTACCTGGGCTTGTGCAAAGCATTTGACACTGTCCCGCATGACATCCTGGTCTCTTAACCAGAGAGACATGGATTTGGCTGATGGACCACATGGTGGATAAGGAACTGGCTGGATGGTCGTACTCAAAGTGTTGTGGTCAATGGCTCGCTGTCCAAGTGGAGACCAGGTATGAGTGGCGTTCATCAGGTGTCAGTACAGGGAGTGGTGCTGTTCAACAATTTTGTTGGTGACATGGATGTTGGGATTGAAACTCAGCAAGTTTGCTGACGACACCAAGCTCTGTGGTGTGGTTGACATGCTGGAGGGAAGGGATGTCATCCAGAGGGACCTGAACAGGCTTGAGAGGTGGGCCTGTGACCATGAAGTTCAACAAGGCCAAATGCAAGGTCCTGCACCTGGGTCAGGGCAATCCAAAGCACAAATACAGGCTGGGTGGAGAAAGGATTGAGAGCAGCTGTGAGGAGAAGGACTTGGGGTTGTTGATGGATGAGAAGCTCAACATGAGACAGCAATGTGCACTTGCAGCCCAGAAGGCCGACCACATCCTAGGCTGCATCAAAAGAAGCATGGCCAGCAGGTCGAAGTAGGTGATTCTGCCCCTCTACTCCATTCTCGTGAGACCCCACCTGGAGTACTGCATCTAGCTTTGGAGTCCCCAACAGAAGAAGGATATCACATGTTGGAGCGGATCCAGAGGAAGGCCACAAAGATGATCAGAGGCTTAGAGCACTTCTGCTATGAGGACAGGCTGAGAGAGTTGGGGTTGTTCAGCCTGGAGAAGAGAAGGCTCCAGCAGGACATTATAGCAGCATTCCAGTACTTAAATGGGGCCTACAGGAAAGAATGGGAGGGACTCTTTATCAGGAAGTGTAGCGACAAGTTGAGGAGTAACGGTTTTAAACTGAAAGAGCATAGATAAAGATTAGATATGAAGAAAAAAATCTTTATTGTGAGGGTGGTGAGACACTGGAACAGGTTGCCCAGAGAAGTGGTGGCTGCCCCATCCCTGGAAGTGTTCAAGGCCAAGTTGGATGGGGCTTTGAGCAACCTGGTCTAGTGGAAGCTGTCCTTGCCCATGGCAGCGGGAGTGAAACTAGGTGATCTTTAAGGTCCCTTCCAACTGTAACCATTCTATGATTCTATGGTTCTATGAACTCATTGAATTGTCCTATGTATTGAGAAAAGATTATATTCTTCTGGCTTTTTCCTGAGGGTAGTTTTTGTTTCAAAGGCCTTCCAATGAAAGTACTTAACTTACTAGTTCTAGAAGAAAGGCAGGAACACCTGTCCCCATATTTTTTAAGGCTACATTAAGTCATCAGTACTGTCTTTTTAGAACACCTCCTGAACTTTTTCTGCCTTTCATTATCTTTGTCTTTGAGACAGATATACACTGAATTACCAATATCTGACAAGATCTATATATTGTACTTTTTTTTCATTTTTCTTCTATAAATTAAACCCTCAAAACTCTACAGAGGATAACATACTCCCCATATTAAGTAAGTCTTTAGTTTTTACAATATAATTTTGAATGTATTCGCTAGCATACTATTGTTTCCATGTGTATGCATTTGTGTGTGTATATGCCAGACAAGGTAAGTGGAATAGAGAAAATATATTTTCTTACAAGATGTAAATCTTTTTTCCTCAAACTATACTAACAACAGAACTGGAACTATTGTTTTTCAGACTTAATGGGCTTTCTGGAATATAGTCTATGGATGTATTGCAACTCCTTCAATGTACCCATGATACTTGTAAATATCCTTCTCGCTATCATGTGATTCATATGCCTGGTTTTGGAAGTGCCTATGTACTCTAAGCAAAATGGACATCTGAAAATAATGGAATAATATCCTTATTTTTCAAATTCTCTCCTGAAAAAAAATTTTTAAAAGGTATTTCTTAGTGAAAGAAAATATAAGCTGTAAATTTCCTATATACTTAGAAATATGAAGTTTCCTACCTCCAAGAACTAATTTCTTCAAGGTACAAAATGACTTAACTTTATAGTCATTGCAGTAAATATTGCAAGGTAAGAACTGTGATAAAATCAGACCTTACTGGATAGCTATTACATGTAAAATAATCTTACTTCTGTATGGATACAGTTTGTATTAATAATCATTTCTCTTCTTATTATATTACCGTAGCAGCACTGCTAGTTATTTAATCTGCTTTTCTAGTATTTTTTCTGAAGGACACAAAGAGTGGCAGGTAGCAGATAGTGCAAGACAGTAACAAGAAATGCTAGATTATCAGAACAGGTTAAGGTAGGTCAAATGAATCATAAAGATGGGTTAGTGCTCATATTTCTGTGGTGTTCTCTCACTTAAGGTAATCATCAAGATCTAGTTTATTGATGACTGCAGGAAGCCCATAAGACTACTAACAAAGAACTGTTATACAAAAATAATTATATAAATTTCATTTATAATATGACCTGATGTGAATTTATAGCAAACAAGTTCAGTGGAAACACTGCCATACTCATGTACTAGTTAATTTAACGTTGAAAATATTTATGTATCTGTTTTCCTTTATTAAAGACTAGTGATGATAAAGGATGCAGAAGATTTTTCTTTCTGGGAGAAGCAAGGGTCATAATTGGGAAATATATGATTTGGCCATCTTGCTAAAAAGTGACAGTCATTATACCTTTTTGCATATAGTGTATCGTGCAATGTATTCATCTTTGCTTAGAGAAACGGCACTCCTTGCTGACTTGAAGGACTTTAAGTGTCTTTTAGATTAATCATCACCCAAACCCAGTAAATTCTGTTCTCCACCTCTCTGCCTAAACACTAAGAATGGCAGATGCAAATGACAGCTAGATGTTTAAATGCGTCAAAACTCTTCTTATGTACAGATCAGAAAAATAAAAATAGGATATAGTTTCAGGACTATATTTCAAAAATCTTGTGTAATAGATAGTTCAAGAAATCTAATGAAAATCACTTTTCAAAGAAAGTGGTGACAGAATCTTGGTTCTATTATTAATCATCTTCTTGTTTGCTAGGCATTACATTTAATCCCAACACTTGGAAATCAGATTTACAGTGTATTTTTACTTTAAATAATAGCATGACAGAGACTACTGTGTGCAAATTATTGCATTAAAAAGAAGACTGTTTGGAATTTGTCAATGAAATGGAAAATCATCAAAGAAAACAAATATATATAAAGACTCAAATCTCCCCAATAATACAGCAGTCTTTAGGAAACTTGGAGGAAAATGTTCTTAATTGCAGTTGTGCGTATTTTCAAGTATTCAGCCAGAGATCTAAGCAGTCATATTCAACTGTCATTTCAGTGATTATTTATTTCCTCAGACTAAGAAAGATTAAGAAAGATTAAAAAGACCTGCCTCAGAAAGGTCATAATATCAGTTTGTCTGAAGGCACATTCAGGTCACTTCCCTGGGACAGGCAAAACAGAGTGTTGATGTAAAAGATGAGGATCACTATGAAAGTACCTCAAGAATAATTACAACTCTAGAAAATATGGTACAGAGAAAAAATGGAAAGACTCATTGCTACATAGTTCAGGGATAAACGTAATAACCAAATACATATGGATTTGATGCAATGGAAATGGAAATGATTATTCTTCAAATCCATAGGACAAGAAATGTAAACTGCAGAAAAATTAATTTAAGATCCATTTCAGGAAAAAAAAGAAAGCTCACGATGACACTATTTAAGCACTTCAAGGAACCTGCAGATGTGTTATTGCTTTATAAACAATTTAGACAAAATTTTGTCAGACAGTTTCCCTATGAGCAATGTATAGTAGAACTTTATTTAGAGGAAAGGAATTAAACAAAGTTGGGAGGTAACTTCCAGCTCCATTTACTCCAAATTTACAAATCTGGCCCTCTCACATTCTGGTGACACACTTATCCATGTGACACTTGTAATTTTGAACTTTTCATTTTTTGTTCCACTCATTTCTGACCCCTTCACAAAAAACTTTTCTTTTCACTGCTTCTAAAACAACATAAGAAAACTTGAAATCTCAGTCTAATGTCACTTGAATACCATTTCACACTTAAGCTACAATGAAAATCAAAATCTTTCCTTTCATTAAAATGGTATTTTTTGTTAGCTTGTGTGGATGTGCAGAAACCATTTAAAATAAAATCTGTCCCAGTCCATAGGCAATTGACAAAATAGCTCCAAGAAACGCAAATTGCCACAGTTATTCTAACAAAAACATGCTACTTTGCAGCAGTCAGCTTCCTCCAGAACCTCAGCTTGCGGTCCTATAGGGAGCTGCTATTGCTATGCTGTGATCAGCATTTTGGAGTGGTTTGACCGGCTTTTCCACAATTAAAAGGAAAGATGAATTATTCTTGCCTGTGAGAAAGATCCAGATTGCCTCCAGAGAAGATTTAAGGACATTCTGCATCTCTGCCTGAAGGCTAGCACTTTAACAGAAGGCACCTGTACATCACTCTAGGAAAATTCTGTAACCACTTCGCAATATTTGCGGTGGGGAACGTAGTTGTTGGGTTGCAAGTGAGGAAACACAGGAAGTTAGAGACTTGTGAGTGGGAAAACGCAATTTTTCCCTTTCCTGGGAAGCTGGCAGAGAAAGGATGCAGAGGCTCTGAGTCTGGGATTTGGGTAGAAAAAGAACGAGGTCCCATAGCCTTAATTTATGAAACATGGAGCTCTTCCTACATAGAGGAAAAGGTACTGCCTTTGGAAGTTTTCCAGCTGAAAAGTAAGTCAGAGTATAGAGGATTGTATTTCTAACTATGTTGGTTTCTCTAGTGGCTCAGAGAATATAAAATAGTACGATTTATTACCTGGAAAGAGACCAGATATATTGAAGATATGTCAAGATTAGCATTTATGTAGTTTTTTAATCAGAGCATTACTACATCCAACTCAGTGACACAGCATCTTTAAGAGAAAGAGGCAGAAACTGTATACTCCATCTCTACTCTACTTTTAGTGCACTAAGAGGCCTAGCTGGCACAGCATTAAATCTAACGGTGCACAAACTTTAGATTGTATCAGGACTAATTGAGTTAAATATTAAGAATTTGGATTGTCAATGTCTATGATTTTATTCCAAATGTTTTCCTTTTTCAGTATGTAATATCCAGTGCTTAATTTTTTTTCTTTCTCAATTAACAGTTACTTCCTTTTGATTTGTTCCTATGTCTTAGAGTCAGAGCATTTCTGATATGTGGTGTTATGTGTATATATTCCTAGGTGAACGTGAGATCTTAATAAGAAAGGAAAAAGAATCTTAGATTAAGGAATCTGAAACTAAGGGATATTAAAGTTTCTGGAATATTTTGTACACCTCCTCCAACACATGAATTTATACCAAATACCCAATATTAAAGGAAAAAATAATTTAATTCTTTGATAGTACCAATAAAATTGCATAACATCTCATTGTTTTTAATAATTCATAATGACAACTTGAAGTGTGGTATCTGTTATTCCTTTTGAACTAATCATATGTTTAGATTAATATAAATTCATGTACAGAGTCAGTCTTATTCTAGGAATATGTTTACAATCATTTTCTATATGCATGAGGATTTCTGCAGTGTAAAGCAAGCCACAAATCCTTCTTAAAGGGATAACTTAATTTTCTCTGTAGTTTTGATTAAAAATAAAAAAAAACCCACACAGCAAATCATAATAAAATATCTAATAGCAATTTTACATTGTTATTCCCACCTCAAAAAAAAAAAAAAAAA
>VFFE01007668.1:429409-482217 GCA_008921705.1 Burhinus oedicnemus
CACACCACCTCCCCCCCTCAAAAAAGACCCAACACTAATTCAAAATAAAAAAATTAAAAAAAAACACCAAAACTTTAAAAGAAAGGATGTAAAATATTTTCTGCCCATAACTGACATAAATGAATTACAGGAATGCATGCAGCAGTTAGCATTCTGTCTAAAAACCACATTCACACTGAATTCTCTGGAACACATCCAGCTGTTCCTGAATTGTTACCATGAAGATTCAGGTAAAATTAATAAGAGAAATTTGTTGCAAAATGTTATCAGGCTAGGAGCCGTCATGTAAATTATGGCATTATCATCAGTGGTGGCATGCATGTCAACAGTAATTAAAACACAACTCCCCTCAAAAAATCCCCAAACACAACAAAAAAAAATCTCAACAAAACCTCTCAAGTCTCATAGAAACTATGATCAAGTTAAAAACCCAGCACATTTCCTGACTTTCCAAGGAACCTACCACTACCCAGCTGTTCTCATTTAAAATTAATGTAATATTGTGAAATGATTCATTGAGAATCACCTATGGACTCATGGCAATGGAACTGCAGCTCTTTACAAGCAGAAAATGGTAACAAAAAATGTCTTCTCATACAATTTAAATCATTCATGATGCATCTTTATCCAGGATAGATCAAACAGTTCCTTAATACACATCAATTTTTGATTTTTTGTTTGTAGGCAATGACGGGGGTGTGTGGGAGGAAAGAAAAAAGAAAGGTCTAGATTGTCATAAGTTGTTCCTTGGGGTGTTATCTCATTTAGCCCTCTGAGAGAACATTATTATAGGCTGCAAGTAAGTATAAAGCTTTATATATATAGTTTTCTTTTTGTCAAATAATATTCTTTGTTTGAAAAATCCTTCAAGTCACCTCAGTCTACCATCTTAGTAGTAGAATGCAGTTAAAAAAAAGATATTTTAAAATAAACAAGTCTTTCTGAAGACATTACTTATTAATAAACTTTTTTCAGACAGTTTGTAATGCACTGCATATCCACACATACTACCTGCAAGACCTATGCCAGTCAAAATCCACTCTCCTTTAAAACTGCAATATTAGTTCTTACATTATTTATGTGGTTTATAAAAGACATTCTCACTGCATTGTAGTATGCATTGATATTCAGCTATCTCAATTACACCCAGAATACAAAATACACTATTAACTATTTGTGGTTTTGAAATTTTACTTCTTTAATAACTTCTCAGCAGTAGTATTTGGGACAGGGAAATCTTCCTGCAAATGTCATAGCAACTATTATTCTGCTCAAATTAAAAAAAACAAACCCAAAAACCCCAAAAAACCCAAACCAACAAACCAAAAAACCCACCAGGGTAAAAGCAAGTATTAAAAACTGAAATTCACTTGTCTTTGTGTGACCACAATTTCGCTTGTAAAAGCAAAGCAACAGTGGGAATTTCTGCTGTATCTGAAGTTCAGATTTAGATAGATATATCACAGTGCATTACATGGGATTAAGTTTAAAAGAATTTTTTTATAATATATTAACTTCTTTAAAATCTCATGCAATATAGAAAGGAAATTTTTTTCAAGATGGCTACTTCAAAGGTTGGCCTTACACATCATGTCATAGAACAAAGTCAGGCTGACCACATGAATCATCCAGTCGTAAATCAACAGTATGCATATTCAAGATTATAACTTCATTCTTGAAAGGATATGTTAAGCAAAATCTAAAAAGGGATGAATTTGCACAAAATCTACTGACTTCATTACATAAAGCGTAAATATTCAACTGTATATTTAGGACATTTTAAAGGGTTCCAACTGAAAGATAGTAGGAAACTAAGCTGATAGGTGTGATCAATACATATGAATATAAATGGATATTGTATGACTGTGTCAGTAATTAACATTTCCGTGAGTTGGTATGGTCACACATGTATTACTGTACACATCTCAAATACCAAAGCTAGCAGAAGATTTAGATACATTTAATCCATCAGTTATGGACTGGAAATATAAACATCCAATTGTCATTCACAGAGGCACCAATGGGACAGGGAGCACGTCACACATTTCTGTAAGATGAAGATAAGTGCATAAACTACAGTGATGGAGATAAGCTGCTTTGATTTCTGGAGGGCTTTTTTTCAGTACAAAAAAGGTATTGAAAAACAGTTGTAACATAATTAGATAAAAAAGCAGGAAACTAACTGCAAGCTTGATGCAATTTGTAACTTAACTAAATTCTGAAGAAATTTTCAAACAGAAGATCTCATTTCACAAGTGATGAACACTTCTGTACTGCACAATACTTCCCCTTATTTAAACAATGCCATTTTGATTAACTCACTTATTTTCATAACATGCAGCAAAAATTAGGACTGTTAATTACTCTGAATTTACAAGGTAATTAATGTATCCATGTTATGCAATAACTCAGAAAAAAATGTTGAAAAATGTATTAGTTTGAATAATGGAATTAAGAGTAGGTGTAAATTTTCCATTTTCTAACACCTTGCATAGGTTTTCCTATTAATTAATTACAGTCATATTTTGTAACCGATTCTACCCTCAGTTAACTCACTGATGAAGACCTTCTTAACCTTTTTGTTGCAGGATCAGGGAGTGGAAATGGCTGCATGCAGTTGAAGCCCTAAGCCATAAATCTTAGTGAGACTAATGAGGATTAGATATCTAAGTACCTTCTGTGACGTGTTGTAAGGATGCAGATCATGTCTACTCTGAGAAAAGGAATATGGTAGAAAGATCTGAGTTACAAGACACGGTACTAGGCAGATGTGTTGACTCATCTAGCTGAACTATCATGGCACTGAATAAAAATTAGCAGCTCCTTCCTGCACTCTGCAGGATAAAACCAGACAAACTTTGAAAAGAAGCCAAAAAATCAACACAGAAATGTGGAGGGTTGTATTTTGGGAGACTAGACAGTTCTGCCTCTTGTGGGAACGGAGTGAGAGCCAACTGCTCATCCTGTCATTCATCCCTCCTGTGCTCTAGGACGTGAGGACAGCCTACCTCACTGAGAAGAGGTCAAAAGAAATACTTTCAATGGAAGGCAAGTAAGAATGAGAAGGATCTGGATCAATAGAGAAAGACCAATTCAATGACTAGTTTGCTTAAACTTGAGAAACCAAATGGGAATGAAAGAGAAAGCAAGCAATTTGTAAGCTATGCATACAGACTAAGGGTGCAGTAAGGATATATATTGGTCCTAGAATCTTAGAGGATAAAGTAACCAGAAATGTTAATTTGCTAAATACATGCAATGATATTTTTTTCTAAATAAATCTTTTACATGTAAAATTTTTTGGTAAATTATTTTTCCTGTATCCTGTACTTCTATTCAGGTTTTATTTTAGAGTACTGTTACTGCATTAATTTTTAAAAAATCCAGCTCTCTAAATACAGGCCTTCTTTGGGCTATGGTTTAGCATAGATTACAGTTACAGTCTGGCCTGAACCATCAAGACAGTTGTGAAAAGACATAATAAACCAAAATACGTGATATATATCTCTTTCAGACCAAAAAAATTTGAACCTTGTGACCTGCATTAATGTATTGAATATATATATATAGATATATTACTATTTATAATTCTGTATGCATAGTGGAAATACAAATTATATAAAATTTTAATGTAAACTCTGTCTTAATGTTCCTTCTTGAGATTTTTATTCAAGTAAATAAACCAAACAGCAGTAAAGGTAAGAAGTTTACTGGTTTCAGTCATACTGTGGGTCATCCTGTGCTCAGTAGTTTTGATACCTGGTCTAATATTGTGAACCAGGTATAGATGACCTTGATGTGGAGGGCATTGTGACTACCCATTCAGCCCATTCCCTCTTTGTACGATTGTCTGTGGTCGATGAGTCCTTGAACCGAGGCAGTGTGGATCAGCGCTACTGATTCCCGGCTTTTTTGGAGAAACGAGGTTTTCTGGCATGGAAATGAACTACTTAGAAATGTCTAAGCTGTACCAATGGGTGATGCAGAGCCATAGAGGTAGATCCAGTGTGCTAAAACCTATCACGGATGTCATATCCCATACCCCTCTATATTCAGCACTGTCTCATATGTGATGAGTTTGGACATATACTTAAATATAATCCGGAGTGCAGTCACACTTAAAATGTAGTTTGCCTGCTCAGGAAGGTCTATAGTTCTTCGCTTCTGCATTTTGAAGAAGATGAATTAATTGTCATTCACCATGGAAATCACAAAATTTTCAATATCCTAACTTATCCTCCATTAGTAGTCTAAGTATACTACAAAGAAGACTGAAAACCAGCTGTTTTTCTACCAAGTTCTTTAATCCTGAAAGACATCAACCTGTTCCTCAAACATATTTCTCCTTGCATATTTCAAGAGCTTCTCAGGATTTCAATTTCTTACGCATTTTCTCTTCAGTCTTTTCTTCCGGCTGAGCTACTTAGCTTTGAAAAAACAACTTTTTTTTTCTTATGTACAAAATGGTTGTTGCTTTTAAGTAATACTGGAAATTCTTCGCTTCAAGTCCCTGGCAAAGATCCCACTGACTAACAGTTTTTGACAGTAGCACTCATTGATTTCAAGTTTGTAAAAATCCCGACGTTTATGTATCAAGAATTTTACAAGAACTTTTAGGGCCTTATTCTGCTTCCATTCAAGTCTGTCTTTCTAGGCACATTAATGGGACCCCAAAATGTTCTTCAAAGTCTAGGGAAAAGCAAGCTGAGGGGGGGAGGAGGGGAGGGATATGAAACACGTTCAGAGGAGTAGAAAAATCATAGTGCAAATGTGACTGTAATAATAAGGGTTAAGAAAACCAGTAGAAATAATGGGTGCAAAGAAAATGGCTCTGAAGATTAATAGAAGCAAATAGATTTTTTTCCCCCAAGTCTTTTTAAGGGGCATAAGTTATTGGTTGAACTTGTACAGCTTCTAAAAAATGAAGTTAGTAATTTATTGAAATGTGAATCAGCTGACGCAAAAATGTCATATAAGTTTTTAACTATAGTATTAGAAAAGGAAGAAAAGTTCCATACTCCAGAAAAAGACATAAATTTCACAGGAAGAAATAAAAAATATGGAGTTGAAATGAGGATCAAACCAGGATGAATGGT
This sequence comes from Burhinus oedicnemus, assembly GCA_008921705.1. Classification (NCBI taxonomy): domain Eukaryota; kingdom Metazoa; phylum Chordata; class Aves; order Charadriiformes; family Burhinidae; genus Burhinus; species Burhinus oedicnemus. The sequence continues at coordinate 434,506 of VFFE01007668.1, forward strand.
CTCACCCTCTGAAAGCTGCCAAAATGTTCAAGCCAAATGGAGCTTTAATCTGAAGAGAGCAGAAAAAAAAAATGGGCAACTGTTAGTAGTATATCCAAAAACTTATTGAGAGCTGGAAAAATAATGTGAGCAGAGAAAGTTAAATGTTGTCACAGTATGTAGAAAGTGATTTAACATGGCTCTAGCAAAATAGTCTCAGAAGACCAATAATCTTCACTGCAGTATGCTGAATATAAACTTGAATCAGGTGCAGCCTGAAAACACCAAGAGAGCTTTGACATTAATTAAGGGTATTTAGCACTGATCTTTAATAAAGAAGTCTAGTAAATTAAGGGTAGGAAAGAGTTTATTTTGTTTAGATACCAAAAAGAATCGGTGAGATTAAAGTTATGAATATCCCTTAGAGTATCTTTCTTTTAGAGAAAGTTTTGCTATGACAGAACCCCAAAGACCAGTAAATAAAGGTGATTTGTGAACAGGTCTGTAAGAAAGAAGTATAGTGCACCTGGGAAGGTAAATAATTACAATTAATCAGAGTCCTATGATAAGGAGTAGTTGAAAATGGAAAAACTCGTAATGAAAATATAGGTAACAAGTAGAGTACTGACTCAGGAATTTGTGCTGATGGAGTCAAATCTGCTTGTTTGCCCCTTTTCTGGAACGTGTAAGTGTATTCAAGAGTATACTTACAAGCAATGTGTGTGTATCGTGTGCCCTTTCTTTAACAAATATTTTTTCTATACAAAACAGTGGATTTATTACAGCACAATGGTAGTGATACTTACAGGTGTACAGGTTGGAATACTAATGGTGTTTTTATTGTAAAGCTGAAAATCCTAATAAATCTAATAGATACATAGCAACATACATGATCACAGTGATGTCACTGTGCTTTATTTATTTAAATTGTATTTATAATTTAATTTTCATTACATTATATGTTTGATACAATTTCCTTTTTGTTATTGTGGTGATTGTCATTCTGACTGCCTGCTTAAAAGGAGACAGATTTTTTTAACCATGAGATACATTAGTGAACAACACTGGTAGACTTTGCTCTTTTTTTCAGTTACTTGTATTGTATTTAGAGATGGCCAGCCTCCCACTGTCCACATCTGCTTTCAATTCACAAGCAGTTGGTGTAAGTCATGCATCATCAGCATTTAGTTGGCTCGCTATTCTGTCTCGTCTGGGAAGCTGCTATACGAATTAATAGAAGCAGAAAATACGTACACTCCCTCTTTAAATTTTCAGCAGGGATCTGACTTTTTGTAACTTCTGCAAATTGCACCATTAAATTGCATATGTTGGCCTGTTGGGCACCCATGATTAGATAAGTAAGGAAAAATGCCCATAAACTTCATGAACTGACTAACTTCTTGAAACTGCCAGTGAAATAAACCAACAGACTACAGTACTTCCCTTCTTTAACTTTTTTGCCTTAGTTCAGCCAGCACAAAAACTGGAAAGCTATGTGGAAATGCAGCATGTCATGATAATTATAGTTAGTGACACACATGTACACTACATATAACAGACATACAAGCTCCTTTTGGCTCAATACCCTTCCTTCTTCAAAAATATGAATTGGAAACTACCAGAGAAATTTCAAGAAACTGTTGAAAAGAGAGAAGGTAAGGTTCCTCAGTAGAAAAAAGTGATCAAATAATGAAAATAGGCTAAATTAATAATTTATTAATTTACTTATGTATTTCTTTCAAAAATTTATTTTGCAAAATATCTAGTTTGTTCAAATAAAATTCAAAAGGAAACAGCATGAATTTAAACTTCATAAGAAAAACATCCTAGAATGGTGTTACACAAATAATTCCCTGATACAATATATGATATAACATGTTTTTTTTTATTCTAGCAAGAACAGAGGAAATATTGGAACCTGTGTGTATTTTCCTTCCTTTCTGAGCTCAGAGAAAGGACTATAAATTGACCTCTAACTCACAGTTGCAAAGAGGTATTTATTTTTGCAGAAATATAGATAAAATTTGCTGAAGTGAAGTTCAATAGACAAGAATGATCCATTTCGGGCACTGGGACAGATGCGGGGTGGTGACATGAAGGACAAAGCCATCGCCCCTGGACCGTGTTGCTTTATATTCAGCAAATTTGAGTTCTGAGAACTTTTTTGCAGCACAGTATTTGCATTCCTGGAGACTTTCCATGTAGAAATTAAAAATCAGAAGCTTGAAATAACAGCAAGAAAACAGGCAAGGGAAGCAGGAGACCTGCATGGTTGAGTAGGGAGCTTCTGAAAAAGCTCAAGTGGAAGAAGGAAGTTTACACTAAGTGGAAGAAGGGACTGACCACTTGGGAAAATTACAAGAATGCTGCCAGAGTATGCAGGGATGAAACAAGGAAAGCCAAGGCCTCCTTGGAACTAAATCTGGCCAGGGTTGTCAAGGTCAACAGGAAAGGTTTCTTCAAGTACATCGGAGGCAAAAGGAAAGCTAGAGAAAATGTGGGCCTGCTGTTGAATGAGACAGGGGCCATGGTGACAGATGGTGCAGAGAAGGCGGAATTACTGAATGCCTTCTTTGCTTCAGGCTTTACTGCTCAGGCCAGCCCTCAGGAGTCCCAGACTTTACAGGTAACAGAGAAAGTCTGGAGGAAGGAGGACTTTCCCTTGGTTGAGGAGGATCAAGTTAGAGACAGTTAAGTAAACTGGATATCCACAAGTCAATGGGTCCTGATGGGATGCACCCATGAGCGCTGAGGGAGCTGGCAGAAGTCATTGCTGGGCTGCTTCTCCATCATCTTTGAAAGGTCCTGGAGAACAGGTGAGGTGCCTGAAGACTGGAGGAAAGCCAGTGTCACTCCAGTCTTCAGAAAGGGCAAGAAGGAGGACCCAGGAAACTACAGGTCAGCCAACCTCACCTCCATCCCTGGAAAGATGATGGAACAGCTTGTTCTGGGCATCATCTCAAAGCATCTGGAGGAAAAGAAGGTTATCAGAAGTTGTCTCAGGATGGAAGTATCAGACTCAGTTATGATTTAGCAGCAGTTCAGTTTTATTTGTGATTTGAGGCAGATCAAGAGATTGAGTTTTAGCAGCGCTTAATCATTATCTGATTTAAAGATTTACAAAGTGATTTAACTAAATAAATGAAGAGCGACTTGTTTATAGATTCAAAGATGACAAGATTCACACTAACTTACTATAAGATATCCCAAACCAATACGTATACATATAAGAGCAGAGCACAGATCTCAGATTAATGCATATACATATAAACAAAGCATATGAGTGTGTACACACACACACACACTTACACAAACACGGACACACCACAGTTTATAACCGCTGAGATCGAAGATTTCTTCATATCTCACGACTTTATTGAGTTGGCGGGTACCCCTTTTAACTCCTACACGTGCACGGAAAATGGAAGAACATCCACATCCATAAAGCTAATGCATACAAACATATAAATGGAGAGGTGGATGAAAGAGAGGCTAGCCTATAGTTAAAATTTCCCTTCTGAGTTAGGGTAAATACTCACAATGCATCGCCATTCCTCAACGGGTGGTAATTGAGGCTCAAGAGGGATTGTCTCGCCCTGGTCCTTAGTCTTCACAAAGTTTGCCTGAGACAGTGTCCTGACTCAGGGGAGGTCCTGGCCACAGCCCTCTGCGATCCAGAAGAGCTCAAAGGGTCTTCACTAGAATCGCTACTTGTAGGGTCCGAGATAATTGACTTTTGTCAGGTAATTTTCCACTCTGGCCCAGCTCGGGTGATGGAATATTCCGGTACTTTCCACCGGTTGTGCAAGCCCAAAACTTGTTAGATCTACAAGTTCTGGTACCAACTCCCTTTGGGCCATGAGCCAGGTACAGATATACTGGGCTGTCAGGGAGTGATATTCCCAAATGATAGTGGAAGCAAGATCCAGCACGTTAAGGGAGTGCCTTAATGCTCTGCTCTTTTGTTTTTCGCAGTTCATGCCTGACATCTCCTAGGTTGATATGCTGCCCAGGGATGGGGAATCACACCAAGTACTGAGTGGCCAAGGCGTGTGGGGGGAGTGTTGCACCACCACAGAAGTAGCCAACATGGATTCACCAAGGGGAAGTAATTCAAAACGCACCTGGGTGCGTTCCCATGCAACCTGGTCTAGGTGACCCTGCTCTGGCAGGGGGGTTGGACTAGATGATCTCCAGAGGTCCCTTCCAACCCCTGTGATTCTGTGATTCTGTGAAATAAAAGATAATTGAATGTGATTGGAATTGGTATTCAATTTGCTGATATTTCATTATTTATTTCTGTTCCAAGTCAGTTACTGTTTTCCCATCATGAAATATGAAAGTTTTTTTGAATTAAATATCATGAAAACCACAGTTGTCCTCATTCATTAAGGAAGCTGAGCCTCCGTGTAGTCTTTGCAGTGTTTTATTCTGGTTGGTTTGACTGAAAACCCTATGTAGAAGGCAAACGTGTGGCCTTGCAGGTGAACTAATGTTCTCACCAAAGGCTTTTTCCAGCAGTGCTTGGCCAAGGAAGCGTACACATCTGTGAGTGTACAAATTACAGAGACCATTCTTCTTGCTCATATCTTCATATCTGCTTGGCCTCAAAGCAGACTTTAAAATCATCAGATATAAATGCATATTTTAGAAAAAAAATACACATGTATATTTCTGTATATCAATATTTAAATAGCCTAAACAACATCTCAGAAGCAAGTATTTTTCACCATTAACAAGTAAAGGAGTTCACCTGATTAGCTAAGGTTGATAGAAATATAAAATTAGGCAAGATCAGTCTTGCTCTCACAGCAGCTGACTAGAGTTCTGTGTAGAAGGATCTTCCAGATGTGTCGTATTCATGCAAAAAATGAAAGCAAACTTGTACAAATTAATTTACCAGCACATTTTTCTTTTCCCATACTTTCTAAAAGTTAAATTATGCAAACTAGCTACAAGGTTTTTAATACCTCTTGATTTTTTTCTGAGATGTAAAACTTCTATTTAAAATGTATTGACTACTATTTTCTCCTAGTCTGCTTAGAAAAAAAAAAAACACACAAAAAAAACAAAAAAAGAACCAACAAAAGCCCTAAATAATCTAAAGGTCTATAATTTTAAGTACTTTTAACAGAATGAACCATAAATCTCTGTGTTCTGTGTGGTCAAGTATGGCTGACAGTCTTGAATTTGAGATTAGGCATACTCAGGCTATGGCATTAAAAGCACTCTAGTCCTCATATTCAAGTAGAATTAATTGTCAGTGAAATCAATATATTTTGTGTGTCACAATTCTTGGGTTTGTGTGCAAGTTTCATGGTAACTTTGTGTTAGCCTATTAAAAACTTTCATCTCAACATTCTGAAGGATCTACTGTATTATTGAGTATGAATAATACATTAGTCATAGTACTACAATTGTTTTCATACATTGTTTTTGAGAGCCTTAATACATGACATCTTCATTTTAAAATGAAACATATTCCTAATACAGACAATATACCTGCAATCAAAATAGTTTTAAATTATTGAGCTTAATGGATTTTAACACTCTTGATATTAGATAGATGATACAAAAAATAAATGTACAATTTCATATAATTAAAAATGCTTTCCAAATGTTACATTTGGTTTGGTTTGGTTTTGTGTTTTGAGTTTCTTTATTTGTTTTTCTTTTTTTTTTTCCCCAAGACTACATTTTATGAGGTCATTTACAGGCATAATCATGAGTAAATATGACTTCTTTTATAGCTAAGGCAAATGAAGCATATCTTCAATTAGAAACTTTTGAAAATGCACTGTGGTAGCCTACTGAGAATGGAATTGCTTTTCTTCACAGCTTCACACCCACTCCTCTTTAGAAGCTCATGGCTGTAGATAAGTGCTGCAAGTGCAATATCTTTCTCTTCAAGTATTTTCAGCCACTGTGTACTTCAAATAACCTATCTGATGGGTAGTTTGGGATATTTCAGAAATATTTATGTGCTTGCTTTACACTAGGTACCCACCTTAGTTTTGCTAACTTTTGCTGTAAAACATAATTAAGTATAGCTGTTTATGTAAAGATGACTGTAATGATTTGCATTCCATATATAGGAGAAAGCAAGTTTTCAAATTGTTTGCCATGCTCCAGCAGGAATCCCCTCTGCAAGGTGGACAGCACAGCTGTTCACAGTGTGGTCACGCTCTAGTGAACCCCTCCATCTCTTTCTCTCTATGCCTTTATGTAAATTGTTTCAATTTCTGACTTGATATATAATATTCATAGTAATAAAATGAATGTGCTTCAAAAACAGAAAAATCAATTATAGCTGAAAGGTATTTAAGAAAAAAAAGAAAAGACACTTTAACAATAGGGTGGTTTATGTTTTTATGACAGGCTCGTGCTGACAGTTAGAATCATTAAGGCACTGTAAGAAAAAGTAAGATAAATTTAGTGTCAAGAAACAAATTACAGTTGAGGGCCAAAAACCCACTGATACTCTCATAGAAGAATTACATAAGGAAGCTTTCAAAAATTTTCATGTATAACCAATAATTAAGGTTTTATAGAGTTACTTTCAAATACTCAAGGCAAAATCAGACAATCATATCTATAATCCCTCTGTATTTTCTCACATGCAGTTATTTTTGCTTATTAAGCTGCTGTTGCACAAAAAAAAAGAGAAGACAATACTAGCAACCTAATCAGTGTTAGGATAGAGTTGTGATGCTTTTGGTTCTCTCTCTTTCCCCACACAATTTCTGGATGTAGTTAAGAGCAGCAAGAACATTTCCAGCAGGTTACCGTGTATGTGGCCTACTTATTTGAGCCGCTAAGGGAGTTTGTTAGCATGTGACTAGACACTGTCAGTTGACTGCAGAAGCAAAGGATAAGCCCTGACACTAGTGTATTAGTGCAGATGTAGTCACAGATGTCAGGCTGAGAAACATGGTATAACATCTCTGTTAGTTGAGTCTAAAGACCATTAAGTCCTCAGCCAACAACTTTCAGGTCTTTGAACCAAAGGAGACAATAGTATTAATATCACATGACGTTTACAATGAGCTCAAGACTGCTGTTATAATTGGAAGACATCCCAAACAAAATGAAAGGAAGCTAGTTCTTCCCTTACATCAGAAAGGTCCTCTCAATATCAAAATAATAAGTCGCATCCCAAAGAGGGATAATGTTCAAAAGATGCCATTAGTACTCCACAGTTTAAATACCTATATTTTTATATTTCATGGATGCTAACCTATTGAGGATGAAGATCTTTCTGTTTTCCTACTGATTCAGAGAATTAAATGTGGAACACTTCAAAAGTGTTGAAGAGAGGAAAACAACTAAGAGCTCAAATTTTCCTAACAGTTCAGAAAATGCATAGCATAGGCATTTTAAAAAGTATTGGCAAGTAGATCATTGTGAGTTGCTGTTTTGCAGAATAAATCTATCTGACGTAAAAGTAATCAAATCTGAAAGTAAGACTATTCTTCTGAGCATAATTATTCTATTGTATCATAAATCAAGCAAAGAATGATTGATTTAGGATTAAACTAATAGTTTATCTGTTGTTGGTATCAAAAAATGGAAGACAGGAAACAATTATCTTAGAACTTCCCTCAAAACAAATTATATACATAAAGATTTATTTCATTCTCATATCTGAAATGTGTTAGCGTAAGAGAAAAGGCCTTAGGAGCTTGAAACAATACTAAATCAGCCATCCTAAGTACATTTTTGTCTTAAGATTTTTGTTTGATTATAATTGAGACCACTCAAGCAGAAAGCTGTATATAAAAGCTGTTTTCCTTCCGAATCAGAAAAATAGACAATAACTCACATTTCAATCAAATTCTAGAAATAAAAATACTGTCCTAGCAGAAAATAAAAAAAAAAAAGGCTGTTTGAATAGACAATGAATACTACCATATCTCAGAATTACTCTTTGTCTTAGTAAGATTGTCCAAGGGGCAGACATTCAGTGGTATTAGTACCTGTAAATAGGAGTTATCTATCATAGGGGATACTAGAAAATGCCGTAACCCCTATATTAGTAAGTTGGATATTTCTTATTGTTCCAAAAACAAACTTGTCTCTTTTGCAGACAATGGACAGGACTGGGCTTCCAGGTTTCCTTAAGATTTAGTTCTCGTTTAAATGTTTGATTTCTTCTTGCAAAATAACAGCGTCTTGTCCAAAGTTGCAGAGACTTTTCTAGAGTTTTAGGACATATATGAAACAAGAATACCTGATTATTTGATTCTTACACATAACATAGAACGTAAGTATGTATATGCATATGTATACAACTATACATATACACATATATATATATACACATATATATAGTAGCTGATAAGGTTGATTTTAATTAGACCTAACCTGTTGGGCTTTTCTACAGTCTCTAGCCTACAAAAGCTGTAGTTAGCACATATGTTTTACCAACATAATAGCAAGACAAACCACTAAGTTTATGTTGGAAGTACTATTCTGAAATATTCCCACTGTTGACTGCAGTAAGCTTTTCAGAACTTGTAAGGTATACTACTTCTATTTGGTTTCTTAATTTTTACAATTAGACAAAAACTCATATTGAAGACATAAGCTGCTCATACACTCCAAGAAACCATTTTGATCACCACCTCACATTCTGGTTTTATGTTAACACATGTATGATGATATTTAAACCTCTTTTTGTGATCTTGTCTGCATAGCAGAGCTCAGTAAAGCTACAGGAAAAAAATCTGTCTTCTGACACTCATCTGTCTTGAGACGTCTGTAGTAAACCAGCATCTATCAATTTTAGTTCATCCATTTAATAGCTGTGAATTTTTTTTAATTAATTCTAGGAAATTAAATGATTGAAAGTTTGAGTTTTTAAGGGACACAGTTTCAGGTGATATTCATGTCCTATTTTGATGATAATAGGATCTGTTTAGACAGGCTTTTTGTTCTGTAACAGCTGTTACAAAGACTAAAAGCACGATTCTTAATGTTCACTCTGCTCTTATTAGGGTTGATGACAATAAGATTTCAAGGAGGACTGAAGGACTGGATGTACAAATTTCTAAATATTGCTTTGGAGAAACAATATTGTTGGGTTTTTTTAAGAGAAAATAAAACTGTTGGCTGTACCTTGAGATGATTTACAACAAAAGTGTTTACAAATTTTGAAATTATGTTTAGTTTAAAAGTTGTTTTGTTTGAGCTGATTTCACTTAAAGATGATGGAACTATGGGATTCCTCTCACCTGCATTTAGACATATTCCTTACAGACATTTGCTTGGCTAAAGCTGGTCATCCTCAACTCAACCCCTGAGAAGATTGTGGAGCCCAGGCTCTTAGAATCCATTTCCAAATATTAAAAGGTTTTCCCCGACTAAAAAAAACCCCAAAATTGACTAGATCTAACACTGAGAACAGTCCCACTTTGAGGAGGCGGTTAGATTAAACAACATTCAGTATCCCTTTCAAGACATATTTCTATGTGCTTGAGCCAAGAACCTTGTTTTCATTGTAGTCAAAGGAGACATGTTGTATTTGTAATTTGTATCAGATGAATTCCACCCTTTGTGTCATCTTCCTAGACTGTATTAACACCTATGTCATGGTTTGGGCCGGACTGGCCCAATTGGGTGGAACAACAGATGCTATCTCTCCCCTGCTCCACATCAAAGGGAAACAGGAGAGAGACAAAAAGAGAGACTTGAGAGTTTAGAAGGAACTAAACTACTTTAATGAAATATTAATAATAAAATAATAAAAAGAAAATAATGAAATATATACAAAACCATATCGAGCTCCCATGGTGACAATCACATCACCGACAGGCACTGGGGAAGTCCCAGACTGGACTCAGTGACAGATGGGAACTGGATTCTGGATCTGGATTCAGGATCGGGATCAAAGGCACATGAACAGACAGAGTCCTCTTCGGATGCTGGCCACTGAAGCCAGAGGGCTGACCTTTTGATCCCTCAGCTTTTATACTGAGCAGGAGGCAAATGGGATGGAATACCCTGTTGGTCAGGTTTGGGTCACCTGTCCTGTCCGCTCCTCCCCACAGGTGCGACCCCTCTACGCTTTTCCCATTCCAACCCTCCAACGAGGCAAGTAACAAAGTTGGCTGGCCTTGGCTGTTATAGCAATAAGTGTGAGCAAGAGCCTCTCTGCATACCGTTCCTTGGCATCAACAATAAATATGGCTCTTATCACTCTGAGAATGAACAGTTTCTGCACAACATGCTATTAATTTCAGCAGTTAGAAGAGGCCTAGCTAAAAAGTAAAGTTACTGAACAAAATTGGTCCTGTTTTACCTCAAACCAGGACAACCTATGAGATCTCAGAGTTTATACCTTTTTTTTTTGTAGAGTACAATCATGTAGATTTTCTACAATTCTTTTCGTAGAATGAGACAAGCCAGCCAATCATTACCTCAGAAATCCAACTCTTCCGATTTGTAGTAAGTGACCAGTGATAAAGAGATAAGCTACTTTCTTAAAATAAATTGACTTTTTAAAGATGCAATAAATTATTAGTAAGGCTGTTTTCCAGACACTTTCTTGCAACACTGAGGGAATGAATCAAAACTACTCTCCCTGCCACTTCAGTATCAAACAAAAAAGAATGGGGTAGACAGGTCTATTTGCAACCAACCATCAAGGATAGCTAAAATCATGCATAGCTTAATTACAAGAAAATAGATATTTGAACATCTAAGTTCCAGAAATGTCACAGGGATATAAGCATATATAAGCATATACTTGATAAAGTTCCTCAGCATTCTGCTGAAACAGGTTCCTAGGATATGACCCAAGACATACTGATTTCCTTCAACAGGTTTTTGGTAAAGCCTCTAAGAAATATGAAAACTTCTTGCTGAATTTGATTGAAAAAATGAAAGTATTTTGGAGTACACATTTTAACAATTAGTTATTTATTATGTTACTGTTTGATTTTTTTTAATTTATAAAGCATTCATGATTTATATTTTTGCAAATGGACATACTGGGTTTTAGAAATATTGGTACAGATGCTGTTTTAAAGTGCTGAAAACACTGAAAGCACTGAACTCAAACTGTATGAATTGTACAGTCTACACTTATACAAGTGCATTAATACCTGGGGTTTTAATTTATTATGAATCAAAAAGAATTAGAAATCAATCTTTCTTAAATGTGAAAGACTGGAGGTGGAATTGCATGTGCATCACGAGGAAATTCAGATGCTAGAGCTAAACTCAGATGCTACAAGAGGTTCGCTGCTGATCGGGAGCCCTGCGGAGGGAGGAAGCTGCCTCACCCCAGGTTCCTGCTTCCTTTGACGGTTTATCCAAATACTTTTCTGGATTCCGCAGGAGGAAGCTGTGTGCAGCAGACCCCACTGATTAGTGTTTTCTACTCCTCGTTTCCTTAAGAAAAGCTGCTCAAAACTACAGGAAAATTGAAGAACCAGCTGAGCTTTGAGGGTTTGACTAGTTCTTTGACTGAAATATTGAGAAGAAATTTTGTTAAATTAGAAAGAGAAAAGGAAACAAAAAAATTGAGGGTGGTGGAGGATAGGAAACTGGAGTATACTGTCTCTGAGGAGAACCCCACTGCCCTCAAATATATTACTTCTTATGAAAAAATGCATAGCCTATTTTATTTTATTATTCCAATTCCACAAAGGCAAAAAAAAGGGAAAACATTTTGTACTACATTTGCTTGAAATAAGTTTGACAGAAAGAGTAGTTTCATTTTGAAAAATTTATTTCATATGAATCTTCTTAGCTTATTGAGCAATAGTGATTTTAATCAGCTTCACAATTTTTCATGTTAATCACCAGCCTTTCCAGATCACAGATAAGTGATTACAAGGATTTAAAATTTGTGTTATTTCCTGTAAACACCTCATATCCATTGTTGTTTCATTGTGCTCTTATCAATATTTATCTGTGGAAGCAAATATATGAAAGATATTTACTGCACAGGAACAAGCCAGGATTCCCATAGTTATTTGTAGACTAAAATGGAATAGTGTTTAACTACAAGGTGGCATTCATTTCTCTGAACTATACTGCTACTATGTTGTAGCAAAGTCAAAAAAAGTCCATCATCATTAAGTTTATAAGGTAAACAAAATATTAACTAGTCTGTAAAAGTTATGCTTATAAGGCCATTCTAATATAAGCATGAAACTAGTAAATTTGATGATCTTTGTATTCCCCTTGTTAATAGAATTATAGTGTACAATCCACAACATTTGCTTCAGGGTAACTAGTTTAGTACAAAATGCATATGTAAATCACATAAGAAAATTGTCAGAAAAGGTTTATATGAAAACAGAATCACTTTTCTTATATTAGGAGAGACACAATGTCATTTACCATATGTCTTGCCTTGTGAAATTCAGTCAAAATATTTGGCAAAGCTGAACAGTTCAGAAGCTGCCTAATTAATACTTGCCTCAGTGCTTGCTTGTAGGCATTGTTTGGGGAAATTTTAACATACGTTATCTATACCTACTCATTCTGGTAACATATTACCAAGCTATATTAATACTTATGTAAACATACATTATAGAAACATACACCATAAAGATACATCACTATTAAAAGCCTGTTATTTGGCTAGATGAGGCTACCCAGTTACTGTTTATTCAAAGTTAATTTGGAATATTTTGTCTTAACTAGAAACCAGACTGTGCATCTGTTATTGCCTTGTCACAAAAGACACAAAGGGGAAGATACTACAGCAAATGAGAGACTGGAGAGAAGAGAAGTGGTTAAAATGTAGAAAAAAACAAGATAAGGGGTCCAGAAATAAATGAAGAAAATTCAGGAGAATCACTTTGAATAGAAATAAGTTCGATACGGCAAATTAGACTAGATGTGTTAAAGTGGAATAAGGCAAAACATCTTTTTGGTAGCCATGTACAGTCCTCACTTTTATCTTCACCTCAGGTACTGTGTGCCATGGTGCAATAAGTTCTTTTGCAAATAAACTCAATAGTTCTGACTTATTCAAGGAAATATGGAATGATGACAAAGGTTCACTCCTGACGTTATATGTTTTTTTCAGAAATATTTGCAAAGAGTTGCTTTTTGCACATGCTTAGGTATACTTGGAAAATCTTAGCTTAACACCTTCAAGAGCAAGGAATAAAGAACTTGTGTTATGCCCTGCAAAGTCTTTCATGCATGAGCTAAATTCAGCATCAAGAGGAATACATGAGAATACATTAGTGCACTCAATCAATTTCTTTGGGTTGGGCTCCAGGGAGCTTATTTTTAAAGTGGTGTGCAGGAGGTCTTCAGTCCTCACAGACATTTTGCTGAGGTATATTGTTAATAAATAATTTGATTCGTGCACACGTCCCTTGCATGGCTTTAAAGATTTATTGTTTAATGGCTGATTAAATGTAGCAGGTGAATTGAAACAGAATGACATGGGACCATTGCAGCTAAGTACAAGATGGCAAATTCATCACTGCACAAGCTGTGTTTTAAATGCTAAACCTATAAAGACACAAAATAGATGTGGTTTTATGTGTGTATGTTTACATTGCCTATTTTTAAGCCTAAAGTTAGATACTTAAACTAGGATGTTCATTTCCATAGTGTCCTTATGGTTTAGCTAGAAAAAAGAAAGACAGAAGAGAGCAAAAAACTTCACCGTGGTTGATGTAGAGCCAGAATTTATCAGTGAAACTTGAGGATACAGCTAACCTCATCAAATCTGCCAAAAGGAGTGGTTTTGCCCTTTTCCCTGTGTCAGCGCTGACATTTTTCTGACCCTCATCAGTGGCCTTGTTCAGGAGTTAAACCAAAGTAAAACTACTTACTTGTTTGTTGAATGAGTCCTCTGCTCTGACCTAGCTCACTGAGCAGCATACAAACATCAATGCCATCATGAAGGAAACTGGGAGAGCATGTAAGCGAAGCAAAGCAGCTAGACGCTAGATCAGCATAGCTGTATGTGAAACCAGGCTCTTCCAGCAGAGAAGTTAAAGTTTCTCTCTCATTTACACTGTGATATGAGGACCAGTTTTCTAATTCAGATCCAAAACTTAGTTGTCCAAAGTCAGGCACTTCCCTTTCTCCTATCTGAGATTTAAGCATCTGCACAAAGGCATAGTCCGATTTGCTTCAGCTTCCATTAGTGGCCTTGTTTCTCACAGCTTTTTGATTTTTATATCCCGTTCTCACCCCATTTTCCACCTAAGTCTGTAACATCCTTCCTGGACCACCTCCAAGTTGTGGCCCCAACATTCACAAATGTGATATGAAAGAAATGAAAATGCCTACCTTAATTATATCTCTAAATCATTTTGGGGTGGTTTTTTACTTCCTCATGCCTATTCACTTATTTCATAATTATGTTTTTATTGGTTCTTATTCCTCAGTCCAAAAATCACCTTTAACTGACATGGCTACCAGGAACGACAGCAAAACCTGTTAACAAGAATGTAGTTATACGAGCCAAAACCCCCTATTTTTTTCTTTCATTGGTGATTTCATTCAAGGGACTGAATTATTATCAAATGAATATTTTTTGTCAGGACGATTGTTGTCTCAGGGTCATTTGCTGCTGTGCAAATGGTTTAAGATGTTTTTCTTTTATTCAGTGGGCTTTCCCTCTGTCCTCCTTATTTTCTGGTGCTCATTAGAGTTTGAGTATTAACAATGCTAATAATATAAAGCCCCTGTCTTTCTCTATTCCCAGAAGACAGTTCTGTCAAATGAGTTATGTAACTGGTAGATGAAGCGAGGATACCAATGGTAAATGTTTTACTGTCTACCTGGGAGAATTCCTCTACCCTAATGAAATATTTCTGCAGTTAAGATGGAATCTGTCAATGAACAGAAAGGTTTTCCTCTGTTCTTTGTAACTATGAACTCTACTCTCCTTAGTACCTCACAATTTACGAATAACACATCAACTCAAGGCCTAACACATGAAATAGTGTGAGAAAAAGTTATTTTCATAGTCTATAGAAGAAGAAAAAAGTCTGGCTTTTATTTCATTGTAGTTACTCCTTTTCTTTGTTTTAAAGTCAAGCAGAAACTGTTTTCTGTACTATGTTTTAATGGCTACGTTTTCAATTTTTGACCATGAGGCTTCAAAGAGGGAAGGTATAGAGAAAAAAGCCTTCATTTTCCCCATTGTGATCATATAAGTTTACAAGTTCTTAAACTAGCATTGCTCTAGCAAAAGCAGGCCCCAGTAAAGTTATATTTACCCATCAAACAGGCCATCAGAACTACTATGATGCCTTCCCTTTCTTCAAGATTTTTTTCAATATAGTGTTGTTGACTTTCTTATATTTTCTGTAAAGGGAGATGAAGCATGAATATAATCAGAGCAAAAAGAAAAACATCAACAACTTGAGGAATTGTCAAGTGCTTTGAAATTTAAATCTTTGGTAAAGCAATGCTTGTCAATGGAAGAATATTGAAATAACTGGGTGCTTCCTTGCGAAGGAACCAGTCTACAGCATGGCTGAAATGAGAAGATGATAACCTACAATATTCTCTATAATAAATTCTTTTCATCTTTCAGCTTCAGAGACAATCATTCATCAATTAAATCAGGATATGCAAAAGTTTAGATGATAAACATTTAAGAAGGCATCAATTTAAATTTATATAAAGAAGAATCAAATTTGAAGAATACTAAAAAACCTTTCATTAAATTCAAAGAAAAATCTATTTAAAATAATTATGAAAAGAAAAAATATATAGACAAGTGAAAAAATACTAAATAATGGATATAGTATTTTTGAGATTACAATTTAAGATTTAAGCAATTAATCTAAGCAATTTTAATTTGCCACTGGTGAACAAAGTCATGTAATTATGCCATTCTGTGCTAATTTTTTGTGAACCTTGCTTTTAACCAGTGACAAACATGGACAAAATAAAACATAAAAAAACATCTTCTAGACAAAGCAAATGTATCCTTATGTCATTTTCTGTGGAACACACAACTGAAGCACCTTAACAGTTCACAGCTACTGATAATTTTCTTTTTGCAGTTCCTTTCTGTGGCATGGAGATAGTATCATCTTTATTTTACAAATACAGATCGGTATTCAAAGAAACTAAAGTAAAATATTTCCATTGATACTAGGAAGCAAGTAAGCTGTCAAAATCATTAGCATAATTAATTTAACATTTTTCTCCAATTCCATAAAGAAAATCACTGAAATCTGTGTTAAAGCTAAAGGTAATGGGAAGAAGTGTTTTACATTAGGAATTTCAGGTGTTGAAAAACTGAATAGATGTTACTCAGCTCTGCCTATGTTAAATGACTACAAGAAAAAACATTTCATCACAACGGAAAGTGTTGGCTACTGCAGAATTACTAAATTATTTAGCATTTGTAATGTTGGCACTTCTGTCAAGTTTTCCATCAAGCTATCCTGTGTGGTTTTTTAAGGCTGATCTTTTATCAGACTTAGAACAAAAGCTCTACCTCTTTTTCTTGGACACAGGTGAAGTAGAGCATCTTCCCGTTCTAGTAATAGATTGATCTGAGAATGTAAAAGCTTTTGGGCATCCATCTAAAGAAAATAGAAATCTATTATGTCATAGCCCTGGTCTTTCATTAAAAATAACTTTACATTAATGTGACAGAGGAGAAGTGCTGGAAACCAAATTCTAGCAATTCCTGTCAGTATAAATGAGGAGAAAGTTCTTATTTTAGCAAACCTTTCCAATTTTTTCCCCTTCATTGCTGCGTTTTTAACTGTTATCTTCAGGGGTTCTGCAGCCATTGTGAAAATTGCTGTCATTAATTCCTAAACAAACCCACTCTCATAAAAAAACACAAACCAACTTTCACGGTATCCCAAGGCAGGTTAGCTTATAGATATAGAATAAAATGACACATGATTCATGAACTGACCAGAAACTTTTTCTCTCCCAGTCAGAACTGCTAGTATTTTATCACTAGTAATTATCTCCTTAGAACACTGCTTGTATAGCAAGATATCAGCTTCATAATCTGTCTCGAATGTCTAGATTAATAACAGCATATAAGCAATATTCAATAGTGAGTCAAAGAGTAAGCTAGAAGTGTGCAAACGTTGTCATCATCTGCATCCACCCCTTTATCCTCTCATTTACAAGAGTCTAGTTTATTTAACTGGACTCTTGCAAGTGCTATGTTGTTCATTTAAGGGAAAAAATAGCATCATGGGTTTAACCTCTGAAAAGTAAGCTCTTGTTGTTGTCTTTAAAGGTACATGGTTGTATGGTGGAGTTTATGCAAAACCATACACTTATTAAACAATTATTTTCTTGCAGAGCTCTAACCATTTTTTTTTTCTATTACCAAATTAGCAACAGGGTTGCTTACATGTTTGCGCAGGTAAATACAACAAGCTCACATTGCTTCATTTATAACACATGATTGAATTGAAAGATCCCAGCTGGTCACTGTGTCGTCACATCTATAAAGTTTTATGTGTTACGTGCTACAAATGACGCTTTTTTCTTTTTCTTCTTTTGCATAATGTATGCAATTCTTCATGATAACATTTCAGAATGTTTTATCTATCGCTTTCTGTGAGTTTAATGAGTCAATTAGACATTTAAATTCCCACACCTGACCAGTCCTACTGTTCCTTCTTAAGAAAGATTATAATATAAATTTGGGGTTGGTGTTAATATACTGACAGAATTATAGAGTAATGATGGAGAAGCAAAATCAAGGTGTGGTTTTTTTGCCAAACATTTCATCTCTTATCATCCTATACTGGTAGCTAAAACAACAAAAACTTCTTTCTTACAGAGAAGCTAGGGAACATAAATTATTGGCTTCAATTATATTTTGCATCTTTACGATGCATAGAGACTTACTGAGTTTCTGTGACCACCAGAGTCGCTGACTTGTACAGGACAAGGTATTATTTGACTGCCCCCATGACAACAGTGGTCCTGACTTCCAGGAACTGATAGGCATGGATGTTTAATCAGGCAAGTTATCACCATTCAGCTTCCAGAGGAACTGGAAGAAGCTCTCTTGCTGAACAGAAGAGTTAACCATGTTTTGCCTCCTTGGAAGCAATGGTTTTAATCCTAATTTGTGATTAATTGTTTTGTGCAATTTCTGGCATTTGCTAGAAACTCATCAGTGGGATCTGACATCTACAATGAGACAAGATACTACTCAGATGCTCAAAAAAAGATAAAGAGATTTGCACTAGCCCAATCTCAGATGATCAGCCATAAAGATCCTAAGCTCAGATTTCACTAGCAGCTTGCTTTGAAGAGGAAGCTCAGATTCACTAACAGAACTGCTTCAAAGTATCATTTATCATATATATTGTCTGTGTCCAAAACAATGGTGAATTACAGTTGCACCATGGTAATAACAAATTAGACTGCTGGGCCACTGAATACCACAGTACTCTATGCTTCACAAAGACTGGCTCAATGGACGCTTTTCTTATGACCACAATTTTCAGGTGTCATGAAGTAGAAATTGAAATAATAGTGTATTGTAGCATTTTGTTAAATTTATGACAAATTTTACATAAATAAAACAAATACATGAAGACTGATAAAGCAACCTTCTGTTCTTCTCTCTCTTATTTCTTTGTTTCCTGTATTAGATAATTCCAGTCTTTTCAGTGCTCCATGTTAAGTTCTATTTTCACACTCTTTTATATTAGTCACTTTATACCAGACCCTCTCCATTTCCCATATTTTTATTTTAAAAAGGCAGTTACTGTAACTCTCTCTCAGGATCTATTCATATCATAGTTTAATTGTGTTAATTTTTTATTCATCACAAATTTTCATGTATATGTGAAGAATTACACTGTGTAAAGCACATTTTCTGTGCTCTCGTTTTCCACTGAAATGATGGGGTTATAACACCTTTCACTTTTCTCTTTTCTTTGGGGTATCTATATTTCTTTTTGTCTTCACTGTCCATTGCTACATATTGCTCACTAACATTTTTATTTGGTGTGCTGCATGGTTTTACCGTGTTTTTTTTCTGTTCTTTTCTTTTTTAAAAGATCTTTTGACATTTTTTTATAATCTAAAAAGCTTCTATTGACCATGGTGGTCACCTATTTTATATGTTTATCTTTTCCTTTACTAGGATGGTTTGTCTCACTGTCTTGAGCAATTTCCAGATAATAAAATATTTCCTAAATTAATTTCCTTCCTTTAAAAGTTCCTGTCGAGGTATCAGTTTAGCAACTCTGCTGAGGCTTGTCATGGCTAATCTGTTTTCTTGTCCTTTTCATAGCAGTGTGAACACCAACATCTTGTGAAATATTTCATACTTTTTCTTTCATGACCAAATCTTGCACCAATAATCAAAATGGTCCATCTATAGAATCATAGAATGGTTTGGGTTGGAAGGGACCTTTAAAGATCACCTAATCCAACCTTCATGCCATGGGCAGGGACAGCTTTCACTAGAACAGGTTGCTCAGAGCCCCATCCAACCTGACCTTGAACACTTCCAGGGATGGAGTAACTCTGGGCGACCTATTCCAGTGTCTCACCACCCTCAGTATAAAAAGCTTCTTCCTTATGTCCAATTTAAATCCACCCTTTTTCAGTTTAAAACCATTGCCCATTCTCCTGTCACTACAGGCCCTGCTAAAAAGTCTTTTCATTTTTCTTATAAGCCCCGCTAAGTACTGAAAGGCCTCAATAGAGTTGGAGTCTTCTCTTCTGCAAGGTAAATAACCTGAACTCTCTCTGTCTTTCTTTATAGGAGAAGTGTTCCAGCCCCCTGCTCTTTCTCATAGCCCTCCTCTGGACCTGCTCCAACAGGTCCACGTCTTTCCTGTGCTGAGGGCTCCAGAGCTGGACACAGTACTACAGGTTGGTTCTCCCTGGAGTGGAGTAGAGGTGACACAATCACCTCCCTTGACATGCTGACCACCCTTCTTCTTATGCAGCCCAGGATACGACTGGCTTTCTGGGCTGCAAGCATATATTGCTGGCACATATCCAGATTTTTATCCACCTATCTCCATTGACTCTTAAAAAAAATTTTCCGTGACTGACCTATTCCAACTTGATACATTGTTTTTTCAAAAGGTAATCAGAATATAAATACTTCTACAGGAAGGAGTATCACAGGATCATTACAGTTTGTTTCATCTGTCATTGTCAGCAGAAAACAGCTGAAATTTTAATCATTCCTTACATTAAATAATAACCAACCCTTAGATTAAGCAACATCAACTACAAAGCCTTTTCTGTGTACTACTCAGTAGTTTCTAAATAACTACCTGTTATCTGTTAACTGGCACCTAACTGTTATCCCAGTCTTCTTGCATGAGAAGCTGCCAGAAGGAAGATTTAATTCTATATACAAGGAGATGGCTTATTTTTCTAGAGAAAAAGTTATGTTGGAGAATTTTGCTTACTATTATTTGTATCTGGAATAGGTGAATACCTTTGCCAAATAATGTACAAAATAAATCTGTTTGATCAAAAGTCCAGTGTCTAATGGCATTTAAAAGGATAGAGTCACTCTTACACTATTATGATTGAAAAGTATTAAAGTTTCAATAAGCTTAGTACCTTCCAGACTTTTAAGTGTATTAAACATTAATGCAGAAAGAAAAGCAAAATAAAGCCAGGCCATTGGATGCCGTATTAATTGAAAGCTTTGCTATTTGGTATATTTAGTATAAGGGACTTGGCTATGGGTAGGTAATACCTACATTATCTTACTTCTGTCCCAGAAGAGGATATTTTGTCCTCTTATTTATTCAGCAGTAGTCTAAAAAGTTTAAAAGTATAAAACAGTTACTGAAGAGTTATAACAGGAGAGTTTTGATACTAGATATTTTGATAAGACACTTACAGGGCTAATTCATAATAGTAGTATAACAACAAACATAATGTGATGTAACTTAATGTGGATAACCAATAGAGATGGAGTCCCTGAGTGTACTGTGCGAAAGGAATTAAATACTAATTTTCATTAAACATTAATGGGTACATAGGTGAATGATGGCTTGTGTTCTCAAATTTAATGTTTTCTTTCCTGGATCTCATACAGAAAGTCATATGAGTTTTCAGTAATTATTTTTCTTAGATCATTAAAAAATTCTGCCCAGAAGAAATTGTGATTTTTAAATATTATTTTTTTTTAATTCTGTTTTACATGTAGTTTAGGTATCCAGATGATGTACTTCTGTAGAGTAAGCCTGAATGGGTTATTGTAAGTCTAGAATCTCTTTACTCTCTGAATTTTACTGAAGTCTGATACTTCCTGGCAGGCTTAGATTACCTATATGCTGTAGTACACTAATGTTCCTGTGCAATTTGGGACAAAAAATAATAATGTTTATATACACCTGTGCTATCTCACATAAAGGCTCAAGTCCACAAATTTGTTTCTTTACCCCTCCCCCCAAATCCTGCTCCTTTTCTCTAAAGTAAGACATCAATCTCTTGCACTCTATGGAGCCTTCTCAGAACAGGACCATACTCATCTATCAGTGATTCACAAAACAAGACCATTACAACAGGTACATTATTTTTTCTGAATATTTCTGCCTTTATAGAGCTTTTTCTACTATTAATACAAAAAGGTTGTTCTGCAGCTTGATAATCTCTACAATGAGCAATGCCAAAGTTTATTGTTTTAGATCAACTTTTCTCCAAGACTGTATCTTCAGAATTGAATTATCTTCTGCCAAGCAGAGGAGGTTAACAAGACTACGCAAGACAGAACAAAATCCTAGCAGGTTTTTCATTGTGAATACAATTACTCTGATTTTTAGTGATCAGGCAGATTAACTCATATTTTGCTTTTGATGTGCAGTCATATAATGTTCCCCTGATGACCTAGGGTAGTGTGGATTTCCTGATGGAAGGACTAATGTGGTGCTGGTTTAGTTCTTTCCACGTTATGCTCCCAGATATGGAATAACTACCTGTGAAATCAATCTCCAAATTTTTAGTCCCTGATGTTCCTCCAAATTCACAGACCCTATTTAGACAAGGGCTGTATCTACCCAGAGGGATGACTCTAACAAAAAAAAAAGCCTCCATCTGTATTTTTTTTTCACTGACATACTTGAGAAGTTACGATAAATGTAGTATCTTTATGCTATATAGAGAAAAGCTGGCTTCTCAAGAATTACCTGGAAAAAGCTTTGAATAACAGTCTGGACAGTTATTTAGATAAAAAAATAAATAATAATAAATAATAATTCTGGTCATGATGGACCAGAATCCTGGGATTCCCTTTTAAACTGAGTCTAACTGTGCATGGAAGCAACAACTTGCTTGTATGAGCAAGATACTCACCTTTGACTCCTGATTACATTTTCTGTCTTTCTCAGAAGGGTGATATAATGTAGCTAAGGTGTAATTAAATTATTACTCTGTTAGAACTTCAGCAGAAGACACAACTTTGAGAAGCTCTGACGAAGCTCTGTTGGTGAAATGAAATGCATGGAAAAAAACCACAACCTCAGGTTAGTCTTAATATATTCTTCACCTGTATTTAGAATTGTTTTGTATTGAGAAATTCAACTTTTCTAAAAACAGACAGGTGGATAAATATAGTAATCAAATTCAAATTATCATGTGGAATAAAATTATTGTAACTGGTGAACTGCAAGGCCATAATAAGATATATTCCAGATTTCTGTGCCTCTTAAATCACACAGTGTACTCACCGAAAAAAACCCAAAACTCTATTCTACAGCATACTGACAGATCTCAGAGGCCACAAAGAAGTAAAGTCATATTAAAATTCTAAGAGGATTATAATGATGATGATGATGATGATGATGATAAGCAGAAAAAGGATAATGTCTGCAATTTTGGAGCCTTTCCACCCACTTTTGCTGTATATGTAAAAAGAAACACAGACAGCTGGCATACCAGATGGTTTATATTTGTGACACCCAAAGCAAAAAAAAGTTTAGACTAAAAAGAAGTTCTGTTAGCACTAGCAGCAACTCAGAATCCAAATGATGATTCTTGCACTTTGTCTCTTGAGTAGATTAATACTACAACTCATCCAAAAGCAACTGAAAAAGTGGCATTCTTTCCTTGCATTTTACTGACCTTATTTTAATTCTGCTCTTTCCAGAAATACAATTTTCTGTAAGGGGAGAACAAAATGAACACACTGAATTTATGCTAGTATGAACAGATTCCCCATAATGAAAAAAAACCAGACCCCAAAACATCTTCTGTCCTGCTTAGTACCAGTGCTTGCAGTTTCTGGAAACCCAAAGGGTGGTTCAAAATATCATTTCCAAAGGAGCACGTTGTTTTGCTTGGTTAGTGAAAGCTAGCTTCCCACTTTTAGAAATTTAGTAGTTGGTGATTTCTTGAACCAGAGAGTGTTGAAGCAGCTGCTTCTCTCATTTTCTCCGTAACCACCATCTAGAAAAATAGATAATTAATACAAGATTAAAGTTACAGCTTTCTGTAAGAAAAATATACAGAATTCTCTGGCAGGCAGCTCTAGTTAACAGGATAACAACCTTCTGTGCAGTCTTGCTGTGTGCTGAGTTTTTGATGGATCATAATTGTTACATGATTTTTCAGTGTTCAAGAGTGAGACCTTTCTTTAGAAGTAATGGAGAAAAATAAGGCCCTTTGAAAGGAGAGCTGTTCAATTTTGGATGTCTGCTTTAGGATGAGAAGACCTACAACCTAGAAATGTTCCTTACTTTCACTCAAAGGGATCCTTTAGAATGACTAGCTCTGTGTTAGACATCTACATTTTGTAAGATGAAATCCATACAAGGGAGCTACAAACCACAGGCAAGAATAGTCTTCACAGCTGTTTGCTCATTGATGTATTGTATTCTTTAATAATAGTTCAGAGGAGGACAGGAGGACCTGCCATGGGTTCTCATTAGCTCACTGCTGATTATTACATACCTTTTTTTCACAGATCTATGATTCTAAAATGAAAGCCAATGCATTAATAACATAAAAGAGGAAAACAGTTTAAAATTGTATTAAAATTAGTATCTTGCTAACCATTTATCTTAGGTGTTATCATAGGTTACAACTAGAACACTACAAGACAAAGTTAAGGTGATTTATTATACTAACTTCTTGAATAACAGACAAAAAGAAAAAATAACAGATCAAGATTTTGGGGGACAAAAATAGAACTAAATAGAATTACTAAATGTTGTTAAATGTGCATCCCATATTTATATGCACTTAAAGTTTCAGCATCCTGATGCCTGTCTTTGAAGAATCCTTCTTAGTTTGTGAAAATTAAAAAGAATATTAATTTTTATAACAAAGAGAAGAGGTGAGAAGGAAAGGAAAATTTTAGTGGGATGCTCTATTAAAAATACAGTACTGTATGCTACGTATAGTATCAGGAGTGTGAATAAGGAATGTGAATAAGGGGTGTTAAATCATGTCCTAATTTGTGAAACTTTTGTAAAAAAGGCTAACTTATTACAATTTTCTTGCCATTTCTAATCTTCAGAAAACAGAGAAACTGGTTTTCTATACTTTTGAAAAGGATTCAGGCAAACTGTTACTTGTCATCTCTTCTCCTAAAGCTGGTAATGATCCTTCTGCCCATTTCAAACTCACATATTGAGTATGTGTTTTATTTGATTGGGGTTTGATTTTTCATATACCTGCACAGTCTCTTTGAAGGCTGCCTTCTATAATGCCTTGCCTGTTATTTTAAAAATATTCTCACAAGTCTCTAGGATGATTATTAGGTCATGTAAGTGATCTGATTTTTTAAAAATCTTTTCACTGTGACATTTGTTGTTACTGTGTGATCTCAAAGAACAGATGGAAAGTAATATGAAGTGTCTGTGTATATAATTTGACATGCAACAGTTCAAGTATTTATCTGTATAGGCTTTTGCATAATATCTACTGCCATATATTTTTTCATCACTCATCTCTGTCTAGAAATAATTTGCTTTTAGCTATTACATATGGTTTAATGTAATATTTCAGAAGGGAAAACTGTAGGAATTCTGAACCAAAGAATATTTTTAATTACTTCTGAAACTGAAGAGAACTACTAATTTTTTATCTGGTACACAATAGACCTTATGAAACTTGTCTCTTAGAAATTAGGGTAAATGGAAAGACTGTTTTCTACTCTTCTACAGGCATTTGTTGAGAGGAAAACTTCTTCTGGAATTTGATGTTGTGTTAAAAAGAGCCTTTCATTAACTGAAAAGAAATTCAAGCAATTTTAGACAGTTTAAGGAATGGCTGGATGTATTTTGAACCCTGGGTATATGCTGAAGTATGAAAACAATATGGTAACCTGATATAAAATGTCTTTGCAGTGTTTGGCTTTTATTTTTGGTGAATTTTGTTGTTGATATTTGGGTTTTTTGCAGAACATGATGCACTGGGAAATCCTTTCTCAAATGTTGCTAAACCTAGAATGCTTAACATGTACCCCAGTATACAAAATTTGAGACTCACCTTGAAAAATACATAGATTTTAGAGAAATCTTTGGAATGGAATGGAATTTTGACATGTAACTAAAACAAGATGAGTGCAATAAATATAAAACCTATTGAACTCTATGATTCACCCTTAGTCATCTATATGCAGCAGCTGAAGAAACATAGTTGTGTACGTTAGCAGTAGGGTTTTGCCAAAGACACATTGTCTTTATGGATAAAAAGAATAAGAAGTGCTGTTATTTGATCTGTGCCTTTGATCTATTTTTGTGCTTGTTTTCTCTGCAAGGCTTCTAGATTTAGTCATTTTTGAGTGTCATTCTCTCTGGATTGTTATTCTGGTATTTTTCTTTGTCATCTTCTTGTTAACTTCCACATTCAATGAGATCAACAGTCACCTGTCTAGGATGCTGTCAGGCTGATCCATGAAAATGAAGTGAATTTCTTTCACTTATTCTGTGGGAAAAGCTTATGCAGGGACAAATAAATACCTTGTGAATGGCATAAAATACAATTCTCTCATGACATTCCAATCCTCTCTTGTTAAATAATTAGCTGACTAGGCAACATTTGTCACTGTATTTCAGTAAAGCTAGGATCTTTAATTAAATTCACGAGCAATTTTTGTGGATGAATATTAGTAGTAGAGAATACAGCAGATTATGGTGAAGTGAAAAGAAATTTTGCTGTTGTTTTAAGAGGAATTGATACTGTTTTATTTTCTTCTGTGTTTTTGGAACAGCATTAGATATTTATATTTGTTTATCTGCTTAGCCCACTAGAATCAGAGAAGCTATTCTACCAAGCTGTCTGATTCAGGAAAGAGCTAAACAATCCATGCTATTTGGGGAATTATGCTTGAACATTTAAAGCTTATATTGATTCCAGAATAGAAATTCAATTATCTGTATTGCCTATGAGGATATTTTGTTTCTTTGAAAGTAAAAGAAAATACACAAATTAAACATATAAAGCCATGCAGGGAATAATCCAATAAATCCATTAAACTGGCAATAACGTAATTTCCAGTAATATATAGGCATATCATAACACATCACATTAAGAGTCCCTTACTCATAAAAGTATAAAAATGCAGATTATTTGTATAAAGAAACCTGGCTTTCAGCTGTAATGACCAACTGTTGTTAGTCATGTTATACTTATTTGCTAGCTTTGTATAAAATAATTTGGTGATGCCTGTGATTCTTAGGCGATTCATCTGATTCTTACCTGCCAAGTATCATTTCCCTTCCTCCTTAGTCCTTTCTGTCTTAATGCCAAGAGCTAATCTACTGCCATTACCTTAACAATCTCTCTAGTTGTCATCCCTAATGTTATCTTCATGTTCTCCAACTCTTCCTTCACACTACAGCTATATTTGCTGACACTTTCTGACTCCCATCCTACTCACATATCACTATAAGGTCAAATGTCCAACTGAGGACACACACAACTTTTTATTCTGGTCTACTAATTCCTTTCTCCACGTCTTGCTTCTTTCTGTTTATGCACTTGACAATGTGATTAACATCTGCTTGCTACAGCAGCAGAATTCAGCTGGTTTTGAAATAAGAGAGAAACCACCACTCTTTTAGGTGGGACAGTTGGGGCAATCTTTATTTCTACAGCCAATGAATTTTCATTAAGTCTATCACATTTCTTTCTTCTGTAAACCATCAAGTACATAGATTACCTGTATGTTATAAAGACTGTGACTGGTGTGCTCCATATGAGGGATGAGCAGAGAACTTTTTGGCTTGGATGACTACCATTTTAAAAGAACGAATGAGATGAGAAGGTAAAGCTAACATTCTCCATGTTTATAGCAGGAGACCTAACAGCAAGAAAAGAAATAACTATGAGACAAAGCACAAGTACCGTCCTTTAAAGTTCATGCAGAAAACTCCTTGGAAATCTTGACATGTGTAGTGGTAAAATGATTTGTTTTCCCTGAAACTTCTTAATTGTAAGGTTACCTGCAGAAGACAGGGAAGTGGTGGATTCCTCATCATTTGACACTTTTAAGGTTCAGCTGGACAGGATGCTGGGCCTTTTTGTCTAGACTGTGCTTTTGCCAAGAATGGTTGGACCAGATGATCCTTGAGGTCCCTTCCAACCTAGTATTCTATGACATAAGTGAACTTTAAAAGGTTATGTGAGAGAAATAGAAAATTGACATATTTTACACTGCTGTGGCTGTCTCTACAGCTATATATTTATTGGCGACCGTGTTTGGATTAGGTGCACACTTAAGTGAACTTTCTAATTGTCCCTGTGTGCTACGATCTGGTTCATGCTGCTGAGCCATCTTGAAGAGTGCAAAGCAATTCCTTTCTGATTAAACTAAGCTGGAAAATGCACTCCAGGAACACACGTAAAGTACTGTAACTGCTAATGAGCCTTCAGTCCACTAAAACATACACCTACTGTTTGGGGAGGGGGTGTTGTTTTTTCGGGGGGTTTTGAGGGCATGTGGATGTGGTCACTACCTTAATTAGAAAGGGAACAGGTTTTATAATTGTGACTAACTGTGTGTGTCTCTTTTTCACTATATTTTGGGTTGACATGCAAATTTAAAATGCGGGGCTACAGCTCCAGGAAAGAATGTCCTAGTTACCTAGACATAAAGAAAAACAATACATGAGCCACAGGCTGAAAGACAAAGTATTATAAACACAGTGTAAACACCAGAAAGGGCTTAAAACCACACCAAAAGTGCATAGAGGGTAAAATGCAGAGAATCTTGAGAAGTGTTTCCTTGAAGGACATCTACTAGACCTAGCAAGTATTTGTTTACTTTACTAGAGGGCAAAATCCCATGACAAAGAAAAAAGACCATCCCGGGTCAGAAAGTATATCAGTGAAAGTATAGCATCCAATTTTCCTGGCTTTAGACAGTGATATTTTTTCATGTCTATTATATTTATTTCTTCTGCATGTCTGTCAGATCAGAAATATATTACTTAAATGTAATTTTTTGGTCACTTATTAGCTCAAAAGCACAAACAGTTTTTAAATAACACCTCGAGGTATTACATCAGCTAGATAGATTTCACATATGGAAAACTGGCCAAAAATTCTTGTCAGCATATTGTGAAGTGTGAGACTCAGAATAAGAATAAAAAAAATGTTGGAGAAATGTGATTTAGCTCACATATTGAACTGATGTCACTTGTACATTTGAATAAATCAGCAAAGTCTTGAATCATATGCTCAACATCAGTCATATTTTTAAAGTTGACCTTTTTATATTACTTATGCCAAACATAGGAAACTTCCCAGATGTGACAATGACTTTAATTTTTTTGACTTTTATTTGGTCTATTAAAAAAAAAAAAAAAGAAATCTCGAAAGCTTGAATGATTTAAATTTAGAATATTTGTTTTGTTTCAATGCTGAATTCTTAAAGGTTGCTTAAAAACTAACATGAAAATTTATTTATTAAGGACACCTTTCCATGCCCATCCCTGCACAAATGTAATTAAAATTCAGATGTATGTTTTCTGTTGACTTTATTCTACCATAAATCTCTTCAACTTAAATAAATGCAAGATGGAAAGGATACAAATGTTATAAGCACAGTACTGAAACACAAAAACTTCTGTGTTCCAGTCTCATTTCTCACCTTAGCGTTCTTGAGAAACCTCCTGAAGTCAGATTTTCAAGTGTTCAGGCACCAAAAAATCCAATTGCTGTCAAAAGTAATTTTCAAAGCAGACATGGTGATTTAAGAATTTTAATTTCTTTTAAACCACCTTAAGGTATCTATCTTAGGTTCTTTTGTAAATGCCACCAAGAAAGGCGTAGAGGACAGAGCATTAATTCCAGGGCTATTTTATGTTGGGCTATTTTAGGAATCTGTACTAAGCTCAATTCTAGAGACTAATGTAGCAGCTTTAGTCCTGCTGGGGCAGAGATGACACCATCAATCCAAATAATCAGTGTGCACCTCAGGTGTAGGTAGTAGTAAACAGAGCAGAAGTTCTGTTTGGCAAGTAAATAAATTCTTTTAAATTGCTGGTAACTGTAGACTACTATGATAGACTGGGAAGTGCACTGACAAAGGCATATAGCCTGCATCATCTCATCTCAGCTTTATGTGCCTAAATATACTAGAAAATACAGTTTTTCATCTCAAATGTCCTAATGCAATTGTTTACAAACTGATACAATCAACTGTAAATCTTGGAACTACTTTGAGGTACATATATTTGATAATCCTGTCTAATTTAATTTCTACGTGAGGTGTGATTATGTCTGTTAGCAGCTATCTCTCATGGTGCTGTTAATGAGTGTTTGCTGCTGCTGAAGTTCACATACAACGTAAAGATTTTTGTGATAAAAGTATCTTTCTTGAACATATGAAGGGTTTGTGTGCCTGTGCATACATGTGCATGTGAGTATTTCCATATTCAATGGTGATTACTATATATTTTATATATATATACTCACATATATGAAAACTTGCACACATATACATGAACTCTAAACAGCAACATACATCTGTAAATATTAAATGAGTTTTCCTAGAGTTGTTTCTGATATTCAATTTGTATTCATGTGAGTGCATGAGGCTAATGGCAAAAATACCTCACAACACTCACCAGCAGTACATGCTTATAAATACTTAATACACAGTTTTAAAAGGTCAGGATGTTATAATTGCATAGGAGCAAGTTTCTTTTGATTAGCAGTAGTAGAAACATTATTTTCTTTGGGTTTAAAACAGAGCAGCACAAGTTATTATACAAGCTTTGTATGTTAGGTCTCTCTGAACTCCCTCTGTCACACAGACATTGCAATAAAGTACAGTGGGGTAAAAATATTCTGGCAGATGATCGCCTGTGGGTTGTTTCACAGAAAGCACTTCATAATCTTTATTAATGCCTCATTTGTTAACCTTAGTTATGGATAAATCTTAGGGTGAATTTAGTGCATTATGCATGCAGTGATTTCATGCTTGTGCTGTTGCAGAATATCATAGTGTGTAATAAAATGTGCGTTTTACTTGCTGGGCAGAAAACCGTGCGTATCAAAGGAACACTCACACCTTTTATTCTGAGTTATACTAAGAAGTGCACTTGACAGTATTTCCAGTTGCAAAGAGGGAGATATCCACAACTACTGTACAGAACTCACTGGTTTCTCATTATGCACTAAGGAAAGCAATTAAATTTATCTGCTGGCTTCAGGGGTAGAGAATTAAGCTTTAAGGGATCCAGTCTACATGAAGTAGTAGGTTGGCTTCACATCACAACCAAATTTGGGACCCGGTGGAAGAACATCCCAGCTTATTTCTGGTCTGTGTCCCCAGTGTGTAGGAAGTGGAAGGACAGCAGGACGGAGAAAAAGCCCTGAGGGACATTTGATTTTGCTTGATACCAAATGAGGACAAGGCCAGAGCTGCAGAGCTGGGTCTAGGTCCTGAGGAGCACTTCCAGATTCATCAGCTTAGATACATTCAAATATGGTTTAGTTTTGTAGTCAGCATGACTCTCTTAGGCTCCCTGATGCTCTACAGGTTCAAGTTAGGCACTCAGATTTCCTATACAGACCGCAAAAGTAAATAAAAGCCTTAAGAAGATATTATAGAAATGGGCATAGTGGGGGAGGAGCTAGCTAAAGCTACAGGATACGTTTCGTTTCTTCTGTTTTATCCGACTATAGTTGTATTTCCATACCTACCTTTAACCTTGCAATCTTGTATATCTTTAACACTGTGGGTACAGTTGCATGGACTAACTGACTATTGGCTAACTGAAAATGGTGTATTTCCAGGAACAGAAATTTAGTTGACTACAGAATTTAATGACTTTATTTACTTTGGTGGTAGCTTGAGTGAGAAATTTGAAATATTTGAAATATTACTTTATTCCTCTAAAACTTCTGAAAAATACCAAAAATCTTTTGTGTATCTATCTGTTCTCTGAAAAGACAAAAAGTCAGATTTTCTTACTAACTCAATGGGAAAAAAATCTATTAACTCCAGTAATCTGCTTGATTAATAATATTAAACATTCTGAAACATTAAAAAGTCACTGGGTGTGCTTTTTGATTAGGAAGGGGTAGATTATAGCAGTGGTTTGGTTCTACTTAACTGTAAAGTTAAAACATCAAAGTCCCAGAATGAAGCTTCAGTCTCTATGTCCTGAAATGCCCATGATTTTAGCTATGAACATGGAAGGGAATATTTCAGCCTGAATACTAAAAAAAATACATTGCCAAAAACATTTTTAAAATTTTATTTAAAAACTTACATTTTTAAAATGTAAATAAAAAGACCAAAAATAAAGAGCTTGTATTTAGATTTTTTGTTTCTAACAGCACATCTGAAAGTAACTTTTGGAAATAGTTAAACGAAATACTATTACAATAAATTGTTAAATTCCCTTGAGATGTGTTAATTGTTGTCCCAATTTAAAACTAAGAAATTATTACAGAAACAACTTCTGGTTTGATTTAATATAAAAAATAGCAAGCAATTCCTGTGTAATTACAGTTTTAGCACAATGTCTAGTCATATCAGTTTTTGTGGTTACAGTTTCTATGCTATTTCTCAATTCAGGAATTCATAAATATATTTTTCCAGTGTTTGGAATCCTCTGTGTGTGTAATTTTCACATTTTTCTCTCCCATCACCAGAATATTAACAACACTCAAGGATATTATTTTCCAATAGAACATATTTTGAAGGACTATCATGTGGTTTCCTAGGAAGATAATGCTGAAATAGATATATTTTGCATATGAATTCTCCCAGCCACTGTGACTCTGATTCAAGTCCTGTGAATTCTGTGAACACATATTTTGTTAGAAAGTCTGTCTGAATCCCTGACTTACATGGCTCTACTCTTTAAGACACTAGATTGGCACAAGGCTGATCTAGTACAGGTCTCCATACAAAGCTGTGGTGAGTGGCCTAGGCTGTAAAATCACATTGCTTCTGGCATCTCTTCAGTTCAAAATCAGGCGGTAAAAGAATATACTATTGCCCAAATAAAAAATGATCATTTTGAAAAGTTTGGTTACTGCTGATCTGGATAATATCTGTAGCAGCCCTGTCTAGCAACACATTGGCAAGTATTCTTCAAGTATGAAATATTCTCAATTTCCTTCAGTTTTCCTTCTAAATAGTTTTCTGATATACATAAAATCATTTCCTGGTTCTGAAAAAAGGCCATCCATTTTCTTCTTTCCTTAAAAAATACTAATACTGAATATTATTATTTTTAAATGGACATAGTAAAATGAATTAAATATTTAGCACTTTTGAACACTCAAAGAACTTTATAAACATCTCCTCCAATTTCCCTATTTTACTCTGGAGCACAGTGACACCAAAAATAGCCAAGTAGCTTTTTTGTAAAAGCCTGACTCCAAATTCAAGGAATTAACAATTCATTGTGTTTTTAATGAGATACTCTACAATGGCAGTTAAGAATAACCTTAATTCTCGTGACTCACAGTCTCATCAACAGAAAGCAGCTGCTATACCACAGTATTGACAGCAAGTGCCAGAACTCACTCACCCTTAAAAACATGAATGTTATGGTCTGGCAACAGTGGGGAAACCATCATCAGGGGTTTTTTTGTAGTGAACCCAGAAGGTTGCCTTAAATCGACTTTTGCTCACATTTGTCACTAAAGCCATGGAATCAAAGTCAAAGCCCCTAACAATTCTTTGAAAATATACCTTAATTGTCTTACAAAGAGTGATCAATTGTGAGCATTTTAAATCTTCAAAAATATATCAGAGTGTCTTTTCATTTCAAGCTTCTTTTTGGTACCTAAATGCTTCATTGTAGTGCAGAGTGGTAGTAACAGATGAACTAAAAGTTTTCTCTGGTGGCCTGTGTTCCTGCTAGCTTTCTTTTGCAGCAAGAATACTTTCTACTTGAGACCTTCTGGTCTAAAAGACCAGACCCTACTGTAGGGAACTGGAGAGAGAATCATGTCGTGCTAGTTTGATCTAGTTTCCTTCACTGCCACTTTTCACAGATTATATCAGACAACAGTTAAATGAGTACACCAAAATACTGGCACAAGTAATTATTACCTGACACCTTAACGTCAAAGGAATATGTTCCTGTATGGTTTGCTCAAAGTAGAGAAAAGTGATAGTAGAGTTAGGAGCTTTCCCTGTGCTTTTCTATATTTATTTACATTACAGCTCAGCAACGGACACGAGAACCAGGCTGCTGTCTTTGTGCTGAGGATCAGACACCTTCATGATAAATTGAAACAGATTTTTAAAAGGCAGTATTGCAAAACCTAATTGTCAGGCAACTCTTGTCTCCCAAAAGTGAAATTTAGAAACTGTGTGGGTGACTAGGACTCTTTATAGTCCATGGGGTGGATTCTAGATTCCTATGAACAGTTGCCGACGGAGAGAGTTGGAGGTTAGGATCTACCTTGTCACTACAACCTGAAGAGATGCCTGCAACTGCACAAGAACAATGGACCAAAATTCTTCGCTGTAGGTTATTCTTTCTTTTGTTCATTACCATATTATTACAAGCTATACAGTGTATTATCAACTGTACAATGATGACAACTCAATTCACTCCGTAGTCTGGTGGTAAGACAGTTCTTAGAGGGTAAATGGGTTCAAGATTGTGTATTTAATTAAATATAATTTAACATAAGATACTTTAGGAACGGAGATGAAAGATGCGAGAAAGCAGTAGAAAAAGTGCATGTCTGTCTTGTCTTCCCAATCCAGGACTCCTTTTTCAGCCAGGAGGAAGTACAGCAGAACGGTCTAACTACAATCTTAAAAAGGCTTCTGCCCAGCATCACGTATACCCATGCATAGAAATAAAATGTATTGGCAAGACCTCTATCCTATTGCGGTTTCATGCCTCATTCTCCTAATTAACATGATCAGTGATTGGAAACAGTTAGCCAAATGAATGGTCTCACTCTTTATAATGAAGCTAGCTTTGCACTTGTGAGCATTTTGCCATTAGTCTCTCAGTATGCTCCTCCAGTCCATAATGTCTGCCTGGTCTTGGTCCACACACAATATAGAGCTAGATTCAAATGTCATTGCAAGTACTGTTTGGGAATTCTCATTTGATCAGACTTCAGAGCTGACAGTGCAGCTTTCCAGGCATGTTCTTTAAAACAAAAGATGAATAAGCTATAATGATCTTGGATATGTGTGGAGTCACACATATTTGGTTCTATGGACAAGAAAGGTATGATTATAGGTTAATTCTCGATGTTTGGGGAGAGACTTGTCTAGGCTGATGGGTAAGCTAAAAGCTGGAATCTGTCCCAGTTAACAGGGAAGAGATGGCTTTGTCAGCTCCAAATTATTTTCTTCATAGCCCTATTCAGACATACATAAAATAATTCATTAACATAATAGCAAAAAAATTATTTCCCCAAAAGAGTAACAAAAATTATTTTATACTTTCTAAAAAATGTTGGTTTTGGGGGTTTTGTTGTTTGGTTTTGTTTTTGTTTTTGTTTTTTTTTTTAATTTTGTGTCAATAGCATATCCTTATTGGGTTTGTTAGCTTCAAAAGGTGACATTGTATTTACATCTTACTGATTCTCTTACTGCCAAAGAATTTTAAATACTGGCATTGTATACTTTGTCTTTCCTCAGTCTTATAATAGTCAACTCTCTTTTTATGATGTGAAAACAGTAAATACCAAACATAAAGACTTTGTTGCTACATGACAGCAAAAGATAGTCTTCAGTCTCAGTGCTTGATTTATTTTGCAATCAAGTAACGATGGTGGAAGCCAGCACTCAACAGCTGTAGAACTGGCAACAAATCTAATGTAAAGCACGAATGTGCTTTCAATTTATCTTCTTTCTGATCTGTAACTTTCAAAATGATTCTGTATTATGACTCCTTCATGCTCTCCTGTGAAATTAGGAAGTTTTGTCAAGAATTTGTTGACATTAAAAGTTCAAGAAGACAGCCATTTTTCTATCTGTTGTGGTAACATAACCCTGTCATGCATAGATTTTACATGAGTGAATACAAATTCTTCTACAGAAAAAGTGTTCATTTATAATGATTTCTCTCCTACTGCACTTTTCTTCCTTGAGTAAGATTCATAAATGAACTTATATTGAGTTAAACACCAACATCTTCCTTACAACATGGTTTCAAGTCATTCACTGTTGACTAATGTCACTGATAATTTGACATCTGTAGCACAATAATGCTTCAGGCAATATGCTAATGTCCATTTATTCAACATTGAACCTGTCTTTTTCAGATGTTATCTGAGAATTAAAGTATATATTATAAAACAGCTGAATCATGTTAATTCTCTGATTTTTTTTTTAATTTTTGAAAAGTGCATACTCATATTTTCCTTCTAGATTTTGGGGTTTTGTCTGTTTTTTGAGTTTTTTTTGGGGGGGAGGTGGTGTTGGTTTTTTAATGTGGCAAATATAATTATACAGTTTTTATTTTCAATAGATTAAAATAAAAAAAATCTTAGTGGATGCCAGAAAAGACAGAGAAATCTCATATGCATCTCAAATATGTTAGTATAAACTTCATACGAGATTACACAAAGTATCAGAGGTACTCCAACATAAAAACTAATAGTATTCTATGTAATTTGGAAAAGTTTCCAGCAGCTTTTTGTCTCCATACCTCTATTACTGAACTTTATCTAAATAAGATGGGCAACAAAACATCAGACAGACTAGGAGTCAGATTTAAATTTGCCGAAAACTATGAACAGGATACAAACTGATAGTAAATTATATCTGTAGTTTTTAATATCATGGCTGCTGCTTCCTAAAGAACATTTGAGAACTACAGTGGAAGAAAGGAAATAGAGGGTATTAAAGAAATGTGGTTTATTCAGGTTTCTAAATGTCATTACCCAAGAGACCCTATTTTCTCCCGACAAGGGAAAAACTAGGGTCTGGGAGTCAGTTTTGTTTTGCTTGACTACTGAAGTATGACTAGTAGAATAACTTTTTATTATTCATGATGTGTGAAACTTATCTTAGGTTCTGAAAATGTTTGAGTAAAGTGTATTCTGTTTGCCTGATCGTTAGAAATGTCAGATGTGAGGACCTGAGCTGAAAGGAAGGAAAGAAAGAAGTGGGATAATCATTCTATATAATTAAGATTTACCATATGAAAGATGGAACAGGTTAGGACCAAGAACCACAACAAATTGACTATTTATTTTAATTCACCTTAATTTATATATTTGAAATATTGTCTTTATAAAATAGGGAAAAGGAAATTAAATATGTTCCAAAACTGTTCTTTAAAATGTAGAAACACTCAGGTGAGTACTTAATCTACAAAGTCTTCAAAATTCAATATTTTGCATATGTTGAGAATTCTTTGAGAAAGCCAAATTTCCTTAACAAACTTGAGAAGAGAAAGGTGGTCAATCTGGCTGAACTCCATGTGAAGTGTTGAAGTTGTTCATCTATAGTCCTTCCTACAATAGTATGTTGTTGACATTAATCTTAAATAATATGAATAAGAACCTATTTGAAAAATAAATGTAATGCACTAATCAAGCTTACATTTCTGCCTTCAGTGTGAAGCTTCAAACATATGAATCTGCTCTCTAGCGTTTGTATGTATTGAAGTTCTTCAGTGTTGTATTTTTATATGTCTATTCTATACCTAATGGATGCAAAAGAAATCTTGCCCTTTTGAATGTTTTATTTTTTTCTTAAGGAAAAAAAAACTCCAACAGAAAAAACATGTTGATTGGCTTTGTTCTTTGCCACTTCTGCTTGATAATTATTGTTAGCCCACTAAAATTTAGTCAGAGACCCACAGCTGTAATAAAGCTGTAAAGTTTTTGACTTATATGTGCAACAAAACTGATCACATGCTGCATGTGAAAGCATTGACACTGATTTTCTGGTATAGTCATAAGTTTCAATTTTATTCTCTTGCTCAGATTTTATACATTGAAAATATGTTTGCTTGTTTGACTACATAGCAGATGCTTTCAGTCAGCATAATGCTGATAATGATAACCCATCATTTCTGCAAGATATAGAAGCAAATTTAGAAGCTAACAATGTATCTGAATATGGTTACTCAGAAAAAAAAGAAAAAAGAATTATCTTCTGAGGATGAAAAATGAAGTTGATATTTCATTCTGCAGAGGACAAAACAATGAAGACTTAAAAAATCACAGAAGCGATGTTTTAGCACCTAAGGATGCATCAGATTTAAAGACTCATTTTGTCTTATGCTAGCGTGGAACTGGCAGTGAAGTCCTCATTTTGCTTGTTTGTGCACACAGCTTTTGCTTTGCCTGTTAAACTGTCTTTGTCTCAACCCACGAGTTTTCTCACTTTTACTCTTTCCCCATCCCAGAGTGGAGGAGTGAGCGAGCAGCTGTGTGGGCTGCCTACCAGGGCTACACCATGACAACACGTTAAATACTGTTCTTCTGACACTTCTTAACTTTCTGCTCCAGTTGTAACAGTTGTAAGACCTTTTTTTTTTTTTTCTGGTAACAATAAAGTACACCGAGATCATATGCTTTGTCCACAGCTGTAACCAGAAAGTTAAAAAGCATTCTGGAAACTTTAACTCTGAGAATTCCAGGAATGTTCTGAACATCTGAAGCCTGGAATTACATGAACACATAAGTTTCAGGAGATTGGAAGAGAGGGCTTGTCCTTGCTTGCTTATCATTACATGCTGCATATATTTGTATGGTTATAAAGACAACATAAATATCCCCATTTAAATATAACAGGATATAAAGATAGAAATAATTTCCTTTAGGGAACGTTGTCTTCCATTGCTAGATACAGTTATAGCTTTAGTAATTACAAGGTCAATTAAAAGTCAACATGAAACAAGAGCAATATGCATGAGCAGCTAATATTGACTAAACTACTTAAAACACATTGTTGAAAAGTTTTCAGACCTACTAAAAGGCCTGTTTCAACTACATAAATAAAAGAAGAATGATGGATGTGTGGTATTTGCATATATTGGATAAAATATCTGTAGAAACAGATATTATTTTAACAAAGTGATGACACAGAATGAACCAGATATAGTTCTGGCTTCTTAGAGGTGAGCATATGTTACTTTGAAAATATCTTCAAAAATCTAATAAAGCACTAAAGCACCTAACAAAGATCCTTGAAGCTATGGATGTAAACAGAAGTCCAGATGACTTCAGAGGAACCTTTTTCCTCAATTTTACAAAGCTATATAATCCTATTCTTGCAGTATAATTTGTCTCCAGCCCACACTAGCTATTTCTGCTCTCCCAAACCCTCTCCATAGTTTTGCTATGCCTTACCTGAGTACTTTACAGCTATATTTATATAAAGAACTATATTTGGTGAGCTTGGGTTTACTGAGCCAACGACAGCTTCACAGTCAGTTTTTGCTTGTGGCTCGCGCTAGTTGCATTTGTGATGCTGTTTGACAAAACAAAACTCAGAACTGCTAGACACCCTGAATCCCTTTGGGCCCATCACAGATAGATTTTTTAGCCAATAGTTCCTGGTTTTAGGGTTCTAGAACAGGACACAGGAGTGTGAGGTATGAGCCCTGAAGAGTTCAACACCTGTTTTGGAGGCCTTAAAGAAAACCAGGTTAGTTACCAGCTGGTATGTTTCTAATCCCTGTTCAGAAGGGTTTCGGACTGATGGAGTCTCTACTCAGGCACATTTGCCTTTTTTAAACTTCAGTCCTAGTGGCTGTGTTTAATTGCAGCATTGTACACCTACATGATATCCAGTCTACATTTTGCTGCACGTCAGCTCATGTCAAAAAAAGACCACAGTGTGCACCTGGTTTCCACCAGCAGTAGGCTGCCTGGTATGTGGGCTGTAAAGCACTGCTGAATGCCTTTACCTGAAAAAAAAAACCAGTTAGAGTGACTAGAGGCAATGTATCCTAGCAGAGTTTTACAGTCCTAGACAGATTCTGCTTTCAGTTTTCTGGGAACTTTTATAACTCTTCAAAACTATTTCCAAAATAATGAATTTTGGGGTAAAGGAGAGCTCGGCCGAAGTTAAAGTTACACTGGAGACCATACCTTGCATCAGTAATAACGCTAGCTTACTGTTCACTTCTTTCCACATTATTGTCATCATTGTCCCACACTTGCAGTAGTTTCAAGATGTGTGTACAACATTACTGTACATACATGCAATTACTGCCAATATTTAAGAAAATACAGCTGTTTCGTTTATGAATAAGATAAAATAACAAAAAGGAGAATAGTTGTTA
This sequence comes from Burhinus oedicnemus, assembly GCA_008921705.1. Lineage (NCBI taxonomy): Eukaryota > Metazoa > Chordata > Aves > Charadriiformes > Burhinidae > Burhinus > Burhinus oedicnemus. The sequence continues at coordinate 474,093 of VFFE01007668.1, forward strand.
TTACTTAATACAAGAACTAAACATTGTAATTGACCTGAATCAGTGGCAGTCTGGATAGCTATTCTGTTTTGGCTAAATTATTATACCCCATCAATTACTACAGTATCTGTATGCCATTCAGAACTTACCTGAGAAAATAAGAAATACTTGTCACATTCACTTCTATTCTTTTCTATCTAGAAGACTAAACAAAGATTATTTTAATAATAATTTTAATAAATTTACAGCTAGCTTTGTGCTAGGACATAGAAAATCTAAGGAAAATAGATTTGGGAAGCTATGAACAGTAAAAGGAAAATCAAAGAAACTAAAATACATGAAAATATCACTGTACATATTTTTCCTCTGAAACTACAGGGAATTAATACACTATGAGTTGAAAGATCAACATTCTAAAATTTGTATTATGGAAACCCCAGGTTATGTAAAGTTATTTGTGTTGTAATTATTAAATTTAAATTTTTAAATTTTTGACCGTTCTGAAAGATGGCCATCTTGACATGAAGTCAATTTGTTAGCGCAGAATGTCAGAAATACATTGCTAAATTGGAGGGGTTATATGGTATATTTGACTTTTGTACCATGAGAAAGGGAAATTGTCCTAAGATTTTCTTCAATAACAGGATTAGCTATCAACTCTGTCAGTAACCTATTTCTTTTAGTCACTTCATAAAGTTTTTTACACCACTATTAATCAGCTAATATTCTGGCAATATATCCACTTGATACATTCTGATTCAGCCTTGTCAGTGGACATGTCATCTTTTGATATTTGTCCCTCTTCTACAGTGTTTTTCTTGTATTTGGCTTGTCTTCCACAGATCAATTATTTTTTAAATTTTTTGCATTTTCTACAGTCTCCTTTTTGACTTCCAGACATATAAAGAAGAATTTGGGCTGAAGGCTTTAAGGTCTCCAAGAGTTTTAACTCTACTATTTGTGCAGTTTCTGTCTTGTTGGTATGGCTTCATATTGAGATTACTTATTTAATAATTGAATAGGTACCTATTATAATTGAAATAATCAAGTATGCAGACAGGAGATTAGTCTAAGCGGTACAATTATGTTCCAGTCATTCACATTTTAAAGTTGGATTTCTGAGGCAGGTGAGTTTGCTAGCTTTATTATAAGTTTCTGCTTTCATATTTCTGTAAACTTCAGCTGCTTTGGCCTCAAGGAAGTCCTTGACCTAATATTAGAATCCATAGGTTTGCCAGCCCAATAACACCAGCTGTTTGTAAATGGCTGCACTGACTAATGTGACTTGTGGATATTACAGATGATCTGTTAAAAAATGAGCAGAAAATAAGATACAATATATAATAAATTGATTAGTCTGAAATCAAGACTCCAGGAATTTTAGGAAATGTTATTTATATTCATAGGGATATGTTCATATTTTCTGCTATAGGAGTGGATTTATCTTGCTTTATTAGCTATTAATTTAAAATTAGATACCTTTTTTAAGGGAAGGCAGGTGTCCGTGGCTGTCAGTGAAGAGAGAAAGGCACTCCAACTGACAATTCATCCTTGCTACCTTGGACATGTATTGTTGGATAGGGTGAATCACCTTCTTTAAGTGCCTAGAGGGATACTAGATGATGATATGGATTAGTCATCTGATTTTAGACAGTTAAAGTTAGATAAAGTGAAGTCTCATGCATGATGTCTAATGTAGTTACTGCAGCACTCTTCTCTATATGCATGAAGGGTGAAAGATTTTGTCAGCTGAAGATAATGTATGGTCTGAACTGTTTATCAGTTCCTTGACCTGGGATGCAATACCCAGCATGATTCCTGCATTAAGCAGGTGCATGGCATAGCTTCCATAGTGACTGGAGTCTGGCAGCTCACTGTGATAAAAGCAAGAGAAAAGCTGTTTTCTGGGGCTTGTCTTCTAAGTGGAGGCAAGCAGAGCGTACAACTTCTGTCCTCCAGTGCAGGCAAAGAGGAATTCCAGTCCTTAGAGCCTAAGAGGTACTGACATTCACATGCCTCTCTGTAGGTGTCAATGATATGCACTCAGGGAATTACCATCTGTTAAAAGGTTCCTTCTTGCATAGGTACATTTTCAACACATTCCAATATTGGAATTTATTTGCAGTTTTATATTCTGAACACAGTGCAAAGCCCTAGTATATTAGATTGAAGGGTAAACAGTTTTCCTTTTGGAACAAGGATGAACTCAAAAGAAAGTTCATTTCTGAAAATTTAAGCCTGGGAATATGTATTTTTTGTCCCTCTCTAGACTGCAGTGAATGATTTCCTAAGTATAGAATTCATGCTAATCTTAAAACATTTGGGAAGAAAAACCAAAATATTTCATTAACAATTATTCTGGGTTTATTTATTTATTAAGATACTAGGAAGAGGACAGTTTTCTAAGGCTAAAGAGCTTGAAAAGGTTTTCCCAGAAACAGTTCAAACATTGAATATCCTTTTCTTTATTTTTTTATTTTATTACATTCCCTTCTAATTTACTGGTTGCCCTATTAGGGACATACTGGAACAAACCTGGATTTTTATTACAAACTACCTTTTCATTCTTTCACAGTAGGTTGCAACATAACTTCATAAAGCCATGAGAGACACTGTGTACAGGTACTGTTTCCAGCACTGGATTTTTGGTGTCTAGAAAATGTGCTTTTGAGAGTTATTGCATTACATTGACAAATACATGAACTAAGAGTGAATTTAGAAGATTTTGATCAGCGTGTGTTTATTACAAGTTTATGAAATCTCTTCTTTTCCCTTCCCCTCCCTTTCGTTAATTCCATGCTGTATGATTCAAACAGATTTAATACATAGGTTAGATCATGGAATAGGCATAGGAACATGTTTTCTGGAGTCGTTACACACAACTTCCATTAATTCTTTATTTCAGTGTTTGCAGTATGCTTATATTCCCATTACAGATAGATGGGAAAGCCATTCAAGTAGGTAAATACCTCTTTACTTTCTATAAATGTTATTGCTGGCTTGTTGGTGATATAGAGAAAATGGAATAAGTTTAGAATTTGTTGTTATTTTGTTAAAAAAATCAATTTATTTCTATTAAAAATGATAGCATGATAAATTCTTACTTTCTTTAAGAAGAATAAATAAAAGAATCCATGCTCCTAGAAATGAGAAATTAAGGGGAAAAAAACCACTATAGAAAAGAATAAATCAGAAAAAGAGAACAATGTAAGGAATAAATAATTATTAAATATAAAAACAATAAACAGTGTGGGGGGGAAGGTGAAAAAATTAGGGAAGAAACAAAAAATGTAATGTCTTCATGCTAACATTGCATAGTGCAACAAAGTAAAAGTAAAACATTTAATGGGACAAAAAGGATATTTCGTAAAAAAAAACCAAAACAAAACAAAACCAAACCAAACCCACAAAATAGTTTAGTAGTCTTCAGTATGCTTTATTGCTACCTTGTGAAGGTATTCTGTATTATAATTAACTATGTTTATCTGATTGAACTAAATCTAGTTACAAAACCAAATTTTCTCCAAGGAAGGACTTCATATAGTCTTGTGGCTGTTTTAATTTAGACAGAGCTGAAGTAGTGTTGTGCCTGTGGAAAAAAATTCAGTTCCTTTTACCTATGGCTTTCCACTGGCTCCTTGCTAGAAGTTTTAAGAGGATGTCTCTTGTCAGTAGCAGCTTCTAGAATTATCTTCACAAGTTCTTTAAATATTGCTTAGGTTTTGAAGGCTTTAAACCTAGGAATCTGTCCTACAAGTGTGATGGAAGAATGAGTAGAATTGAGGCTTACACACACACGCGCACACACACGCACACGCACACCCCACCCCCCCAGTTCTGTGAACTAAGTGAGTTCAGGGTAGTAACTAACCACTGAGGTCAAAAGAGCAAGGCTATTTCTTCCCTTTTTTTAGCATAAGTTGCTCCAGGCATCTGCACTTTCATTACAGTGGATCAACTGATCAAGCTTGGGCTTACCTTTTAAATTAGTAAAATTACTTGTAATGAATCTCACACCTCGGAAAGGACCATTGGACCATTACAGAAGGCCTTTTCTGTTCCAAGAGGTAAGGTATATGCTTGGAAGTGGAAGCTGTTGTTGCTGTGCTTTGTAGACAAATGACTTACTCTTATCATACTCATATATTAAAAAGACAGCAACATGAGAAACTGCTGGATGTGCCTTAAATCAAGGAGAAAGTAAAGTCTACACAGCTGGTTAACCCTGATTTATGGCTACACTAACAAGACAATGGTGTGAAAAATACCTTGTAGATTACAAAAATAGAATAGTGACTTTGTGGATCACTGACTGAAGAGGGATTACCATGGTAATCCTATAATAAATACCAAAAGAAGGGTATCATGGCAGCAGACTGGGGCCAATTTGTTAAGAACAACCCGGAACTGGTTCTTTATTTGGGAGGGGCAAAGAATCGTAACTGGAGAAGAACCTGGGTGGGGAAAGCAAGAGAAAAGCAGGCATAGAGTGAAGCAAATGATGCAACCAGTGTGGTTCAGGGGTACTTGTAAAGTAGTTCTGTGCTTGACCACCATAATTTGGACATTTTTCTGCTTTTGTCTGACTTGTTCCTGTCATCAGGAAGGACCTGGCGTGACCTCCCTGGCACTGGTGAGGGAATATTTACAGCTTGCTTTCTAGCATGGACAGGGGAACCTGGAGAGCACAACCTAACATCCTTTCCTAACCTCCTTAACAGTCCACATATTCAGGACTGTGTTAATTATTGATTTGTTTGGTAACTAGAAGAGCCAAATTTAGAAAGAAATACTGGTTGGGTTTTATTTGTTGCTTTGTTTACTTTTTTTTTTGTGTGTGTTTGCTTGTCCCCAAATTTATATTTTTTAGTACAAAGATTGATTGAAAGTCCAGTCAGTCACTTGAGGTTTGTTGCGAACAGGTCAAGGACATTAATTTAAAGTTTCAATCGCCTACTTGGAATTAAGGCACAAATGAGGCCAAGTGTTGAAAACTCACTGAAACTATTTATTTAACAACAACTTGAGTGCTCGAGATAGAGGGAAAAAAAGAAGAAAGAAAAGGGAGAGAAAGAGTGCAAGCAGGTAGTCACCACTGGTGAATCCAGTGATGTCTCCTTGGTCCTCTTTACCCAGGGTATGGTTGGTGGCAAGAGCTCTGCCCTTAGTCTGCTTGGCCGCCTTTTATACTTTTGGCCCTCTGGGCAGTAACCGTCATTTGCCTTTGAAGCATGGTGGGGCGGTTCCGATGGTGTAGTTAAGTTGGCACATGCATGGTAAGTGCTAGGGGGTCACACAGGGGTCTTTTGCCCCCTAGCTTACTGTGTTTGCTACTTGACCCTTCAGCCTGCGCAGGCACACTCCATAGTCACCACATAAAAATTCCCCAGCAACAGAGACGAGGAGGTCGGCATAATCCGGCCTATGTGGCACCAAAAACCAACCCCACCATTCTGCACACCTTCAACCAACAGTTCCCTGTGGTCTCCTGCGCAGGTGGTGCACAAGCAGGGTTTGAGGCAAAGTCTCAGATCAGAGTCCCACAAGGTTTTTAAAAGCTTTAGAAAAGGGTGAACATTGAAATAAAGTACAGTATCTTTACAGGATTAATAGTAAAGTATTTAAGTCTGTTTCCTTTTCTTCCTCTTTTTTCCCCCTGAAACTATTAATCTAACCTATGTAGCACATAGTGCATCAATACGAATATGCATCATTCTTTCCACAAGTCTTAATCTGGATTAACTAGTCCTGTTCCAACACCACCTCCCCCAACTCCCCCATAAAAGTATTATAGAGAGTGACATGGGTTTGTGGTACAACAAAGAGTGAAAACCATTTCTTCAAAGAATTCTTTATTTGTTTTCACCAGTGAAACCTATCACAGCTTCTTCAGGTACAATAAATGAATACTAATTTCATTGTCAGCAGGAATTCAGACTTTCATTATTTAGATAAATGCACCTTTGTGTTATATGTATAACTTGATGATGTCATGAACCAGAAATGATGAAAAGCTGGATCCTTTTCAGACGTGTAAAAGCAATATCATATAGCAGGCACAAAGCACTTCTACCTGTGGAGTCTACTAATGGCTTCTAGATGAAATGTGAGCAAATTGGCTCTGAAGAATCTGGGTTAAAAGGCTAGAAATTCATAAACTTGCAAATCAGTATAGCTCTGGTATGTGAGTTAATGGAAAAATGAACAGCCTGTTCTAATTATCACCTCAGTTTTAATCCTCTCTGCTTTCCTCATTTTAATCACCCCCTGTTTAAAAATACATCTTTTGATCATCTAAGCAATATTTTTGCCCTCTGATTTCACTTCTACCCTCTCTTTTAAATATAACTTGACTGTTAGCATGGCTAATTCTGTATAGGTTCTATTCATGTATTAGAGCTTTTTGTTTCCTGCTCGACACACATACTCACAGCTTGCTTTTGTCTTGCTCTCAGCGCTGACTCTTCAATTTCTCTTCTGTGACATTTTTTCTTCTAATTCCCTGGCGAAAAAAAAACTTCAACAAAAAAAAAAGTCAATTCTAATCCATTTATAGGAATCTCTAAGAATTATTTGATTAGTCCTCTTGCTTTTATTCTGTGGTCTGCATCCTTTTTTGGCATATCTTGGTTTTAGCTTAAACCCTATTATCCACAAATAAAACACTGCTGAAATACAGCTGATGCAGTGAGGAGTTGTCAAATGCAATAAAAGTTTGTTTTACCTTCCTCCGTAAGTCAGGATTTTCATGAACACCCTTCCTCATACGCTGTGGGTATTGAATATCAGACACTTGCTAGTGGTCAGCTTAGGATGTAGGAAAGGTTCATGGCAATTACCTGACTAAACTTTAATTCTAAGGGTTGAAGATATGTTTTAGAGTTTGCGGGGGTGGGAGTGGCTGTGTGTTTTTTGGTTTGGTTTGGTTTGACTTGGTTTTTAAATAAAGAATGACCTTAACCATAAAACCTCAAATTATTATGCAAGGGTTACTGACTCTCACCAAAAAATTATGATCTCTGCCTTCAGCAGCAGGACTAAACCAGGAAGAAAAATGAAGAGGAACACAGAGCATCTGGGTGTAATCTCTCTTAGTTGGCAATAAAACCTCCAGCAGACACAACTTACTGCTTTAGAGATTGTACTTAACGTGATCCTCAAGGCATGCCTTTAAAAAAATTCCATTGTAATAAGTTAGCCTGAACAGCGATTGTTCAGTGGGTTTAAATGCCTATTAACACAAGAAAAAAATCCAAAACAAATATATCTTTAAAGATGAGAAAAAGGTTTGGCAAAAAAGGTGAAGCCCAAGACCGGTAATAGCAACTGCTTTATCCAAGGCGTGGCTGTCTACACCACCTGCTATATCACCAAGAGACAATACTGATGAACACCAATCTTTTGTGCACAGCATGAATGACAGGATAGAGAGCTTTTTCCTAAGTATAGGTTGGAAAAAAAACAATCTGCTGCCACTTTTCCTAATGATTATTGTTGCCATTTTATACAGCAGGTTTATCTAGAGGCTACAGTCAAGTGTCAGAATCCTATCGTGCAAACACTGCAGAAAAATACAATAAAAAAGATTTATTTCCCTTAATCCTTCATAAAAATGTGTATGTTTCACCCTATCCCACCCTTTCTAAGCACATGAAATTAATGGCAGAATTCAGCATTTCAAAGGCCAGAGAACCTTATCATGGCCATGACACCAATGAATTAGGGACAACACGTGTAAAGACGAAAGGTATGATCCCTTCTTCCTCAGAACAGCATTTTGCCTTTCAGAGACTAGGTACCATCTTTCCTCAGTATTCCAAACAATGCTATAGATAGGTAGATAGCTTACATGAGTACATTTCTAAGTCAGTTTGTGTTCTTGCACTTCATTTAGGTTAGTAACTGTTCAGAAGGACAGAATCTAGTTATCTGTTCAGTAATTTATGAATATTATTTTAAGGCCTTTAAAAACATTGTATTAGGTAAGATTTGCATCTAAGTGTTCCTGATAAGCGATAGTTTGTAATACAATGTGAATGTAAGCATGTATCTTAAATGTAATTGTCTTAAGTATTTTATTAAGATCCCACTTAAAATCTGAATTATTGAAAAATTAATTTCTTACTGGTGATCTGAAAAGAATGTC
>VFFE01007668.1:483679-496026 GCA_008921705.1 Burhinus oedicnemus
GTCTTCATGAGATTCTTCTTAAACTTTTGAATAATAGGAATAATGTTATAATATCCGAGATCTGAATTTCTGGTTTGAAGTAAACTCAGAAATCTACATTTATACAGAGTATTTACACTGCTGGCCTTTATCTGACTGTTCTTCGGTGTCAGACTTTTAAACCTTGATTTTACTTGGCAGTAGCAAGAGTTGCACACATATTATTATTAAACTTTTCTTTGTCCATGAATTTGGCTTTGCTGAAAAGAGAAATACTGAGGAAAGTATTAAATTCCCAACGAGACTGGGCTGAAAAGAGATTGCGGTGTAGTATCATGTGTTTAAAATACAAGAATTAGGATGAAAATTTTTAATAGAAAAAATATTTTAAAACATATACACAATCACATAGTGCTATACAACATAAACACTAAATTTCCCAGATGAGATGATCTTTCTGGGGTCTGGAAATGCTCTGTGGAACTGATTCCTGGGAATTTCACAGATTACACCACTAAGCAGAAGGCTCCCAAGATCTGCACTTGCCACTGCCTTACAACCTCAGAGCTCTCACTTTGTCAGTGCTGGCAATGCATTTAGCAGATAGACTATTTTAACTCTAAATTTAGTTCATCTTCTGCTTTTTTTCATGCTAGGTTACTTTCAAACACGAGGTTTGGTGGCAAAAGATTACATACATCTCTATTTGCAGAGGTGGACAAAGATCAGATGCAGTGGGTTTGATCTTAGCCTGTTACCATACATACCTTCTGAAATTGGAGTCAACATTGCCTATAGGTAGAGATATAACTTGAGATTTCACTGAAATCACTGTTCCGTACAGGCAGGGGTATGAATCTGTGATGCTTAGGTGACAAAGACTCTCTCATATTATCTTGAACGGTGTCCTGTTGCCCCAGCCATGCAGATGAGTCTTCAGAAGTCATTTCCCAGGACTGCAAGGTTTCCTGCTAGATCCCCACAGTGCAAGCCCTGCTGAACTGACCATAGAGCCTGTCATGCTTTCAGGCTTTGAGCATTGAGGCCAAAAAACTCTCATGTGGCTGTTTCCTCCAGAGAAGCAAAACCTAAAAAACCTAGTGTTAGCAGCAGTATAGCAGCCCATCCTAAGCCAGAGCAGTGTTCATACCTACAATGCAGACTGATTTTGGAAGCTCTTAATCCCTACTTCTAGAACAAACCCATCAGACTGATCTAAGGTGGTGAATTGGTGTTTCAGCAGTTCCCAGCTCAGCTTTGATACTCAGCATGTGATCCTAGGGTGCCGCTATGGAGATATCCACAGAGACATTTCCAGGAAAGGTTTGCCAGGAAAAGACTCAAAGTTATGGGTCTCATAACTCCACATCTAAATAATCCTTAAGGTGGGTCTAGCAACATTTTATGTAGCCAAGAATAACAATTTAGTGAGGACAGAGTGTAGATTCTTCTTCCTCCACATTTATGGGACTCCAGTTTAAACCTAACACATCTGTTATTCAGGTGGTACGTACTGACATAAGTGCCCTGAAGTTATTTTATATTGTTTAGGGACTAGATCAATGTCCTTAAACTGTTTTTTTTTTCTTAGATTTATTAATATGTTTGCTCCTTACAAGGACTTCATAGAAAAAGAAAATAATTTTTGCATCTGTTTTATAAATATAGCACTTATATTTCTTGTAAAAATAATTAATCCATACATTTCATTGTAGGCTTCCTTCTACTCCACCTAGTGAGAAATGGAAAATCTTCTGATATCCACTGTGTTACCATGCTTAGTATTCTGAGCAAGCTGCCCCTATAACTTCTGGAGTACAACATTTTTGTTTTGCTGTGCCATTTTTGTTGTAAAAAGCTTAGGCCTGCGTCTTTAAATGTTTTCTCTAGATATATTTCAACACAAAGAACACAACTGTTGTTTTCCCTTATATCAATTTTGGCAGCTTCAATTAAAACATGCTTTCTTCATGTAAGAATCCCCTCAAGGAAATTCTGTCAAGTAGTGAATTGTTCCTTTCCAACTGTCACTAATGAGAATATTAGCTCCTCTTTCCCACTCCATGTGCTATATATTTTAAAGGTGTTTAAATTTTGAATATGATTAAGTTACCAAGATTTACTATCTTTGTCTCTGACATATCCTTACTGTCAAGTATATTACATTTGTGTTTTATTCTTTTTAAAATTAGATGGAATTTTTGACTATCCTAATTACTGTTTTGCAAGAATGGGTAGAAAAAGACACATAAGCTATGCATTCATCATAATTGTCTCAATGATGAAACAGATAACAATTAATTTGTCTGCGAAGAAGATGTGTTGTGAATACAGCTTTAGTTTGTAGCACATGAAATTATGCGAACACTGCATGAACAGCCTGTTGAAATCAGCAAAGAAATAATGAAATTTACGAGCTGACTGAAGGCAGTTCCAAGTCCACAAAATAATGGTGATTTCAGTGCTCTTGAAATTCCCAGTAGGTGTTTAGGTGTAAGTTACTTCAACTGTGCTTGCACTTGTTTTAAGTGATCTACCTGCCAGATCCACTGTCTACATGGCGGCCTCACAATTAGCCTACATAAACATCAGACTGATGGAAAAAAAGCATCTGCAGGTGGACTCAGAGGGTGTCAAGTCACTGGGTGCCATAGTATCAAGGTGCTAAGCCAGATTTACTTTGACAGTTTGGGGTCCTTCATGCTCTGGAAGGATACTTCTTACTGACCACCATGGGCCTGCCCTTCCATGTTTTCTGGCCAACTGGATGCTACAGGTGACCTTGTGAATTTACCCCAAGGGACAATGTTGTTGATGTCTTCTGAGAGGCTGTTCTCTTTCCCCTCTTTTATCTCATCTGCCTATATGACAGAGTAGAAAGAGTCTTATGCAACATGTTTTGAAAACTGAGATTTTTCTGATCTTTTTTTGACCTCTTAAACCCAAATGCCCACCTTTGTGTTATCTTGCTTCCCAAATAGCAATTAAGTCACAGCCTCATGTCTCCTTGCAATACTTGCAGTGCTAAGAGATTTTCAATCTTAATACAACTATGGCTTAACATAAATGAGGTTTCTGGCTTCATTAGGATAACTCAGTGATAGAAAATCAGAACCATGTGGATCCTTTTTTCATTTCAGATACCCTCATCACATAATTTATTCTTCCTTTGACTCTTTTCCCATCACTTGGTTTTATACAAACGGTGTTTAAATACGGTTTTGAGATATCAACTTCTTTTGCTTTTTAATAACTCTGTGAAGTGCCTATGAATACTTTTTAATGCAGTTGCTGACAGCACAGCTGAACCGTTGTAGCTGCAAATGAAAGAGTTCTTGTACAAGTAAACATGGAGTGAGATGCAAACCTATGTTTAAGTCTAAAAAACCACAGCTTTTTATTTGATTAGGTGTAAGCTAGATGCCCTGAAATATTTAGGTGAGGAGATTATATTATGACTTGAACGACAAGTTAAACCCCACTAGATTATTTATTAATGTGAGAAAAGCAATTAGAGTTTCAACCTAAATGTTTAATGTTTCAGGTTTCCTCAGAACTGCATTTGCTTGTAAATTAGAGGTTATACTTTCAAAGCAAGTTTAATTCCCACAAACTTTATAAAAGCCAGAAAAAGTGGGGAGTGGAGGTCATATACCTACCCACTCTTCACATAAGGCAGATTTCAGAATACAATGAAGTAGATGAGGACTTTTCTCACACTCATCTCTCTCTTTCTGTCTGTCAGGGTGCCACATGCAGTAATTCTTTAATCCATCATGCCATCACCTTCACTAAAACTGTAAGTCAATGCTGAGCTGTCCACCCACTGTTTTCCTGCAGTGCTATCCTTAGGTGTGCAGAGAAACAGCAATTAAATAGACTGGTTTGACTTAGGATCCCTGTGAAGAAAGGCTGAGAACAAGGGAGGAAGTTTCCCAGGAACTGAAGCAGATCATTGATAACTGAATAGCTGGATTTAATCAGAATTTATAAAAGCTTCTCAGCAGGACTGTGGTACGCAGAACTCAAAAAAAAAAAAAAGAGACAATTGAGCAACAATAAAAAGAGAGGAAGGTTAAAATATGTTCAATTTTTCAAATTCATTTATTTTCTTAATCACCCATAATGGAACCATGAAGAGGGGGAGTGGTTTTTTATTCAACGTTACACTATTTTCTGAGTTCAGAGATTTCTGTTGATGAGCTACACCCTTTAGAAAAGATGGGACACTGGCACATGATTTTCTGTGGGATAAGTTTATACCTGGGAGGTTTAAAAATATGATATGACCTGAAAGTAAGGAGGGATCCCATGGAGTCCACTGGGAAGAACAGTTATCCGTTTGAACTGTAAGCTTACACAGGTTCATAGTGTGTAAATATATATGTGTTAATAAAAAGCACATATTTATACAGCAGGAGTTTCTACATCTATCTATTGATATTTTTAATTTATTTTATTTCTGCAGCATTCCTAAAAAAGATGCTTTTTTTTAATCTGAGAGACAACTGTGGGATGTTTACAGGGAAATCTTTCATGCAAATGGCAGCACTAGGCAGAACATAAAATATCTCAGAACAAGTGTCTATCAAAGATTGTCCAGTTGTTGATTTTTAAAACCTTTATTATTTGAATAAATTGAATGGAGGCAGAGATGATCTGGAGCACTGGTTCACAAGTATTGGCGTAGTGTATGACTATTATCGCACTTTCAGGCATGAGTTTTGCTTGTGCCAGACAGTTGGTGTCTAAACGCTTGCCAGATATTGTGCCCAATACACTGTCTAAATGAGTGGAACAGAGTTCAGGTGTCTGAATATACGGACTAACATGCATTTGTTGATCTCAAAGCATGGTCTCTTTCCTTTATTAGAATTAAACATTTTCTTCTAAAAATACAAAAAGAAAGCAAACAAACAAAACCAAACAGAACTCTGCAAAACAAGGTAAACCAAAAACCCCACACAATACTTTTACAGAAAATGAGACTCCAAATTTGAGAATTCATCCTGAAATTGAAGTTATCTTCCACATACACAAAGTCCAGCATGGTAGAGACAATGTAAGGTTCTTCCTATTTCCCTAGCTAGTGAAGTCCTTCTGCTGTGTAGGTGGACAAACTATCTATCAAATGCCACAATGAGATCAGATAAGGTTTGTTTGCTTCTAGAGAAGATGGGTCACACATCAAATGCCTTGTAAATGGTAGTTTTTGGGGTAACTTCTAAATATTGCTTTCTGAAGGATATGAATCGTAAAGAATAGAAGGGACACCAAATACCAGTATCAGTACTGACACAAAATTTTGTTAGCAAAAATGATACTGCCAGAAATTTTCTCACAATGACATCTAATAAACCTTAAAAACAATTAAAAAAAAATCCTATTTTCAGGAAAACTGAAGCTAAAAGCACATGCCTTTTTTCCACCCATCTGCTAATTTCATGTACTTGCACATTAGTTCCATGCACTTGCAAACTCTTAAACTTGCAAACCTCAAATATGCATTCATGAATTTAACCTCAGAAATTGATGGGATAGGTGTGAATGTTGTCTGCAAAAAAGAGACATTGCCAAGAGTAACTTGACCTTAATCAATCTGCTGAATAAGTTGTCTCTTTTATCCTTTTGGGATTTCAAAGGAAAATTTAAAGAGGAACTTCAATTTAAACAAATAAAAGGGTATATAAGTCTTAGCATTTCTATGTGTATGAATGTTATTTATGGTCCTAATTAGATTATGGAAACATAAATGTGTTTTTAGACATATACTCATACACACACACATGTAAAAAGTAGAATTTGAGCAGACAAGGTTTCTGATGTAAAACTTTTTGTATCCCTACATCAGGCAGCAACTTAATCTGAGTACATAAACATAGACAGAAACACTGAGGAAGTCTAAGTTGGATTTCAGATATTGTGACAATCTGTTTTCACGCTTCTCCCTAGTTTTTATTCTTACATTTAAATTAAAATGTGGAATATAATTCCTAATACATGTTTAATTTCTTTGTAATTTCTTCAGGTATGACATTTGCATATATGTTAGGTTCATCTACTTAGAGAAGAGGATATTAATCAAGTGATTTAGGAAAGTGGTAGCCCAGTTTGAAGCCTGTCTTTTCCATGAGGCAATAGGCACTAATAATTCACCAAATCTTCTAGCACCCCTGCACTCATATTAAATCCTCCATCAGAAATGCATGAATAGCTCAAATACACATAAAACCCCTCAGATTAATTGGCAAGCAGAAATGCGGTCACACACAGTCAGAAGTTTACCCCTCACTGATTCTGAGTAGCCACAAGCCTCAGTTGCAATCTCTGAATACCTCAGCTGCAGAAATAAGGGTCTACTGTGCTGCACATTTTTAATTCTGGTCACATACTTTACATATCTCAGCAGCAAAAAGTGACTACTTATTTTTGTTTTAAATTTAAATTTAATAAGCGATGGTCCCTGTCAGCTTTGTCACTCCTTTCTGGAAGATCAAGAGTTATAACAAGTAGTAATAATAAGGGAAGCTTAAAAGAGACTCAAGCAATGGAGAGAACTTAAAAGACTAAAAGCTAAACAAAATCAGATAGTCGGATAAAAAGATAACCAGTAGAGAGACATCAGAACTATGACAACAAAGATATAGGTGGTGGCATAGGCAGGGATTAAATGAAAATGAACAGGGATGGGGGAAGCAAAAGAACAAAGAAAATATCAGCAAAGAGGAAGAAAGAAGGATCAAAGGAAATAAAATTAGATATACAAGACATAAAAGAGAGAAGCTACAGATCAAGACTAAAATTGCAGTATACAGGCAAGTCATCAAACAAACGCCTTCCCAAATTTTGAAAAATTGAGAAAAAAATCTACCTTCCTGGAAGCAGAAATCAGTATTAACACAATAGAAATTCTTTAAGATGAAAACATTGTGTGCTTCCACAGTCAGCTCTCCCCAATTTTATTATATAAAAATATGCATCACTTTGAGGCATACTAAAGAATCAAGAGGCAACTCCACTGAGTACAGTATCAGTAAGATCTACTACAGCAACAGAAGGCTTAGAAAGGACAGAAGGAAGGACATGGTCACAAAAGCTTTTTATATTTGTGCATAGCAGATGTGAGGAGTTCTGCACAGTGTAAATGCTCTCCAAACAGCAGTCACTTTAAAGGCAAAATGATAACAATGTCATTGTATGTAAAGAAGCCAACATATAACAACAGGGAAAATGTATAACAGGGAAAAACTTCATTCTCTTCCTGCTCCATTGAAAACAAATTGAAAACATCTAAAGGGAAAATAACTTCTTAACTAGATTCCATTAGATTTCCCATAGCAGGGGAAAAAATGTTTTGTAAAAGACAAATGAGAACAATTCCTCATATAACCCAAGCACAGCAAATAAAATAAAACCAGTTTCTCTATACATACTAATGACAGGAGGTTTGTGGGGTTTTTTTGGTTTTGTTTTTGTTTTTTTTTTTAAAGCTTGTCAGCGTTACATATGGAAGTGGTTAAGTAAAGAAAACACTTTTTCCCTGAGCATTTGGATATATTTTGTAATTAGTATTTATAGTACGAGATCAAAAAAACAAAACAGGAAAAACTTCCCAGGGGTTTCACCCCATATTTTTCTGGTTTACCACGAATTTATTGTTAGCGTTAGTCATTAGAAGATATCCTTGCTTAAAACTCTTCACTCAAATTTATCTTGTCAATATATAGAAATGTTCTCACCCTCTTTAATGGGTAAACTACCATTATTCAATAACAATTTATTGAATTTATTGGAAGTAAAATTTTGCTAGTATCAACATCTGTAGGGCTATCCCCTTCTCTCGAGGATGCATGTATTTCTACCTGAGCTTTTAAAGTATTAACAAGACCTTTATCTACCTCTTCTCCTTTTCACTGTGTCCTAGAGTTTTACAGTTGTTTGATCTTCCTAGTGAAACTCCTGGAACTATCTCAGATATTGATACTGGATATGTTGCCCACTTTGAAGAAAACAGTGGGATAGATTCAAATTTCAATAATGTCTATACATACTAGAACTTGTATTTTATATGACCATTTTTCTACAGGTAGCCATAGTTTACACAAACCCATTAAAAGAAAAAAAAAAGAAAAACTAATAGGGCTGAGTTTTGTGAAGAGCTGTTGCTTAAAATCAGATAGGAAGATATACTCTGAGATGGTAGTAAATTAGTGTGACTGACCTTTATGACACTGATCATTTTCTGATCAGATGTAAAAGTTTATTCTCATTTGTAATTAATTTTATATAGTTTATAAAACCTCAGGATTGATTAGCACTGTATTTCTAATAAGAGTTAGCATTTAAATAATGAATTTAATTTCCAAATAATTGTATAAAATCTCATCTAAAAGGTAAAATAATGCTATAAAATAATAAGAACCAGAACTAATTATATTTTACTTTTTGCAGAACTCACGTATTTTCTAGCTTATTACTAGAAAATGTTGACCTAAGCAATATCAGTTTTAATTTTCAGTTCCATAACATAAACCTCAGCTGTTTGAGATATTTGCAACCTTCTTGGGTTGCATTAGAAAGCACAGGAACTGACTAGATTGGTAGATACAAGCAGATTTTTTGAGTACTTCTTACAGAGGAGAAGGGCTGTTCTTAGTACTCAAAATTTAAATTTTATTGAAATACAGGAAAGAAGCCTGTCATGTTTTGGTTCAGCTTGTTTGGTTTGGTTTGGATTGGTAGTCTGTTTTAAATGCCTTTGCAAGAATTGCATTTCCTCTACTCCAATGAAATATCAGAAACAGACTGTAAAATTATAATGAAAACAGTCTCAGTGCCATAATTCTGCCTTGAAACTATAGACTAAATCAATATTATCCAAACATTTAAGAGGATATCGGATTCCAAGTCTTAAGTCAATACCCATAATGAATAACAAAAGGATGGCAGGTGTGGAACATTAGTAAGTATGTTATTACTCGGGCTGTCTCTCTGAAACTTGACATTTACACATGATCACAGATTATTCATTATAAATAATTCTCCCTGTTGACTACTTATTTATTCAGAACTGCATGTTGGTATTCTAAAGATACCGTAACAGAAAGCGTACTTTAGAGCCCATGGAGAGAGATTTTTCCTATAATTGTTAGAAGGCAGTGTTGTGTAAATGAAGGATAGTATATAAGAGCTTTAGTGGATGAAGCAGACAAGTGAACACAGAAGTGCTAGGGAAATGGATCTTATTATCCCATAGGAAAAGAATGACAACTGCAGATAATCTTGTAAACTCTACCAGTAGATGAATGAAAAAGAAAGTTTTATGAAATATGTTTAAACTAAGGAAAAGAATCTGAGATTTTATGCAGAGATTAGGAGTTTCAGGGGAAGCGTTACAGAAAAAGGAAAGGGAATATTGCCACCATTAGTGTTTGGGTTTTTTTCGTGGATCGTTAGATGAGATGGGTGAAATAACATCATAAAAAACCCCAAAACAAAGCAAAAAAAAATCCAGCAAGGGGTTTGTGGATCAGAATAAAAAGGGAGGGGACAGAGAAGAATTGAAAAAAAAATATTATTGTGTTAACTCAGGCTATGTTGAAATTTAGCAGATGTCAAGGAAAACAAAGATGGTAGAAAGTTAGAAGAAGAGAAGTAAAGGAGTAGAGATCAGGAAGGAGCAGACAAATTTCATCATTACAAAAAATAATATTACCTAAGGAAAGAAAACAGAAGGAGAGAAGGAATGTAAGCTACACAGAGTTATTGTGAAAAAGGTTGAATGGGAGAAGTATGCCCAGAACAGATGTCAAAGGAATGACCTTGGTGAGGGTTAAATCAGAATGATTATTTTGTCAGTATAGACAAGATGAGAACATCTGAGTTCTGAGAAGATAAGGTTGAATTAGAAACCAGCAGATATGGACAGGAAGCAATTACTTGAGCAAAGAATAGGGCAGAGGAGCACAGAAAGAGTGAATGACAAAAAATTCTGGAGGAGGGAGATATTCAAGCAATATCTATAAATAACATCATCATAAAAAAAGTAAATTTTGCTGTTAGGTACTCATTTGCATTCATTCAAGAACAAACTTCATTTTTCCTCAACTATGTGTATCTTGAAAGGAATTTATATTAGCACTTCCATGAAGATTTTAATGCATTCCTCTTTAAGTGACTAAGACAGCTTCTTGCTTGCCACTAGAGTGCTAAATAACTCCAGAATAATATTTCTATAGGAAGCAATTTCCAAGCCTCGTCAAAAATTCTGTTCATAAGGAATGGACAGAGTCATTTTTTTTCCATACCATTTTTTTTTAGCAGCTACTACTTAGTAGAGGTACTAGGTGTACTGTAATGTATCTTTAAGGAGGGAAACGGGAAACCAATCTCTTCCTTGTGATACATTTGTTTACAATGACCTCTTTTTTAAATGCCTAATTCATATGACAAAAACCACATCATAATAAGATGTCACTGTTTAAGACATAAATGTAGCTGTAAGTTATTTTTAATAATGATACACAGTTTTTGCAAGTTTATCCATTTTCTAACAAATAGAATTTTTGTTGTTTTTTCTTCATTTGCATGTTCGGTAAAATATTTAGATTTGAACAGTGGGCTACATTCTAAGCTGACTTTAATAAAATTCAGGGAAACAAATAGGTTTTTAATGCCTACACAATCTGTCACAATCACCTAAAGAAAGCAAGGTGGAGAAGGTCTGCCACAACTCAAACAATATTCTGGTGCTGGCAATCTTTCAAGTTTTTACTGACAGTAGAATTTGGTATTAGAAGAAGTCTACGCTTACTAGTAGAAGAACTGTTACAGTTCAGCTAAATTCTTCTAGGACCATAAAACTCTCCAGTGTTATAATTCAAACAACATAATTTGTTCTGGTCTCAGGAAACATTAAAATTAGTAACATGGTCTTAAAACCATGTTCCCATCTTGGGATAGCAAAAGGATTCTCAATCAATACTAAAATCCCTCTAAAAAGCCATCTTCCTCTGAAGTCGAAGGAATTCTGCGTCCTGTCATGGAAACCCCATGATAATGATAAGAATGAGTGAAAGTTGTAATTGTTCATATGAATTACTTTCAAACTTGGGCTACAGTAAATGAATCCTACGTTCTTTGTTAAGCCTTTTGAAGGCTACTGTGACAAGAAAATAAGATATGAGTAACAGTACATAGCAGATGGTAGGATTATTTTTTATGAGTTTCTGACTGGCTTTGTCAACATCAGTAGCTTTGCCTTTTCTAATAGATAATCTTAACAGCTGTATTTAAACATTGAACAATATGTCCTTGGTTCCTGCAGAAGGCATGATCCCATCAGTAGATTAGATACAGTTTACCATAAAAACTTGAATTTCTAGTGACTGAGCTTTTTGTACAATGTGATTGAGTGTCTGTCATAGTCTAGTTCTTTTGATTTGCTTGAATTTTACAAACTTTTGATTTCTAGGAAGTTATATGAGATTATCATGAGCTCATTTTCTATGATGAGTGCCAGATATAAATTTTGAGATGCACGTTTCAATAAACTGTTGTGATTACTTGTGGGTCAAAATACCTCACTGTTCAGAAACTGCCAGAAATACACAGTTTCTGAGCTGCCTGAACTGTTTTTGCAATCTTTCACTATTTTTAGCTTTTCCATGCTGGAGAGGTCATCAGGCCAGAAGAAATTTTCTCAGACCACATTAGACAGTTAAAGTTAATCCAAAGTGGGATTTGTATGTGTGCCAAAAGGCCTTTTTTTACCTCCTTGGCATCTGAGTTGATGTAGTGCTAAATCCAGAAATGACATCAAGATTACTTAAAACATAAGCACTCGCATTTTTAAGAAACCAAACCATGAATGAAGTATGTGCTGTGTAATGTTACTTTTCATTGGAGTTACAGAGGGAAATGTAACAATGTGTCTCCTCCAGCATAACAGGAAATCAACGCATTAGTTAACACCAGTTTCCCAGAGCTCAGTGTGTACCTAAATGTTGTAAAATTTGAAAATTTGCAATCAAGTGAGGAGCCAAAGAATAAGAGAAAGGCGTTTCCTTCTAAACAAACTAATGAATAAGAAACACAGAAAGATAACTTCATAAAATCTGTGTACCTAGAGTTGTTTCTAGAATAAAAGACATAAAGAGGAATGATTGAGCCCAATGGGTATCATCTACATTCAACTGTTCATTTATCTGTGTACATAGCATCTGAAGATCACCGTTCTGAATAAAAGAAAAAATAATGTTATTATACATATTGGAACATAACCAGTATTTTCAAGGTGGTCGTAAAAAAGCCAGTGGTCTCAACATACTGACACCCTGATCTGAGAAGCTTACAATCTAGACAAAGAT
>VFFE01007668.1:502853-571502 GCA_008921705.1 Burhinus oedicnemus
ATTGTAGTCAGTGAATTTATCAACGGCAATCTCGAATCTGTTCTGTCGCTCTCAATAAAATAACTAATTTCGATTTTTGTGAATCTGACTCAGTGCAAGTCCTTTGTGGGGACTCTGATAGACGGATCAGTGAAAGTCCTGGGACTCTGACAGACAAATATCGAAACTGCATTCCTTTTAACGCGACAGTAGTTTCTTGTGTCAATGATTTTGCTGCAGTTTCTAACTGCTGAAAATTTTAAAAGGATAAGGAAACACACAGGTTGCATTTACTAATGGAAATGCAGTAGCATCTGTATCCTGGTAGCTGGGATGGGGAAACATCCTGGAAAAAGTAACTAAGTCAATAACATCTATCCTGTAGAAATCAACATAGATAATCAGAAACTTTTCTCAGTCCTTGCAGCATGTTTTCAGCACATGGTTATCTTCCTCATTCTCTACCTGTCACCAATGTTGGTGCTGGGAATTAGCCACTGCTGAAGAATATCTTGTTAGAACAGGTCTGTCAGCAGCAGAGACGTGATATGCTGGCACAGAGACAGGCACAATCCTTGATGTGGGGATATAGAATCATAAAGAATTTCTTCCTAATATCTAATCTAAATCTACCCTCTTCCAGTTGGAAACCATTACCCCTCACCCTATCACTACATGCCCTCATAAAGAGTCTCTCCTCATCTTTCCTGTAGGCCCCCCTTTAGGCACTGGAATGCTGCTATAAGGTCTCCCCAGAGTCTTCTCGAGGTTGAACAACCCTAACTCTCTCAGCCTGTCTTGATAGGAGAGGAGCTCCAGCCCTCTGATCATCTTTGTAGCCCTCCTCTGGACCCGCTCCAACAGGTCCATGTCCTTCTTATGTTGGGGGTTCCAAACCTGGATGCAGTACTCCAGGTGGGGTTTGACGAGAAGACTTACTACAGCCACGGAAAGATCTTACTAAAGCCATGGAAACAGTGAAGAATCCTTGTTTTATAAAGCTGATTTTGATAATTTTCCTCTTTTTCCTCTTTGCCCCCTTTTTTTTTTCCTGTTGAGGGTACACAAAATTTGTCTTGTAAAGCAAATGTCTGCCAGTATATTTTCCAAGTCCAGAAGCTTAATTTCTGTAAGTGTTGGCCAGCTCAGATATGGGTGAGTGAAGACTTAACCATAAAAATTTTCTGGTACTTTGATATGAGGTATAAGTAGCATGGCTGGGTTTTTCTTTTATCAGTGGCTGTGGGATATAGGAAATTTCAAGATGACAGTGCTTAACAGTTCTTAAAAAGAGAGGTATTGTGTAATGTCTGGTACAATTATGGATTAGTTTTATTCACAGGTGAACACAAGTGTATAGTCTTTACTCTAAGTAAGCATGTTTTTTGCATGACAGTTATAGTGGGACAACAAGGAGTATATATAAAGCTGTCTCTGTACACACTCAGAGCCAGTTGAAAGCAGTTTCTCACTTAGTCCAAACTAATAAACTCTGGCTTCTGCCTGGCTTTTAGCTGATGCAGAGTAACCTGCCATCTGCCTGCTATATTCCAGATAGACAAGAAAGTGTCTATTGCTTTTCCCAGCAAAGCATCCTGTTTGCCTTGTCAGCAGTGCACAGTTTCTTCTGGGCTAAATCAATTAGAAGATTTCAGTTGCATTTAAGCTTCTCAGCTCAAAATTGCAATCTGAAGAGCTTCACACTGTCCTTTTCCCAGGAAAGTGTTCTATTCACCAGCCTGTGGGCTGTTGCCAAAAGGGAATTCTGACTCTTCAGAGTGTTGATGAGAGCATCCATCTGAGAGACTACAGTCCTGCAATTCTGCCTTTTTTTCCATGGCCTAACTGAGCATTCATTACTAAATTACTAATTGGAAAAACAACACAGAGAATCTTGCTTGATCTTTCCAATTTGGCTCTTTTCACAAGATCACAAAAGGACACGTTAGTGTTGTTTTCAATTCTTTCCTGAAATATTGAGATATCTCAAAGGAGCTTACCTAATCTAGCTTGTTGGCATTTGTATCAGCAATGTAAAAATTTATGTGTGAGCTAATTGTCTAAACTTTTTCAGTAGTTGCAGTATAACAGGTATCCATGGAAACTTTTTTGTTGTGATGCATTTGACTTATTTTAGACAGCTAAATTAGGTTGAGATGATTCATGTTCTAGATATATCTATTTCCATTGTCTATAAAAGTTGTTTGTATGATTTTCTGACACTGAGACCTCTACGTATTACCTTGTTTTGTCCGGCTTGGAAGTGTAATCCAAATGTTTGGTTTTGGCTTTTTTTTTTCTATATGATCATTCATATTGGAGCAAGTCATGTGAGAATTGGAGCTAGTGAGTAGTTTCGGTAATTATGGAATATTTACTTTCCATGGTATCAGTAGACAACGTAGACATTAATATTTGTACAAGTTAGCAAGCATCATGTGGTATTGTCACCTTGACTGTATTCTGTAACTGACTCAGAATGTTTGTGTTTGGCTACTGTCATAAGAAATATTTTTTGTAGTTAAATTAAATCTTCTTGAAAATTTCAAATTAACACATCTGAAAAAACAGTTGTCTGCTGTTGTCCCTAGAAAACTGATATCATTATACCATGAGAGCATTCTTGGGCAGGAAGGGCTGTGTTAGAGCAAAAATGATTACACAACTTTACCTGAGGAACACAATTCTATGGCGGTAAGAAGAGCAGAGGCACTAGGTATGGCACCAGATTCCTAAAATATTATTTCATTGTGTTCAATAAAAATTAGATTGTTTGATGGTTAAAACACACATTTTTAAACATTCATTTTTAACTTTGATCTTTTATTAGCCCATTAACGAAAAGTTTTATGGCTGAGGATAAAGACTGAGCTTAAGTATAGGAACTTTGTAAAAGATTTAGTTATTGCAGTTCTTCATATGTCTCCTTTCATGGATAACCAACTTTGGTGGTCTGCAGTGAGCAAGCAAAAAATGTATGAAAGGAATAGCAGGTAAGTAAAAATATCATTTAACTTAAAAATTTTCTTTCTCCTACACATTTCTTCCCTTGAGGTAAGGACTGTTAACATAGAAAAAAAGCTGCAAACTGGAAACTAGTGTAAGCTATTATCTAAGAATAAACACAAATGATAAGCAAATAGAGATTTAATTACTTCAATGTTTTTAAGGCACAAATAATTTATTCCAGTCCTGAAACCAAATTTTTCTGAGAAGAAGGGGCTGCTAATCTTGAGTAAGCACAACCTGTCTCCTCAAGGCATTCTTGCTCTACTTCACTTTTTCTGAAGGCATTTAAATATACAATTTTAATCTAACAGAAATGTTACATTTATTTGAAATGCAATTAATGTTGGCAATGCTGTTGAAAATTAGAGATCTAAGTTCAAATGCAATGCTATAGACATACTTTCTAGGGGTCAGGAGGAAAATATCATCAAGAGAAAGACATTAATGTTCCTTCATCTTTCTTTCTTGGTCACTTCATTCTTCTATACCCTACCACATGTCTCCTGTTTGTTTTAACTGATCCCAACTATCCTTCCAAGTTGTTACATCAGTGAAAACCCATGCTATGTGTATGTCTAGCACATGAGCAGTCTCCAGGAAACCTGAATACATTTCATAGAGTAAGATGTTATTTGAAATAGACCTTCTAAGGTTAAATTATATATTCCTTTGCCCTTGTGCAAGTAAGCATCATTCACACCTTATTTTAGCCTTGAAACTTAAAGTTACCTCTTGAGAAAATATCTACCTACTTCCTACACTTTTTCATTTTTAATTACCTTTCATCACTTGGTATTATCAGTAAAGGATGCCATTGAAACCTTTCCTCAAAATTATTTATGTTCACTGTAATCATATACAGTTGAAGTAGTGCGATTTTTGTATGCTAACATAGCTCCCCAGGCACACATAATCCAAGAAATACAGATTTTTCAGCAGCAACTTGAAAACTGGAAAGGAATAATAGTATGTAACAATAATAAAAGTTTCTTTGCTCCTCTGCTTCCTACTAGATTAACAGAATGAGGTAAAGTAGACAACTAAGACATCACTTATATTCAAACCAGAAAACGTTATCTTGTTTTTCAAGTACTAATATTCAAACCAGAAAACGTTATCTCGTTTTTCAAGTACTAACACAAGAAACTTGGAAAGAAAAGTAATTAGCAGGACTTTACAGTGCATAACTTGCAATTCAGATCTTTCCGCCTGAAGACTTATCAAATATTTTTGAAAATACGCTAGAAGCTCTGGATAATGTGATTATTTTTGATACCTGATATTATGATACATAAAAAGGGAAATGCTGGATCAGAAGTATTTGGCAGGTAAGACCTCTTCAAGGCAAAAAACTGATTAGTGGTTTTTCATAAGTGATAATATTGCTCCACAGAGCTTAGAGGTAATAAAAGACTTACTGTAGAATGTTCAGCTCTGATTTATCCTTTGATCCTGATAAAGTAAGTTATGTAAACACAGTGATTGATGCTGGAACTGATGATTTTTATATATTGCAGACTAAATAAATCATGTCCACTTCTGAGTTAGGTTCAGAGAACTCATTGCAGAAGTCAAACTTGATTGTTGGCTTTCTTCTTCCAGTTCTCCATTGCATCTCCTGTGTGATATTTTTCTACTGTTTTTCTGAAGTAAAGGAACTGTTCTGACTTATGTCTCACTCTTGGGCGATATTTCAATAGGAGGTCTGCAACATATGAAAGAGTAAACTAACCAGTATCACTTACCTGTGTTGTCTTGGCATACTTAACTACTGCTGCAGTTTAAATGAACCAAAATTTCTATTCCCGTACACTTACTTTCCATTAATTATGTTGAATAGAGATCTAGAGTACACTCTACTTTTCTGAAACCCTTTCATGTTCTCTTGCTTTTTCCCTCAAAAGAAGAATACTGAAAGAGAGGATAAATTGGATTGCCTTCTACCTCTCTTTCCTCACAAACATTGTGCCTCTTGTGTTGAAAAAAATGTTCTGATTCTATATTAAATTTATTTGAAAGGTGTATTCTAATCTGTAATGTATCACAGGATAGGTAGAGAGCAATCAAAGGTTGTGAACCATTAATTACAAAATACGAAGTAGGAAGTAGAGTTCTGGCCATAATTTCTTGTCAACATAATCCCTTCTACAGCTGAAAATAGTCTAATCCTTTCAAAAAAATGTCTTCTTATAGACAAAATCAATATCTTCCAAAAGGTAAAATAAAATAAAATAAAAAGACCCAGTAACTAACAAAGCCTTGTGGGAAGGATTCTGCTCTAGATCAACACACATATTTAGCCAACCTGATGTCAAGTGTCTAGTTTCAGGTTAGTTGAAAAGTGTTCTGGCAATTGTCTTCGTGTTCATTGTATTGATATTGTTCCTCATATCATTGATATTGTTGACCTCATACAAAGAAACACTGGTTGGGGATGTGAAGGTTGGGGGCAGCCTTGGCTGTAGTGACCATGAGATGATGGAGTTCTGTGGCAGGAGTACTCCCCTCCTCCCACCCTGTGAGTCTAACAGTGTGGTACAGGGGCATGGTGACCAGCTTGGTGGGAAGCACGTGAGCTGCTGGTCACATACACAAACAAACCCCAGCCACATACCCCAGATACCTGAGCCCTAGAGACCACCTCAGCCAATGAGCCTACCTAGAAGATCCCTCAACCAATGAAACTATATATGACCATGACCAACAGATGAGCACGACGAACAGATGACCACAGTTCAGATCCAACCTGGGCTATAAAATGGAGCCCCCACTGGAGACGCCCTTTGAGTGGTTCTCCTTGGAGCAGGTCTGTGATCAGAAGCCCTCCCTTTGGATCAAGATGTCATCTGAAGTAACTTCCCGGGATTGAGTGACCCTCATCTTATAGGTGAGTGGTTTGTGCTTTTCGAGTCACCATTCTAAGCTTAGATTTAGTTACACGCTGTGTAGTATTAGTTCCCAACCAACATCCTGAACCTGTAAATAAGTTGTGTCTGCTGAAGTGTTTTTAGTGTAAGATCAATGTTCAGTTTGACCATTCTACTTTTTTTTGTGACACCATTAAACCTGATTTTTAGAACATATTTTGTTGGTCTTACACTTCCATGACAAGTTCAGGATCCTGAAGGGAGGGAACAAGGTAAGAAGTAGGACTGCAGGAGGCTGCTTCAAAGAATTCTGTTGGAGATGGTCCTGGAGATAAGAGGGGTCCAGGAAAGATGGTTGGTTTTCAAGAATCACTTCTTCCAAGCTCAAGAACAGTCCCTCTCAATGTGTAGGCAGTCAAGCAAGGATGACAAGAGGCCTGTGTGGGTAAGCAAATAACTCCTAACTAAACTCAGACTTGAAAAGGAATAATAACACAGGTGGAAGCAAGGACAGGAGGCTCAGGAGGAATATAGAGACACTGATCAAGCTTGTAGGGACAAGGTTAGGAAAGCCAAAACCAACCTGGAGTTGAGTCTGTAAGGGAAATGAAAAGCAACAAGAAGTTCTTCTACAGGTACAACAGGAAAAGGAAGACTAAGGACCCACTGCTGAACGGGGCAGGGGACCTGGTGACAAAGGACATGGAAAAGGTTGAGGTACTCAATGCTTTCTTTACTTTGGTCTTTACTGATAGGACCGGATTTCAGGAATCCCGGGTCCCTGAGACCAGAGGGAAAGTCTGGAGGAAGGAGGATTCTGCTGAGAGGTGGAGGAGAATCAGGTCAGGGAGCTTTTAAACAAATTGGGCATCATAAGTCCCTGACGGGGTGCACCCATGAACCCTGAACATGCTGCTCAATGTTACTGAGAAACCACTTTAGAGAGCCTTTGAAAGCTCATGGCAATCGGGGTGGGTTCCTGAGGACTGGAAGAAAGCAAATGTCACTCCTGTCCCCAAGAAAGGCAGGAAGGATTTCCTAGGTCTTGGTCAGTCTCACCTGAATCTCTGGGAAGGTGCTGGAGCAAATACTCCTGGAAACCATTTTCAGACGTATTAAGGACAAGAAAGTGATTTGGAATAGTCATAGTGGATTAAAAAAGGGGAAATCATGCCTGACTGACCTGATAGCCTTCTACAACAAAATCACTAGCTCACTTGACAAGGGGAGAGTAGTGGCTGTTGTTTTACTTGACTTTTTGCGAGGTTTTTGACATTGTCTCCCATAAAATCCTCATTGACAAACTGATGAAGCATGGCCTGAAGAGGACAGTGAGGTTAGCTGAACACTGGCTGAACTGTCATGCTCAAAGGGTTGTGATCAGAAGTACAAAGTCCAGCTGGCAGCCAGTCACTAATAGCATACACCAAACGTAACATTTTAGTTAATGACCTGGATGATGGGACAGGATGTACCCTCATCAAGTTTGCAGACAATAAAAAATTAGGAGGAATGGCCAACACATCAGATGGTTGCATTGCCTTCAGAAGGACCTCAACAGGCTGCAAAAATAGGTTCACAGTAATCTCAGAAAGTTCAGCAAAGGGAAGTGCAAAGCATTGTACTTGGGGAGGAATAACCTCACGAAGCAGCATACACTGGGAATGACTGGCTGGAAAGCAGATTAGCAGAAAAAGACCTTGTAGTCCTCGTGAAAATGCTGAACATGAGCCAGCAATAGGCCCTTGCATGAAAGAGTGTCAGTGGTTTCCTAGGCTGCATTCCCAGGAATGTTGCCAGCAGGTCGAGGGAGGCGATCCTTGCCCCTCTGCTCAGCCCTGGTGAGACACATCTGGAGTCTTGGGCCCAGTCCTGGGCTTCACAGTACAAGAAAGAAACATACTGGACCAAGTTCAGTGAAGGGCCACAAAGATGATTAAAGGACTGGAACTTCTGTCATGCAAGGAGAGGTTGAGAGAGGTTGGATTGTTCAGCCTAGAGAAGAGAAGGGTCAGGAGGAACTGATCAATATGTATAAATACCTGATAGGGGCAGACGGGAAGTAAAGAGGGTATAGCCTTTCTCAGTGGTGCCCGGTGAAAGGATAAGGGACAATGAGCACAAATTGTAATAGAGGAAATTAATTTTAAACAAACAAACAAAAAGCTTATTTATTTTGAAGTAGGTTGAACACTGGAACAGGTTGCCAAGAGGGGCTGTAGAGTCTCTATCCTTGGAGCTATTCAAAACCTGACTGGACACAGCCCTGAATAATCTGCTCTATCTGACCCTGCTCTGAGAAAGTTGTTGGTCTAGATGATCTCCACAAGTTCCAACTTCAAGTATTCTCTGATTCTATAATTCTGTAACTCCTTCTGCATTGGCTACACTGAGGACCTATACCTAATATGCCCATAGACACTTACCTGCCTAGATATGAAGACAGCTAAATCTAGGTATCTTAGTCTCTAGCTGAATGCTACCTATGATCTCTGGTGTGAAACTCCATCCAGGTTACGCCTGTAAAGGTTACAACCGCTTACTCATACAGTTACTGTTTTGTTTGTTTGAAACTTCATTGACTGATCACATCTAATACCTACATTATTTTTCATTTCTTTTGTCTTTCAGTTTTATCAACATGTAACTAACCAGTTTATTTTTATCTTTTTTTAAAATTTTTTCTTTTAAAATACTGAAAATTGCTATTTCAACATTAATGTGAAATATCTTCAACTTAATGTGCTATGTGCTCATTATCTGTGCAATGCCCAAGAGTAAATTTTTGGAAAGGAAGTAACTCATGATTATTTTTTTGTCAATGAAAACGCTAAACTTAGCACTCTCTTAACAACAGGTGGAAGGACGGTTTTCAGCCAATTGACATTCGTCTTCTGACAATGTTTGTACCAGTAGCTTAGTACAGCAAACTTTATTTACCACTGTTTTTTCTTTGAATCTGCCTATATATAAATAACAACAGTACACATTCTATTCACATCTCATACATATCAGTGCTGCATAGACAAATGTCTTGTTTTTATCTTTTTTTTATCCTGTTGCTTTCTGATACACTGAACACTAAATTTCTGTGTAGATCATTGAGCATTTCAATGTCTTGAGGCTTTCTAATCAGAGCTGCAACACAGAAAATAATTTCTGAATAGAACACAATTTGACATAAATTATTACAATACAACAAGCAATCTGTTGGTAACCTGTCTTTTTGTTTTCTTTAGTTCTGGAATTCATAATTTTTGCTGGTCCTTTTTTCTAGGGGTTTTTGTTTGTTTTATTTTGGGGTTTTTTTTGTAGAGGGGGTATTTTAAGTAAACTCACTAGCAAAACCCTTTGCTGATTATTTCGCCACTTAGTGTCATAAAGTATAATTGTTTCCTTTGTCCTCCCAAATTTCAAGGTATTCCAAGAAGCAGGCTGACATTTCATTTAGAGTTTAATTTTCCATAGTTCACTGTATTTTCTTCTGGTATTGTCCATGGTAAAGCCATATTGTAATACATTTCCTTTGATATTGACAGGACTCTGAATGTACCAGCAGACTATGCAGCCTGTCCCCTTCCGCTTCCCAGAGGACTGGGCCGCCGTGGCTATTGCCTCAGCTGTGGTGTGCACTGATTCAGCCTCACAAGGTCTCTCCTCTCTCACATGAATATAAAGAGATGTTAAGGTAGCCGTGTTCATGGGCTGGAGCCTAGAGTCTATGGCAGACTCAAAAAACATACGAAATTCTTCTTGTTCATTATTTATACCTCGTAGATAAAACGGGAGAAAAACGGTTGTGAATTTGTTAACATCTTCAATATCTAAAACAAGTTTTCAGTACGCTTTAAAATATACATAGACAGTTTCAAATACGAAAGGAACATCCAATTTAAAATCTGCTGTGTTGATATGAGAAAATAATAAAAGACATATAGGAACAGTTTGTACTTTGTGCCATCAGACGCTCCAATCACAAAACCATGCTGTTAGTTTCAGACAGCTTGAAGTGCCCTTCAGCATAACACAAAAGACAAGAATAATAGAAAATACAGTTGGTCCAATATTGAGCTTAATAGGGAGTCTTAATCCTCTGTGCTTAAGGGAAAAATTAAGCTGAAATTATCAGACAGACACAGAAAAGTAAGTTTGTGCGTAGAGTAATGACAGGGAAAGGTCCTGAGTTTTAGTGTAAAAAAAGCTTTTTCAAAATCCCCTAAAAACCCCTGAAAAACACCTCAATTCCAGTATCTCTAGATATATTGTCCTGAGTAAGTAGACATGAAGGATAATTACTGTAAAGACACTGACACTTTTATCGCCAGGGGACCTGGACTCACTTTCCCCGTGAGTAAGAATTTCCTGCCTGTGTCACTGTACCTTTTTTGGACAAGAAGTTTCAGTTTTACAAGAGCTTAAGTATAGCTCTGTTTGAAAAGGTCTTACATGTGTCACCTGCATTTCTGCAGACTGCATGGCTTGGAGAAGACAGATTGAAGTTCAGTATTTGTTATAACAGACCAGTCTGGGAGGAAATGAATGACCATGATATAATTCTTTAAGTAGAATTCACTGTAACTACAAATGAGTGCCAGATACAGTCCTGATACAGAGCTGTCACCGAGTCACCTGGTGCAGGAGAAAGTATGTTACATCAGCCAGTACAAACAACTGAGATTCCTCCCCTCCTTTCATCTGTTAAATCAATGTTTACTACGGCCTTAAATGTGTTATATTATCTAGTTTAACTAAACCAAGGCAGGGAAAGATTAATTGGACAGTATACTGAAAGTCATAATGCTGAAATAAAGCTGTAATGTCTGAAAAAAAATCATCAGGAAAACAACATTTTAATTAACAACTGTAAATGATTACATGGAAAACAATAACAGAGCTGTGTGCGGTGCAGTGGTTTACCAGAAGCACTAATCTTACAGAAGTAGTAAAGGAAAAGAAAATTATATTGACTCCAGCAAAAAAGGACTAATTATTTCCTACTTTTTTAAAAATAATTTTCATTGACACGTTATGTCATTTATATAGTTCTAAATCAAGAAGGAGACCTCACTGCAACTAATGTGCTTATGCAAAAACCAAAACCAAAGCCAAACAAATGCAGCTGTATGGCACTAGTGCTGAGTTTCGTAGCTATATATCAGAAAACTAGAACATGAGCAACAAATCTTTTCATTTTCTGTATAAAGATAGTATTCAACCTTCTTGATTTTCCTGAGGTATTTTCCCCTTTTTACTATATCACAAACAGGCATACAAGTACTTACATTCATCTTCACTTACATAT
This sequence comes from Burhinus oedicnemus, assembly GCA_008921705.1. NCBI lineage: Eukaryota > Metazoa > Chordata > Aves > Charadriiformes > Burhinidae > Burhinus > Burhinus oedicnemus. The sequence goes on from VFFE01007668.1 coordinate 514,011, forward strand.
CTTCTACAGCTGTCTAGAGATTGTAATAAACTAAACTTACTCATCACTAGATCTAGCAATGTCTTATATTCAGTTTTGCATGTAAACATAGGCACAGGATATGAACCTAGGCATGCCACAAACATGCAATTCTGCATTCTTGAACATACAAATAGAAAGAAAGTATCTGGACATATGGACAAATAAACACTTTTATATGTTTAACTGAACATTAAAACATTTTCAAAACACTTCTACACCTATATTTGAGTGGTTTTCTATTCAATACAGTGAAGACAAATGGAAGATGGATGATTCATCAACACTTATTTACTTTGGCACCTTTAGTCATTTATTTGTATTTAAAAAAACAACCCCAGGCCAGTACGTAGGCTGACAACTTCACAGTATTTAGATTTTTTGAAATTGCCTTTAAAATTAAACCAGATGAACATACAAAAACTTTAAACAACTTTGAAAAGTCTGCCTCTTTTTGTTTTTACTGCTGTTCAGCACTTAGAAATAAGGAGGAGTGACTCAACACTAGGGGAGTTTTAGCTTTTTCCAAACAGCTCTGTGACATCCTCAAATGACCAGTGAACAGTGTGCTGAAAATTAGGCCTACTTGGAAAAGTAACATTTAAAAATTCTAGAGAACATCATTTTCCCACCTATAAAACAAAGTTGTGTTCATTTGTATGAAATGTTGTAGCTTAACACTTTTAAAAGAAAAAGCTTTTACGCTAAAAGGAATTGAACATAGATTCAGACAGAGTCATCACTGTCTAAAAGTCAGCAGGTGAAAGTGGGTGTATTTTAATGTGCTTTTAAGTTCCAGTATGCAATTTAGATGTCTCATGTGTTGGAGAAAAATTTTGTTTGTAACTAGTATCTTCAAAGGCAAATGTGCCTTGAGAGTTCTATATTAAATTATACAATTTCCACAAGCTGGGAACATACATTTCTGCATTCTTGACTGCTCTCTGCTGTGCTTTCATCCAGCTTGAATCCTGTGATGTATTTACTGTGAATTTTATAGGGATAGTGGAAATATTTTTAATTTGGGTTGGTAACATCTGATGATAGTTACAGTGATTCTTATGATCAGACTACACTTGGAAACATATGGCAGTATAAACTTAAAATTGCAAAATGCAATAATAAGCAAAAATAATTATCCAGAGCAATAAAATCCAAAGTATTTGTTAAAAATCAACACAAACTTCCTTGAACTTTGCAGTTCTTTTAATGTAACCATGCACTTGACTTCTATTGGAAAGTATATGATTAAACTGGATTAAATACTTGCATTTGTTTTATTTGGAGATTTATTTGTATTGCTCTTATTTTCCATTGTCCTTCAAGTGAAAATGGAATTTTGGATATATCTGTTTTCCTGGGACTTCCTTATACTGTGGAAGAACACTGGTTCTTCTAGGTTCTTCGAGCACTCAAAAGTTAGAATCACATTCTAATATAAATGTTTTGTCTTTTGATATAAAAACTGGATGGAATGTCAAGAATATAAGTATTTATGTATTTAGAGAGCCATTTCTCTTTAATGTTTTAACAGTAAATAAGCAAGTCTGAGATAAATGATTTTTTTGCACTGATAAGCTTGCTTCAAAATGGAATACTCCAGTAGGACTTTTTTTTTCCAGAGTATGTTTTTGGAGGGGGGGATTTTAGGAAGAATGAAAATTGTTTGAATGAACATCCTGGGCCTTAGCAACTCAGAACTAACATACTTTTAAATGGTAAAAATCCTGTTTGATATTTTTTTTAGTTAAGTTTTTAGAAGGAATTTAGAAACACTGCCTGGGAACATAGGGATGGTGTTAAGGAAGTCAAAGCTCATCTGAAACTGAGACTTGCAGGGAACATTGAGAGCAACGAGAAGACCTTTATTGCTACATCAAGCAGTAAAAGGCTGAACAAGGAAAATCTTGGCTTACTGTTGCACAGGGAAGTGGTAACAGACAAGGCTGAGATAGTCAATGTCTGCTTTGCCTAAGGCTCCTTCAGAAGGTCTCCCAGGCCTCTGTGCTTAGAGACAGGGCTCAGGAAGACCTACCTGTGACACATGAGGATTGAGTCAGAGATTATTTGCAAGAACTGAACCCATACATGTTTGTGAAACCAGATGGACTGTATCCAAGGGTGGTGAGAGAGCTGGCTAGTGTTCTTACAAGGTTGTTCTCTATCATCTTTGAAAAATTATGGAAACTGAGGGAAATCCCTGAAAGCTGTAGAAAAGTGGGGGTAGCACCTGTCCTCAAAAAGGGCCAAACAGATAATCTGGGAAACTGCAGCCTCACTTTACTGTCTGCAAAAATCATGGAGCAAGTCCTTTTGTAACACATACCTGGGCACATGAAGGAGAAGAAGGTGACTGGAAGCAGTCAGCATTGGTTTACCAAGGGTAAATCATGCCTGCCCAACCTAATTGCCCTCTAGGATAAGCTTCTATGATTAGGACAGAGCAGTGGGTATTATTTACCTTGACTGTGGCAAGGCTTTCAATACAGTATTCCTGCGTCCAAATTAGGATGTTATAGTTTGTATGTGTGGTCTAGGTGACTGAAAAATGGTTTATATGGTTAGAATCAGATGGTTGTGGTTTAGAGGTTGTACTCTACCTGTAGGCTGGCAAGAAGTGGAATACTGCAGGAGCCTATCCTGAGACCTGTCCTACCTAATGCTTTTATAAATAACCTAGCAGTGACAACATCGGGCACTCTCATCAAGCTTGCAGATGACATCAAAGCGGAGTGAATAATTGATACGCTCAAAGGGAGATTGTCAACCAAAGAGACCCAGACAGGCTGAAAGAATAGGCCAAAAGGAACCTTAGGAGATTCAACAAGAACAAATGCCAAGTCCTGCACCTGGGATGATATGGTCTGGGGACTTCCTGCCTGACTGCAGAGTGGCTCTGCAAAAAAAGGCTCTAGGGTTTGTGTCAGACACTGAGCTGGGCATGAGCCAGCAGTGAGCCTCATTGCTGACCCTGATTTGAGCAGGTGGTTGAGCAGGTGATTTCCTAAGGCCCCTTCCAGCCTGAACTATCCTATTATCCTCCAACAGAGGAATGAATCTTATATGCAAAATGAACTCCTAAGGAAAACATGACCTGTTTGTTCTCCTGTCATACAAAAGTGAGAATTGGGGCTACTGATATTTCCCCTGTGCTAAGCTTGTGAAATTGTTGCATTTTCCCAACATCTTGATCAAGGCTTTAGAGCAGTTACTAGTATATTTTCATATGTGTTCAGGGGACCCGTGAATATCCCAGACGCAGAAAGAAATGATCTTGGGGTGGTATTTGGCTTCTGCAAAGGAGAGCAAATTTAAGAGGACATCTATTGCCTATCACCATCACAGCAAGGGAGAAAAGACTAATAACTGAAAGCATTCAGTCTGAATGTCCAGCACTTTGGGCAACTTGAGTTAAATTATGTTAGATAAAGCATATTTGTTTATGATTATATGTAGAATTGGTATATATTTTCCACTCTCTACTATTTTTGAGATGTAAAAAATGTTCTGATTTATCAAATCATCTTAAGGTGTTTTTTAGAAAAACAAGTAAGGGTAACACAGAAGTAACTTACAGACTAGTAAGAGGACAGTTAAGTGGAGAATGCACATTCAGTTTTCTGCTTAGGTCTTCACTAGGGATGACCATTACCTGAAAGTTATTTAGGTGCATAGGACTACATAAAGATCAGAACAAAGGAAAAGAGTAACTCTTAATTTTTTCCATGTTCTTTTGATTTCACGGAATCATGGAATCATGGAATTTTCAGAGTTGGAAGGGACCTCTAGAGATCATCTAGTCCAACTCTCCTGCTGACGCAGGGCACCTACAGCACATTACTCAGGACTCCATCCAGGTGGGTCTGGAAAATCTCCAGAGAAGGGAAATCCACAACCTCCCTGGGCAGCCTGTTCCAGTGCTCTGTCACCCTCAAAGTAAAGAAGTTTTTTCTTAGGTTTGAATGGAACTTCCTATGTTAAAACTTGTGCCCAGTGCCCCTCATCCTGTCACTAGGAACCACTGAAAAAAGGCTGCCTCCATCCTCCTTCAACCCACCCTTTAGATACTTCTAATCAAGAATAAGGTCTCTCCTCAGCCTTCTCTTCTCCAGGTTAAAGAGTCCCAGCTCTCTCAGCCTTTCCTCATAAGGGAGATGCTCCAATCCCCCAATCATCTTTGTTGCCCTACGCTGGACTCTCTCCAGAAGTTCCCTATCCTGCTTGAGCTGGGGAGCCCAGAACTGGACACAGTATTCCAGTTGTGGCCTCACCAGTGCTGAGTAGAGGGGGTGAATGACCTCCCTCGACTACTGGCCACACTCTTCCCTATGCAGCCCAGGATTCCATTGGCCTTCCTGGCGACAAGGGCACATTGCTGGCTCATGGATAATTTATTATCTGCCAGGACCCCCAGATCCTTCTCCTCAGAACTGCTTTCCAGCAGGTCCACCCCTAACCTGTATTGGGGCCTAGCATTCTGCCTCTCCAGGTGCAGGACCCTACACTTGCTCTTGTGTGATTTTGTTCTAAAGATTTTTTTCCCATGGAAAATTCAATCAAAATTATTCTTTTCCTCCACAAAAATACATATTGTCAGAAACTGTCTCATTATTTTTATTTTCAATATTTTCTAAAATATCTTGCTGCTAAAAGCCTCTTTAAAATGTCTCAGAGTTTGAATTTACTTAGAAAACAGTTCTTTATATCTGAGAAAATGTGATTTACATGACTTATCATTTCATTGTTTTATCTGTACCATTCAGTAACAGATATGAGCTCTCTTTCCTTTTGGTAATAAAATTCAGAGAAGCTTATTTGGCATAAAAAATAATTTTCAGTTATTTTCTCATTGAACAGAAGAGTCAGCGCTATTAGCAGAAACTCATTTGAGAACACCACTGCCTTCAGTTCAGTAGCTACAAAGCAGCATCCATTATGACTACTTTTCTGAGAATCGATTTAGGCTTAATGGTGTTAAGTTTGGGGTGTTTTTTTTATTTTGTCCATGTCAATAACTCTTCACTGCCATTTCTCCTGCTTTATTAACGTATAGTCACACTTAGTTTAAAAGAGGCACTTTAGCATTCTGGATTTAACTGTCCTATTGTTTGTACGTGTCTACACGAAGTTTATACTTTAATTATTTTTTCTGAATTCCAAGGGCTTCCAGTGATAAAAATGGTGTAAGTGACATAGCTGTCAAGTTTTCCACATCCATCATTAGCTATATTTGGACTTGGTATGTATATTTTTCTGTCCCTCATAGTTTCTTGCCCAGAGTTCTGAGACTTTTCAATATCAACAGGTTCATGTTCAATACTTAGTCTGGGCATTTTGTGGATAGTGGCATATGTATAATAGTACTAAATAATCCTGTTATTTCAGACTGATCAGAGCCTTCTGAGACAGCCAGCTCTTGAGTTTTATTTCTGTATTGATTTTGTACATTTTTAGTATAACAGGCTGCCAATCATTAACTTTTGCAAACAAATACTATTCAGCAGCATGTTTCTTCACAGTTGTAGTACTTCTTAGGGCTTGATTGTTCTAAATTATGTTACATCGGTTTAATTATAAGGAATCCTACATTGGTTTTTGGTGGGGTATTTTTGATTGAAAAGAGCAGCTCTGGAATGTCATCTGATTTTCCTGTCAGAGATACAAACTTTTTTTTTTTTTTAATTGTTTGTTGGCTAGTAAGCAAATTGGCACTGCTGATGGGCATGCTGTGGCATATTTTTGTAAGAGCAGGCCCATGACCTGAAGAAATTTAGTTTCTTTAATCAAGAATTGTATCGGTTCAGATCTTGAGTCCCATCTGTTTCTATTTACACACTGTCATCATGCAACACCCGAACACCTTGCTTACACTAGCAGCCTGACATACTAGAAAAGATACCAGGATGTGGATATGTGTGTAACAGCAGCTCTTGAATGGAGCTCCAGACAGCAGCACCAGGAGGCTATCCACTGCCACGTGGCACTGCAGAGCTTGATAAAGGGTAGTTACTTAAGATGCAAGTAGGTTCACCTACATATAAATCATGCATGCCTTTTGAGGTGGGTTGTTTGGGTTTTTTGAGAAGACTTGTCCACCCCCAGTCTGTTGAAAAATATGAATGTTAATTGTAACCCTCTGATAAATCTGGGGAAGAATTTACTGCAGTCTTTAGTGTTCACCACAATTAATTAGTTTTGAAACTGAGTAAGATGTAGGACTAATCTGTAAACACTGTCAGGGTATCTCAAAAATATGAAGAATTGGGGCCTATTAATACTTCCTTCAGAGAACAACTGACATACCTTCAGCATAAATAATGAGAGCCTGTAAGTAATATGACACTTTTTTTCTCAGTTCAGTTTAAATTAGACTGTGCAAAAATAATGATGAACAGGCATTCTTAAAGGTAAGACCAGAGTTAATAGAACTATTTCGGCTAGTAGGCAAATGCAAGTTCTAAAATATCCTCATCTGAGTTCCATAAAAAAAGGAACTGCAAAACAATAGTAAAGCACAGAAGGAAGACCGTGGTGAGAGTTATGAGAAATGTTCTTAGTTGGCTCATGACAGACTGTTTTCCAGCCTCCTGCTAAAAATGCCCCAGAGGAAGATGTCCAAACTCAGAGAAATAAGAACTAAAATGGAACCATAGCCATTGGGAAACAGGGGTTTGGAAGAAAGGAAAGCAGTGTAAACTAATATGAGGTAATAAAGAGCTAAAGACTGATTTGGTGTCAAAAATTAGGTATTTCATTCCTCAAATGATTAAATGTAATAAAAAGAACTAAGAAAGATGGTCAGATTACTTGCTGGACAGAAGTACTCCTATTCCATTGAGTTTGCTGTGACATGTTTATTAGTATAGGTCCTACATCAATTTCTATCTCTATTTCCTAAGAATTATTTGCTAAGATTAGGCCATAAGGAGTTATAATCTTAGTTTAAGTCCTTATTCCCCTACCCTATCCTTTTCTCTTCCAGTTCCACTTTGTCTTGTTTTCTGATTTTCTGTTATTCATTATTTTGTTTGTATTATAGTTGTGACTTAAGATAATTATCTAACTTTATAATTATATAAGAATGATATTTTATAAATCATAATATATAATTACTATATTTATTATATGTTATTATTTATATTACATAATGTATAATTAAATGAAATATATTATATAATATTATATATTATACTATACAATATATAATTGCAATTATTATATATAATATATAACTTTATTCTCCATGAACTTCATTCAGGATGGCTTCCATGATCACATAGTCCAATTAAATAGCCAAAGAACTGACAGAAAACACAGAAGCTTAGATGTTTCCAGCGCTTCAAAACCAGGCAATGTTCAGGTTTTAGAGTGTACATAAATTTTCATAGTCCAGCTTGGTACCCTATCTACTGCAAACATCTGTCTCTCTTACGAAATGTAAGCTATAACTTGCTGGTAGAACAGGTAGTGATTTTTTTAGAATTAGATATGTGTTTGTGTGCCATTCTCCATTTGAAGAAAATAGAAGATTACATATCTCTAGCAGATGACCTTTTATTATTATTATTTTTATGTCAATTTGGCTAAAATAATGTCACCTTTCAGCTTATATTTCATATTTGCCCATCCTTTGTTTCTCTCTTCCCCTTTGTGTTCTCAGCTGCAAAAGGTTTCCTGAATTTGCTTAATTTTTTTCAGAATTAATTTGAAATTAAATAAGTAGAGAAGAATTTTATCTTTTTTCTGTCTTTTCTTTGTATTCTTTTCTTTTGAGCTCCTTTTTAGTTCTTTGACTCTACGGCACTAGTCCTGGAGATGTCTATGTGTATGCAGTTAAACTTCCACTTCTTTTCAACAAATCTCGACAGCACAAAACTTTATTCTTTGACTGCTCTATCCCTCCTTTCATCCCTCTAGTCTTCCTATCTTCCACCATCTACCATCTCTTCTGCCTGCCTTCCAAACTATTTCTTTTTTCTATCTTCATCTTTCATTGTTCTTAAAAAATGAAACGAAATGAAACCAAAACAATCACACCAAGCCCCCCAAAATAACGTGTCTTATCCAGGTAAGTCTGTTTTCTTTGTGACACAGCTGTGAGATAACTAAAACATCTTAACAAGACTGATGCTACAAGTCAGCCAGGTCTTACAGTGAATGTGAAGGACAGGTCTTCTGTGCCTGTCATTCCAGCAGAGAGGTCACAAATAAAAGGCAACACTAAAAACAGTCCATTCTCTTTATACTTGTGCTGTTCTCCTCTTTATTCCTATACATATTGTTCTTTGTTTTCAGGAAAACATATTTTCAGGAAGGCAAACAATAGCGATAGCAATAACAACAGAAGCTAGTGGAAGAACACTGGACAGACTGTCATGTGTCTCTTCTTTCAAAGAGAGAAGAAATAATAGCTATTATTAAAATGAAGACCCTCCTTTACTACTGTATACTCCAAAATTGCTAGCTATTCTCACCCACCATTCTAAGAAAAGCAGACAACATTTTGAATAATGAATATTTCGCACTCCACAATAAAAAATGAAGTCTTGAGTTTTGCTTTACTGTTTAATATAGAAACATTAACATGCTTTCATTTTTACCTTGTCCATTTATTCCACAATGCTGAAAATACTGCTGGTGATTCTGTGTAAGTATATTTACAAGACTTCATTCAAGATACCAAGAATTTTCGTTGTACTACAAAGCTCAAAATTAGGCAGAAAATCCCAGTCAGCCATTGAGAATAATGGACTTGTGGATTAAGATACCAAAGGTGATAAAATATCAAGCTAAACAAATAAAGTCACTGCTTGTTTATTTCTCATAATAAATGCCATATGAAGTAAATTGAGTGAATCTGTCACTTTGATTAATAGCCCTTAGAGTCAGACAGTGAAAGTAGGAAACGTGATCTATGTGTCAGGACTAAAGTTTTCCATCAACAAATAATATTTTACAGCAAGACATGAAAAAGGATAAGACCTTGATAAGGAGAATGATAGGACCATGATAAGGAGAAGACCTTATTTGGGGATACAGGACATGTTACACACTATGCTTCCTTAATTATTTTAGCAGAAGCAAAGGACAACCTCCCAACTGCCATTTACCATTCACATGCATTCATACACATTCATTAGCTTACAGGGGACTGCTCCTGTTTCAAGCAAAGACAATGCCCAGATTAAACATAATGAATTTTGGCATCTCCCACCCTCTCTCTCTCTCTCTGTCTCACTTCAGATATGAAGTTTGAAAAGTAAAGAACAGGGAAAATGTTCTCTTTCCTCATTTCAATCTAGTTCACTATGAGCAGATTAAAGCTGTGTCATGTTAGTCACGGTAGTGGGATATTAGTATGAGTGGCATTTATACTACTGTGTAGCATTAGTCATGGGATCTAATCACTACCAAGTCTGTTATTTCCAGTTACTCAGGATTTCATTTCTGTTCTATATAAGGTTGATTCTTCTTTTCTTCAGAGGAGAATACTGTAAAGCTTGGCTCACTTTCTAGTGGGATGTTATAACATGGGGCTCTGCTCTTAGCCATGAGGTGGTTACAGGAATCTTCCTTGAAAGGACTGGACATAAAATGTATAGAGGGACAGATGGTACAGACAGAATAGATGTCTCACTATAAAAAGAATTAAGCATCTTATTTTAATTCATCACTGTGCAGACAATAAAATTAACTGAGTCAGTATTGGCTTCAAAGTCTACAAACTCCCAGATAAAATAGATTAAGGAGATATTTTTTGTTTTCACACTAAACAGGTAATCATGTATATCTTTTGGTGCTATGCCTTACCTTAATTTTAAAGACCTTGCTCTAAACCAGAAGGAAGTGAGGTGAAATCCGTTCTCCTGAAACAAGCATTTAAAGTAACTGGAGACAAGTATACACCTCTAAAGAAAAAAGAAAAAAAAGAAAAAAAAAGAAAAAAAAAGAAAAAAAAGATGATCCATTCTAAATTAATTAAGCAGCTACTGCTACGACATATGGGAAACTAAGTAAATGCCTAACTTCATCAAACTCAGTTTTAAGTGTTGTTTTGGTTTTTTTTTCATTTCAAATTTAGCTACTGATGGTAGCTTCCTCTGGATCAGGAGCATCTCCTTTATAAAAAAGAATCAGCATATTCCCTGTTTTTTTATGCTTCAGAAGATTTATGCACAAATTCTGGATTCCAGAATGTCCTTGTCACAGGGAACTTGGCTTCCCCACCCTCCACAGGGCTTTAACGTGCACCAGCCACTGGACTGCAAGGCATGCTCTTCTATTTCTGCCAGGGCTCAGTCTACAGGTTCCCAGGAATCTGACCATTAGACCAAGTATTTATACATTGAAAAAACAGGGGAACTAGGTTCTGTTTCCTGAACTGACTCTCGAATTCCTGGTTGCACTATGCCTGCACTGTTTGTTAATAGCAAGGATGTCCACAGTTGTATCAGATACTATTTAACAAGGTGGTAATAAATATCAATTTTCAGGCTCTAATTCAACATAATTTCCCTGTGTGCTTTTTTTCCTCTAACTGTGCCTGTGCCTTTTTCACTTCAGTGTTCTGCTTTTGTGGTTAAAGTGAATAACCTTCAGAAGAGGGATCCAAAGTATTGTAAAATACAAACTGAAAAATTAGTAACAAAAAATTGAAAAAGAAAACCTGTCTTGTTTATTTTACAGTAAATAGAACTCCATACACAAGATAACTTCAGAAATTTGCATTGCTTTTTACAGAAATGTGATTAAAGAAACGTGATCTGACATGTGATTTAGACAAATGACTTTTTTGTGAAATATTATGAGACTCAAGGATATACTTGACGGCATTAATTTCAGTAGGAAATAGTCAAGTATCAGACTTTTATTAGCAATCTTTTTGTTGAATACATGGAACAATAAATGCAGAAACTAAGGCATCTAACAGGTGGGTACAGTGTGGAAGGTGCTTAAAATCAAGTCACGTTGCATATTTCATCGAGACTTTTTCTATTTGTGCCGTTCTCCAAATGATATTATCTTTAGCGAAGAAATCTCACGCTTTCCTTTGTCATTGAAACCTCTATGACCCTGTTCTATCCTTAGGTAAAAAGAATATAAAGAAAATTGGAAGAACATGAATTGAGTGTCAGAAAAGAAATACTTCCATTGCAAGGTGAACTAGCCTGAACATGCAAAAGAGACACACTATGGTGTCATATAATTACAAAGAAAACTCCTTCCAGATCCAGCTGCATTTCTCTATCCAAATTCTGTCTTTATCCCTAAAATTCTTTTTTTTTTTTTTTTTTTTTAATTCAAACTACAGGTTGCATTTTGAGTTCAGTACATTGATATAGGTTACTTCAGTCTGAGAAAAACAACTTTGAATGGCTGTGAGACACTGAAATTGAACAGTCAGACATATTATGAAAATGTGGAAGAGCCAGAGTCTGACCACTCATACTTTAGACTAGAGCACAGGAAATACAATTTTGCTACCCAGCAGGAGCAAAATTAATTCATTTCCTGCCAGTCAGCGTTCTTAAGAGTCCCATTGTTAATGAATGTTTGCCATGGATATGCAGCCTTCATCCTTAAGGATAATTTATGTAGTTTGGGAGGGAACAGGAGGACCATGTCAGCCTTACCAAAGGCCTTTGAGCTCATCTCTTGGCATCTTAACCAGTCAGTGTGTATGACAGCATGTGGAAAAATGTCGGACACAATTTATGCATAAGATGAAAAGACAGATCATCTAAAATTACTTGAGATATATAGTGGAGAGATTAAATCTCATTTTATTGTTCTGGATTTTTTTCTAGTCTCCTTTTTATTATTGTTATTTTATTTCACTATTCTTTAGGCGAAAATTTCAATATGTCCCTTGAGTTCACTTCCAACTTTGACGTTGCTTTCTTGCTTTAGACTTGAATATTCCCAGCAGTTATTTCAGGACACTGTGTACTAAGGAACTGAGTAGAAAGAATTGGGGCCACAAAATATTTTTAATCTTACAACTTTGTTGCCCTTGCAATTCTTACTTAATCATTATAATTTCTCCAGGCCTTTTACCTAAATACTAACTGACCAGTTTCTACTTCCACCTCATCCTTACACTTTTTCTTCCTCTCTTCTACTAAATGTCTCCTTTTTCCCATTTTATAACAAAAAATCTTGATAATTTTGCAATCATTTTACTATGCTTGGTTTAGAACATCCTTGTCTTGTCTACTTTCTAGCTACATGCGCCTGTGAAAATGTAAATGAAGGACTGGCAATAGTACTCTATTTGTAATGCAGACACAACCTCTCATGGGCATTTTTGTATGAATTTCTCACAATGCATGTGCTTTTCTTTGTTCCCTACATTTTCTTCTCCTTTTTCTTCACAGAACACAGGACTGCTGTCTTTTTCCATCACGTATTTGTCACCCTTTTTCAGATTTCCCTGTTTGGGGTCTTCCCAGACGTACCAGTACTTACCTGTTTCTTCCAGACTCACACTGAGTCTTGCTTTCGCTACAGGCGTGGTACTGCACTTGGTCTCTCAACAAATGCTGTGCTGTATCTCTAGACTTTACTGCATACACCTAAGGGCAGATGAAAGGAAAAGCATCACTAATCAATCTGTTTCATATCATGCAGGTATGGGAAGCCTGTTAAGCTGCTGGCGGTGCGCACAGGCAACGGAGAATCTGTTAATGACATCTCATAGGTATCTAAGAGTTGGCTGGGAACAGAAGAGGAGAGAGGAGTGGACACACAACTTAAAAAAAGCTTAAGAGCTGAGCTTGCTTCCCAAAAATGTAGTCAATAAATGATTTGTGGGGAGCAATAAGCAGAAAATTCTAAGTGAACAATTCACTGCTGGATTCACTCTTCTGGTTTGTCTTAGTGCTTGTAGCCTTTTATTTATGACTTGAATTTATTAGTTGCTGAATTTTTAGTTGTTCAATTTGTTCTCAATGTATTGTACCCTATTTCACTGTAGTTATTTGAGACGTGATTTGTGCTACGTTGGTTGTGATCACTTGTCAGTGTTAATCATAGGTGTTCAGAATATGAACAAACCAAAGAAGCCATGAGATTTAAAACTCTTATCATCACACAGACTTAAGAAAATTCATACTTAGGCACAATAGATGAATGCTAAAAACTTTCTTCTCATATAAAAACATTTTGACCACTGCATAATAACTAGACCACTGTATGATTTATTGGTTAGGTAAACTGTGTACCTGTATTCACTTAACACTGGTATATATCCATCTATGGTGTTAGATATAAAGGCTAGGGTTCACATCACCTGGGTTTAGCCTTCCAAAGATGCTAAGCATATAGTCTGAGCTACTTATCTAAGCTATCTCTGTCATGAATGAAGGGAAAAAACAGATGATTTATCCCAAAGATGTTAGACTTCTATCTTACCATGAAATCACCTGCTCTCTGAAAACTGCAATTTATTTCCATTAAAGGAAGTCTAAATAAAAGCTGACATTTAAAGCATGCAGTTGAGCTCCTGTTCAGCTCTTTTAATTCTGTTTCAGGTGACCCACTTCTTACAGAGCAGAGCATCAGAGTATATAAAATTAATTGTTTATTAATACTTCAGAAGACTTGCATCAATGTTTTTACAGTTATAACTTTAAACACAGAAATTTCACACATCAAAGATCCTATGACTTGCTGAAAGACAAGGAGTGCTAGGAAAGAAGTGTTAAAAGTAGAGACAGACTTTTCTGGAAAGAATATGATGGCTCAGGTACTGCAGATAATAGAAACACAGAATCATAGAATAGTTTGAGTTGGAAGGAAACTTTAAAGGTCACCTAGTCCAACCTTCCCTGCAATGAGCAAGGACATCTTCAACTAGATCAGGTTGTTCAGAGCCCCGTCCAACCTGACCTTGAATGTTTCCAGGGATGAGTCATCTGCTACCTATCTGGCGACCTGTTCTTGTGTTTCACTACCCTAGTTGTAAAAAATTTCTTCTTTATATCTAGTCTAAATCTACCCTCTTTTAGTTTAAAACCATTACCCCTTCCACTATCACAACAGGCCCTGCTAAAAAGTATGTCCTCAACTTTCTTATAAGCCCTCTTTAAGTACTGGAAGGCTGCTATAACGTCTCCACGGAGCTTTCTCTTCTCCAGGCTGAACAACCCAACTCTCTCAGCCTGTCTTCATAGCAGAGGGGCTCCAGCTCTCTGATCATTTTTGTGGCCCTTCTCTGGATTTGCTCCAACAGGTCCATGTCCTTCTTTTGGGGTCCCAAAGCTGGATGCAGCACTCAAGGTGGGGTCTTACGAGAGCAGAGTAGAGGGGCAGAATCACCTCCCTCAACCTGCTCCCATTCTCTCCTGTAGGCCCCCTTTAAGTACTGGAAAGCTACTATAATGTCCTGCTGGAGCCTTCTTTTCTCCAGGCTGAACAACCCCAACTCTCTCAGCCTGTCCTCATAGCAGAGGTGTTCTAATCCTCTGATCATCTTCACGGCCCTCCTCTGGACTTGCTCCAACAGGTCCATGTCCTTCTTATGTTGGGGACTCCAGAGCTGGATGGAGTACTCCAGGTGGGGTCTCAGGAGAACAGAGTAGAGGGGCAGAATCACCTCCCTTGACCTGCTGGCCACACTTCTTTTGATGCAGCCCAGGATACAGTTGGCTTTCTGGGCTGCAAGCGCACATTGTTGGCTCATGTCCAACTTTTCATCCACCAGTACCCCAAAGTCCTTCTTGGCAGGACTACTCTCAATCCGTTCATCCCCCAGCTTGTATTGGTACCAGGAGTTGCCCCAACCCAGGTGCAGGACCCTGCACATGGCCTTGTTGAACCTCATGAGGTTCACATGGGCCCACTTCTCGAGCTTGTCTAGGTTCACTCTGAATGGCATCTCATCCCTCAAGCCTGTCAACTGCACCACTCAGCCTGGTATTGTCTGCAAACCTGCTGAGGGTGCACTCAATCCCACTGTCTGTCACCGATGAAGATATTGAACAGTACTGGTCCCAGTATAGACCCCTGCGGGAGACCACTTGCCACCAATCTCCATTTGGACATTGAACCATTGAACACTACCCTCTGGATGCAACCATCCAAGCAATTCCTCATCCACCAAACAGTCCACCCATCAAATCCATATCTCTCCAATTTAGAGAGAAGGATGTTGTGGGGGAACCATGTCAAAGACCTTAGAGAAGCCCAGATAGATGACATCCATAGCTCTTCCCTTGTTCACTGATGTAGTCACTCCATCCTAGAAGGCCACTAGGTTGGTCGGGCAGGACTTGCCCTTGGTGAAGCTATGCTGGCTGTCTTGAATCACCTCCCTGTCCTCTATGTACCTTAGCATAGCTCCAAGGAGGATCTGTTCCATGATCTTCCCAGGCACAGAGGTGAGGCTGACACCCAGGGTCCTCCTTTTTAAAAATGGGTGCAATGTTTCCCTTTTTCCAGTCACCAAGGACTTCACCTGACTGCCATGACTTTTCAAATACCATGGCGAGTGTTTTAGCAACTACATCAGCCAATTCTCTCAGGACTCAAGGCCAGGTTGCATAAGGCTTTGAGTAACCTGGTCTAGTGGAAGGTGTCCTTGCCCATGGCAGGGCGGTTGGAATTAGATGATCTTTACGGTCCTTTCCAACCCAAACCATTCTATGATTCAATGATTCCATGACTCTGGGATGCAGCTCATCAGGTCCCATAGATTTCTGTACGCTCAGGTTCCTCAGGTGGTCATGAACCAGATCTTGTCTTGCAGCAGGAGGGACTTTGCTCCATCAGTCCCTGCCTTGTGGTCCATCCACTTGAGAGGTGTGGGAAGAGAGGTTGCCAGTGAAGACTGAGGCAAAAAAGTTGTTGAGTACCTCAGCCTTCTCCTTGTCCGTTGTTACCAGTTTGCCAGTCTTGCTCATCAGAGGGAGTATGCTTTCTTTGACCTTTCTTTTCTGGCTGACGTACCTGTAGAAGCCCTTCCTATTATTCTTTGTATCCCTTGCCAAGTTCAGCTCCAGCTGCACCTTGGGCTTTCTAATCCCATCCCTACACAACTGGGCAGTGTCCCTATACTCTTCCCAGGATACCTGTCCCTGCTTCCACTGTCTGTGCATTTTCTTCTTGCCCTTTAGTTTGACCAGCAGGTCTTGACTCAACCATGCCATTCTCTTGCCTTCCTTTCCTGATTTCTTACACCTGAGGATCAAGAGCTCTTGTGCTGTATGGAAAGCATTCTTAAAGGCCTGTCAGCTCTGTTCTGCTCCTTTGTCCCTAAGGGCAGTTTGCCAGGGGGTCCTATTGACTAATTCCTTGAACAGCTGGAATTTTGCTTTCCTAAAATTCAGGGTGCTTAATTTACTCTTCGTCTGACCATATTCCTCAGGACTGTGAACCCCACCAGTGCATGATCATTGTATCTCAGGCTGCCTCCAATCTTGACGTCACCAATAAGCTCACTAGCACTGGTGACCAACAAGTCCAGTATTGCATCCCCTCTGGTGGGGCTGTTTATTACCTGGCTTAAGAAGTTATCCTCGATGCACTCCAGGAGTCTTCTGGATTGCCTGCAGCTCACCGTGCTATTTTTCCAGCAGATGTCAGGGTGGTTGAAGTCCCTCAGCAGGACAACAGCCTGCGAGCGCGATGCTTCCTGTAGCTTGAATAAGAAGGCTTCATGAATAGACTCCCCTTGATCACGCAGCCTGTAGTAGACACCAACCACAAGGTTCTCTTTGTTGCCTCAGTCTCTAATTCTTACCCATAAGCTTTCAGTCTGCTCATGGTTATTCTTCAGAGACAGCTCTTCACATTGTTTCTTGATGCAGATGGCAACGCCTCCTCTCCTCCTTCCTTGCCTGTCCCACTGATAGCCACACTCCAGTCATGGGATTCATTCCACAGAGTTTCATTAGTGGCAACTAAGTCATAGCTTTCTAGCAGCACAGTGGCTTCTAGCTCCTCCTGTTTGTTGCCCATGCTGCGTGCATTAGTGTAGAGGCACTTCAGCTGGGCTGTTGGCCATGGCAACTTTCTAGAGAATCACTCCTTAATTCCTTTGAGATATTTCACCAGTGTTCCCTCTTGGCTCCCATTACTTCAAGAGCCCCTGGATCATCTCTATAAGACTTCAGGTATGCTGCAGTGTAGCCAGGTCTCACAGCAACAGGCTATGGGCCCTCGCTAATACCTCGTCCCTCTAACCTTGGTGAGTCATCTCACAGCTTGTCATGGGCAAGCCTGATATTATCCCCCTCCTTCCTCAAGCCTAGTTTAAAGCTCTGTCAATGAGCCCTGCTAGTTTTTGATCAAAGACCCCCTTCCCCGTTTCGGAAAGCTGAATCTCATCTGATGCCAGCAGCCCTGATGCTGTGTAGGCTATCCCATTATTGAAAACCCCAAAATTGTACCGGTGACACCAGTCACGTATTAATAGACTGGACCCATCTGTTTCTTCCAGTGTCTCTGTCTGCAACTGGAAGGAGAGAGATAAAAATAACCTGTACTCCAGGTGCCCTTACCAACTGTCCCAAGGCCTTGAAGACTCTTTTGATTGCCCTTGGACTACACGTTGCGGCTTCATCATCACCCACATGGAGGAGCAGTAATGGGTAATAGTCCAAGGGCTATACCAGGCTAGGAAGTTTCCTAGTGATGTCCTTAACCCGGGCCCCAGGAAGGCAGCAGACTTCCATAAGAGGAGAGTCTGTCCAGCATATTGGATCCTCTGTTCCTCTCAGAAGGGAGTCACCTAGGACTATAACCCATCTTTTTTTCCTTATGGAGGTGGTCGTGATACATGGGGGTATACCTTTCTGACCTTGGCAGCACCTCTGGTGAAGACAGACTATCATCCACATCATCTATTGACTAGCCTTCCACATCCAGAGCCTTATACCTGTTGTACAGAGGCATCTGGGAAGACAGGGTGGGCAAGGGGGGGTGTGGAGGGGGGCAGTTTCCTACTGCCTCAAACGGGGACTTGCCTCCATTCACTCCTTTCATTTAAGCTACTGCCTTCAGCCTGTCAGGGGCAGGATACAGGATCCCCTTGATCTTATCTTTTCTGGTGGCTGTTCCTTTCTCAGGGAGGGCAGGGCATGGTTCCACCAGTCTCCCTCTTTCTCAGACTGTCTGATGCTCCTTAACATTTCTACTTCCTTTCATAGCTCTGCCAGCAGGCTGAGCAGATCATCTACCTGGTCACACCTCAAGCAGCTATTGTGACTACTGCCATCCATTACCAGCAAAAGGCTCTGGCACTCCTTGCGGCCCAAGACCTGGACAGCTGCATGTTTTCATGGGAACTCTGGGTTGCCACATCCATTTCGCCAAGTGCAGAGGAAAATAATACACATGGAGGTTGGATTTCTTTTACCATTCAAACTAAAATGATTCTGGAAAAGAAATGCTTCTTTAGGCAAAAAATGCATTTCTGGAGTAAGCTTTATTAATTCTTTTCAGCGGTTTTGTTTTGTTTTTCAAATATATTGTAAACTAAAACAGAGAATTTAATGTTTTTATCTGTTTAATAGAACAGTTACTGAATTTAATCTTGCTAGCTATTAACAGTTACTTAGTCATACATTTAATTCCAGAGTTAACATTGGAAAACCAGAGCAGTAGATTCAGGAGTGATATGAAGCTTCAAGAACTTCCAAAAGTCACTTTAAGAACTGACCTCAAATAATATTTTATTTGATTGTTTGCTTGCTGGCAGACTGTGTGCGGAAATAGCAGAGTCCTGAGGTACTCCTATAAAGATTGCAGCAATGTAAGAAGTTTGGAAAGAGTTGCATCTAGAACAAAGATCAAATGGGTATATATAGCAAGAAATCTGGTTTTATTTTCTTTCCTATTTTTCTTTTTTCTTTGAAAGTATAGATGGGCAGTTTGCATTCAACAATGTGTATTTCTGTATCTTAAAATAAATACGTAAGTAATATAAAGTGAAATTTAAATAGTGAACATTATAATTGGCATTTAAATTCAGTACATGCACAAGCATAATATATAACTATCAAAAACAATGTTTCCTAATTACCCAGGAGTCCAGAGTGGACTGTTTACTTAATTTACTTTTAATCACTTTATTTTGTATTTTCTCAGCTGTATATGCAAATGACATACACAATGTCACCTCTGGCATAGATGTGGGTGAAAGAAGGAAAACTATTAATTGATCTTTAGACAGAATTGATTCCCCCAAAGCAGTAGGCTTTAATTTGAGTCTATACAGAGAAATAAAATGAAACTGCACATGAGTTCTCGGTCTTGATGTTTTCACATGCAGATGGAAATCATAAAAAATAAGCTGAATCCTTTTAACTACGGTTATACAGTTCTGAAATAAATTGAGAACCTGGGGCTAGAGTAAAAAGAAGAGAATTATACTGAGTATATTTAAAATATGAAAAAAAATGTACAACAATGCAAAAAAAATCTTTCTAAAATGTTATAACTTGAACAAAAAAACAAAGAAAAACTTCTTGCCAACATGCAACACATCTGTATTATCAGAAAAGAAAGAATTAATCTGGTTGGTAATTTCAGAAATGACTATCCAAATACAGAAAAAGTAGTTTAAGTATATATGGTAAATATATTTATTGTAGAAACTTGGTGCCTTTTCCTAAGGAAGCTAGTTTATTTCATTTAGTATAAAAAGAAAAATCTAACCCCTTTTTCTGCCTTTCTACCTCTTGCGTCACTTAGGAATGAAACTGTTTGCATAGCACAGAGCCTAATTGATCCTGTTCCTCCTTGTGGAATATCAGTAATGTTTAAAATTTTTCTGTTGAATATGCATAAGAAAGAGACTGTATAAATCAAGACAAGTGAGTTCTCCTAGTGAAAAAATGAGTTATGATGAAGATTACAATGATTAATTACTTTTCTTATTGTGATGTAAATATAACTAAAAAAACCCCCAGTATATGCAGAAACCCACTTTCAGATCATGTTCTTATTTTGGACCACACTTAGGCATATGTTAATTCAGAATGAAATTACATCATGGCTTTAACGCTAACCTTGAGTTATGTCCAGAATAATGACTTCATTACAGTTCTGTATGTATTTACTTTTTCCCCAGGAAACCTATTTTTTTGAAAGCTGAAGAAAAGGTATTTTAATCCCCAATTATAAATTGTTATTAATATATTTTAGCTGAACACAGAGGCCAGTAACAGAGAGCTAACTGAAGTCATGCAGAAAAATATGTATTAAGCTGGGATGAAAAGCTTTAGATGAGCCAAGCTTAGTAATGTTGGTTTCCATCTTTGACAGGATTTTAAACTCATATGTAAGCAGTCAAAACCTGCCTAAATATTTAACTATTTTCAGATGCATTTTAGCTGAAGAGAAATATTATGAAAGAATGAAGACTTTTTCCTAAAGAAAAGTTTGACAATCTACAACTTGGCCAGATTTAATATGTTTCACTGTTAAAAAACAGAGAAACAGTTTAGTAAACTACCAATTACTTAACACAGCTTTGAGAATATCGGCTGGACTCACCTTGAAATTTGCTAAGAAATATGTGGGAAATAATAAAATGATACATACCATTGGAAAGAGTAACTCTGGTGATAGGGTCCTTGGGTTATAGCAGACAGAAAATTATGTGACCTTAGTTTGAGCAGTCTGGAACTGCAACAAAGAGGACAGTGCAGCATAAGTGGTCGATAGCTTGCAAAGAGCTCTGTCATTTTACTTAATGGTACCAAAATCATAATCTGTGGAATGTGTTCAGCAGCACTTGAAACACATCAGGAAACCAGACTAAAACAAGCTTAATTGTCATCAAGTGCTGAAATGATCATGATTTGCAAAGGAAAGGAGAGACTAATCTGAAATGTGTTTTGTACATATAAATGCATGTAGAACTGTGTGCGCATTTCTGTGTGTATACATGTGCATGTGTGCATGAATATGTCTGTGTCAGAGGGAAATATGACAGGCCAAACACCACAAACTCATCTCTGAACTGCCTTGTGCGTTGTGTCTTTAGCTTGTCTATAATAAAGGAGAGACTTTAATTTGGACAGTCAGCTGCATAAGAATTCTGGTTTCTTTATTGAAAGATGATGGCCTTACTGCTAGAAAAAAAAAAGAGGACTGTCAGGTATCTCAGCAAGCTTGTTGACTTCATTGATTTCAAGACTAGTTGACATAATGAGTTCTTTGACATGGAGCTCACTTAAAGCAGATTGTATCACTCTAAAATTTTCTTTACTTATTTACTCAAAAAAATCCAGTTATGTTTTTATTCCCTGTAGTAAAAAAATATATTAAAAGGGACAAATATCAGGATAACCATTAAATCAGAAGCTGACTGAATTTTTCCCCTCAGTCAAATTAAGATGTTTCATAACCTAAAGAATGTTGCATGGATAAAAACAACTCCAGTTTGGAATGCAGTCCGTCTGTTCACTGTTCTGCCAATGACAAATGGCTGATCATATAATAAATGTGGATGATTTGGAAATATTCCCAATATAGCAAGAAAATAAACAATTTGGATAGCAGAGAAAAAATATTTTTAAGCGTATTAAGCTCTTATGCAAGCAGATAGAAACAGAAAAATAGAGAGAGAAAAGCAGGAGAACTGTGAGTCACTACATGCAAAAATTCCATATGAATCAAACTGGTGCTGGAATTTAAGCATTTTTATGCTAAGTCTATTGCAGGAATTTTATCTCATTTAGTTTTTAGAACTCAGATAGGTGAGTAAAATGATACTGAAAGTCCCTAAAAATGTGAATATAACAATGAAGTTAATCTTAAATTAAACTTTTAGGAAAAAACAGGAGGGCAAGTCTACTTCCACTTTGGTGGAAAAGTTTTGAAGTTACATGCCTCTCCTGTCATGAATTGATGCTTTTTGTCTAACTGTTTGGTTATTAGATGTTGCACATTCCTAATGGTAAAATGTGGAATGTACAGCTGGACAAATTTTAAATGAGAAATTACTGAGAATAATGATCTGCCTTGTATTAATTTTCTCATTTGTATGCAGTAATACGTATTTCAAGTCATTGTAGTGGTGCAACCCCCACCCCCTTGGCTACTCGGTACTTGGTGCGATTCCTTATCCCTGGGCTGCATACCAACCTAGGAGATGAATTGCAAAAAATAAAAGATCAGAGCGTTAAGGTACTCCTTTAACACGCCTGGCTCTTGCTTCCGCTATCACTTGGGAATATCACTCCCTGACAGCCCAGTACATCTGTACCTGGCTCATGGCCAGTTGGGCTTGCACAACTGGTGGAAAGTACCGGAATATTCCATCCTCCAAGTTGGGCCAGAGTGGAAAATTACCTGACAAAAGTCAATTATCTCGGATCCTACATGTAGCGATTCTAGTGAAGACCCTTTGAGCTCTTCTGGATCGCAGCAGGCTGTGGCCAGGACCTCCCCTGAGTCGGGACACTGTCTCAGGCAAACTTCGCGAAGACCAAGGATCAGGGCAAGACAATCCTTCTAGAGCTTCAATTACCACCCGTT
The DNA here is from genome assembly GCA_008921705.1 of Burhinus oedicnemus. NCBI lineage: Eukaryota > Metazoa > Chordata > Aves > Charadriiformes > Burhinidae > Burhinus > Burhinus oedicnemus. Next base: position 536,517 of record VFFE01007668.1, read on the forward strand.
GAGGAATGCCGATGCATTGTGAGTATTTACCCTAACTCAGAAGGGAAATTTTAACCATAGGGTAGCCTGTCTTTCATCCGCCTCTCCATTTATATGTTTGTATGCATTATCTTTATGGATGTGGATGTTCTTCCATTTTCTGTGCACGTGTAGAAGTTAAAAGGGTACCCACCGACTCAATAAAGTTGTGCGATATGAAGAGATCTTTGATCTCAGCAGTTATAAACTGCAGTGTGTGCGTGTTTGTGTAAGTGTGTGTGTACGCACTCATATGCTTTGTTTATACGTATATACATTAATCTGAAATCTGTGCTTTGGTCTTATATGTATACGTATTGGTTTGGGATACCTTATAGTAAGTTAGTGTGAATCTTGTCATCTTTGAATCTGTAAACAAGTCGCTGTTCATTTATTTAGTTAGTTAAATCACTGTGTAAATCTTTAAATCAGTTAATGATTAAGCTCTGCTAAAACTCAATCTCTTGATCTGCCTCAAATCACAAATAAAACTGAACTGCTGCTAAATTGTAACTGTGTCTGATACTTCCATCCCGCGGCAGTCATAAAAGTTGTAAAGCAGAACTATATTTACAAAAATATTTAAAATAGAGAGATAATCATAAATCATGAATTATTACTCTCTACAAAGTAATTAGTCTTGACTAATCCAAATCTAAATTCTTTGAAAGGTACACCATTTTGTTTTAAAAGAGAGGAAAACTCTCAGACTCTTCTTAAAATGAAAGAAAAAGAACACTTGAACAACTTATTTCTTCTAAGTATCTGGATTAGAGTAAACAAAATTGACTTTTGCTTCATGTATTGAAAAAAATGCTAGTAGAATTTTGACACATATCTTTTATGTAAATATAGTTACATTTATATAGAGGAATAGATTTATGTGGATGAACCTGTTGTCACATATAATACTGTGGCAATAATATGGTTTATTTTTACTGAAAAGATCTCATATTTTTTCACAGTAATATCATATCTATGTCAGTGGGTATCGTAGTTGTAATTTACCTTATCTGGTGTCCTCTTCTAAGGAACCAGAAAGACCTTGACAGGCTTGAGAAGTGGGCCCATGTGACCTCATGAAGTTCAACAAGGCCAGGTGCAAGGTCCTGTACCTGGTTTAGGGCAATCGCCAATATCAGGACAGTCTGGAGGATGAATGGATTGAGATTAGCCATGCAGAGGACTTAGAGAAATTGGTAGATGAAAAATTAGATATGAGGCGACAATGTGTGCTTGCAGCCCGGAAAGCCAATCATAACCCGGGCTGCATAAAATAAGTATGGCCAACATGTTGAGGAAAGTGATTCTCCCACTCTACTCTGCTTTTGTGAGACCCTTCTTGGAGTATTGCATCCAGCTCAAGGATCCCCAGTACAAGAAAGACATGACGCTGTTATACCGAGTCCAGAGGAAGGCCACAAAAATGATCAGAGGGCTGGAGCACCTCTTCTATGAAGGCAGGCTGAGATAGTTTGGGTTGTAAGAAGAGAAGGCTCAGGGAAGCCTTACTGTGGCCTTTCAGTACTTAAAGGGGGGTTATAACAAAGATAGAGAGAGACTTTTTACCAAGGTCTGTAGTGATAAGACAAGACTTTAAACTAAAAGAGGTAGATTTAGATTTAGACATAATGAAGACATTCTTTACTATGAGGATGGGGAGACACTGGAACAGGTTTCCCAGATTGATTGTGGATGCTCCGTCACTGGAAGTGTTCAAGGTCCTGTTGGATGGGGTTTTGAGCATCCTTATCTAATGAAAGATGTCCCTGCCTGTGGCAGGGGATTGGACTAGGTGATATTTAAAGGTCCTTTCCAACACAAACCATTCTATGAATCTGTCATTTTAGTTTTAGCATTTCCCATGTCATGGTAAGCATTCTTGTTATTATTGTCTACAACATTTTTTTCCCAAAGCAGGCGTATTTTATTACATAACCTGTTGTTCAGGATAATACTTGTAAACCCTTATGAAATTTTTAAGGAATGCACAGATGTTCCATGGCTTGTGTACAATTGCTGCACCTGTATCGTTAGAATAGCCTATATCACATACTGTCTTTTGTCTGACAAATCTTATTCAGATAGAATGTGAATATCTCCAAGCCAGCTGATTTATGCATTTGTCAATATCAGTGCTCATTTTCAATCCCCTGCTAAACATATTTACCATGAATGTAATCCTCCCAATTCAAAACTATTTTTTTTTTAGTTCTATGATTTAGTTTCTAAGATAGTATATTTACAGACCAAGTGATGCTTTGTATCTTCAGCCTAGTAGGTGTATTCTGTCTTATTGCTCCCTTGCTGACAGCTGCAGCAAGCCTGGCAAGCAATTACAGAGCACATTTAACGAAAATAATTATCAGGCATTGTAGACATGCAGTATCTGATGGGGCAGCAGCATGAATGCTCATTCTGGAATTCCCTGGCATATGCAAGATCTGCTACTTCCAAACTGTTTTGAACACTTTAAAAAAAAATCTCTTTTTACATATATTCAGTAAATATTTTTTTCTAGTTTTCCTAAGTTTCTATATCCACCTGCACTGACTCTGCCTTGTACTGGTTTACAGATTCACTCCTCTCTCAGACCGACTTTTTTTCTCTAGGGTTTCAAGAGCAACAGAGAACCTTTTTTTTGATGTATTTATTTTAGCCTGAGATCTGGATTAGAAATAAGTGCAATGGAGTCACAGAACTATACTTCTGTGCACCCAAGAGACATGCTGCTCTGGCAATTGTTCAAGGCTGTATAGTAAATGGGGTTACTTGTTACAATCACTCTCATCTTTGCCTACTCATTCCTGTAGAAATTAGAAAGTCAATAATGAATGAGGCAGAGAATTGTGGGAGCAGAAAAGCTGTCATGGCAACACTGGAAATTCAAACAGGCATGACTCATATATAAAGAATCATAAACATAAAAGTTCTCACACAGAACTTTTTGCTCACGGGCTGTCACGCTGACCTGTACGTGTCAAGCAAATCCAACACACTCCAGTATTGTTAAGCTGCTGCTTCTACATATTCATACTGACTCTCTACAGTCAGTTTGATTTGTTATATTAATGGTACACATCACTATATTGCTCACTGTTTTATACAACAGTGCCTGCAACTTTTATATATCTGATAAGGTAGGTTTCAACGTGTCTAGAAACAGAACAGCTTTTTGCACAGAGTATACAACAGCAGACTTCCTGCTGAAAGAAGTTTATCACACGTGACTGATAAAGCTGATTGGTTCAGCTTCAAATCTCTGAAAAATATATTCTTCATTATATACTAAACATTGTTTGATTGCCATGAAAACTGTTAAACAACACTTGTATTTAAAATTGCAGTGAGCCCCACCCAGAATGTTGATATTTGTTGTACTTGAGTAATTTCCTGCTATAGTGCTGATTTCTTATTTACAGAAAATTTCCATTTTTCACCTTTCATACTGAAGATCTTTATAGTAGCAAAACCTTCAAAAACTTGTTACAGCCTTGGATGTGCAAGTTTGAGAAAATTATATCCATTCTACAGCTTTTATATGCCACAGCTCCTGGCTTTATAGAATTGCATGTTTCAAACCTGGTTCATTTGGGATGCATTTCCTAGTTATCTTATATATATGATGGTATCCTGGCCTTCAGAACTAACAAAATCATACTCAGTGCTGAATGCTCAAGACAAATATTACCCACTTATTATGTTGGAGAAGATGAAGGTGTTGATTCAGGTATAACTAATTTATAGTGGTCTTAAAGAAAATGTCTGCACAAATCACCTTGATGTCATTTTAGCTCATATTAGATTTTAGCTTTAAAATACCTCATTTAAAGAATGTTTATTAGATGAATAGCTGTGGTAGTCCAAGGAGTAGCAAGACTGAAAATTTTCTAGATACAGCATGAAAGTACAAGCAATTTGCCATGCTCAGTATTGTGTTTGATCATACATTAATTGCATAGGGTGACACCGTCCTTGTCATGCCTTTATGCATTCCAATTTCATGAATAATGGTCAAAAACCTTTCTGCAAATCGTACCCTGTAATGGGTCTCTGTAGAGCTGTGTGCAGTGTGACGACATCTTTTATGTTCCTTTACTTTGGGCATTAGGAAGAACTGAACTGAGTCGTTTGCACTAACAGAGGATTCCCCATTAGATTTGTGTTAGAATGACTGTGTGTCTGCTGAGCATTTCAGACGTCATTTTAGTGGCCAGGAAGTGGTCCAGGAGGACAGCTTTCCAATGTCTACGAGGCTGGCAAAATCAAAGCTCTCATTAGGCCAAGCTTTTCACTAGGGGAATGAGTAGATGTTGGTTTCATTCGTCTTTTCTGCTGTATTATGATTACAAAAATACCTTTGTTATGTACCTCATCTGGCTATTGACTGATTGGTAGAACCCAGTTGCGCCCCAAAAAAAAAAAAAAAAAAAATTAGAGATTCCTATCAGGAGATAAGATTTTCCAGTTCTAAAGGCATTGCTGCTTAAAACATGCTGCCAACACAAAACACTCTAGGGTCAAAGCAGTTCCAAAACAAATCTGTCTGTCTCTCTGCTTCTCTTTATTTATATGAGGGATTCAGTGATAGCTGGTGACAACAGCAATGCAGGGTCATCTTATCTGCCATGATCTCTGTCAAAGGCCTTCAAAGCCTCTTCAAGCGAAACATTTCTTTTCCACATATCGATTTTATTTTTGACAGGTTTATCCTGTTCCTATAGAAAATATTTATAGTCATATAAGCTTTTTCATGTTTTCAAAGTCATTTATTTCCTCATGCATGTCTTATGCATGAGAAATCTTACGTTTCATATTGCACCTAATTACTTCAGCAAGCATCAGTACAGTACATTTAGAACATTTTTAAAAAAAGAAGAAAGAAAATGGTTGTGACGTTAGCTAAGTGGAAAAATATGTTCTACTTCATATGTTGTTGCTTCTAGACCTGGTATAAATGTCTTAGAGGTCAGGAAAACCAATTAGCAAGAGGTTAGTGTGGTTTCCCACCAAATATCTTTCCTTTAATGTCCTGCCAATTCACAATATTTTGTCAGATTATTCAATGCATCAAGTAAAAACTAGGTTGTCTAAAACTCTAATCGTCTGGATTTTCAAGATAATTAGTATGACAATAGACATGTTATTAGTCATTATTTTGTCCTTGTTGCACTAAACTGTTTCAATGTTAAGGTAAAAATACGTAATTTAAAATTGTTAAAGATGCTTACTTATCAAGACTGACTTCACCTGTGTATATCAAATGCTGAAGTCAGGAAAAAGAGCTTTAGCTGACCATCAGAGATCTATTATCAGTTTGTAAATTGTTGTACAGCTCTTCTTACACTGACAGATTAAGCAACGCACTAAGACATAACCTCAGTAAAGTTCAACAGATGAATCATAACCGATGTTCCAAGGGAAGCATTTTTCTTATAAATAAATATTTCTTTGCTTTTTCGGAGTAGAAGAAGAAATTTCTACACCAACATTTTTCACCCTTGTTTGTAGACAACCATTTATGACACACTAGCATTATTTTGAGGACTAATTTGACTCTCTAAAAAGATGGAAATCAACATCAACAGTATTACTTTAGTGTAGAAATATCTCTGTTGTCTTCACATTTTAAGGCAAAGTTGTATGGTAAAATCCACCTCCATTTTAACATCAAATTTGGCTTATATCTGAATTACATTGGACTTTTCTGATCAGAGACAGCCTGAAGCAGGAGAGCGGAAATAGATGGGATCTGCAAGTCTGAGGAACTTATGGTCATTCTGTAGCTTGTGTACAACAGTCTTTAGCTTTAAAATGAAATGGGGTTCTCACTAAAACATTAAAATAACTAAAGAAAAAGTTTAATACCGCTTTCTAACATATAGCCATGAGTTCACACTATAACAGGACTCTTAATCTCACATTTTTACGTCTTATGACCCTTTCATATCCCACTCACTGTAGCAGTGTCACTCAGATTTGACACCTAGGCAGAAAATTACATTCAGACCCCTGATTACAAACTAAATCTCACCAAACTTATTTGCATAAACTTCTTTCCTAGCCAATTTTACAGCTATAAGTCTCAGCCAGGCTGTTACCACCTCCTTTTCTGTCATCAACTTACTCAGTTATTACAACACCCTTTTCTGCATAAAAATAATGAAAAGTACAAACTCATATTGTGAATCTGTACTCACAGAACTCCTGTAGTTTATTTTCTTAGATATAGTTAAACCACATTCCCCTTTACCCTCATTCCCAACTCTCTGTTCTACACAAGGCTAATTATATGCTTCATGGCTCCAGACTGGAGGCCAGGTTCCTCGTTAAAATCAGGATGTCAGCCACCAGTTAGGCAGACTGCACAGCTGCATGACACACTTATAAACATACTCAGCACTCAGTTTTCTAGACACATCTGACCTGTTCTTACACCACATTGCATGAGATCACCTTCCCGAGGAAAGCCAACTTCACACGAGTGCTCCATTTTTTTTAGGTGGCTGTAATTTAGGTTTAGGTATGCAAAAGGTACATCTAAATATCAAATGATGTTAGATGACATCTGAATGGTCCTGTGTGATCAAGAAGAGCAGAAAAAATTAAGAGATCATCCCTTCTTTGACTCTAAAAATGAAGTGTATCAGCCTTTTGAGTGCCTGTCTCTTGCACTAACTATTGAGGGAACTTGGATACCTAACATTCAGGTGAACAAAGCTGGGTGAAATTAATGTAGGAATAAGTAATTATGTTATATTTCCTATATATTTTTGCTTTTCAGAGGCAACCTGATACATAACAATTATCTGACATATATTAGCAAAAATAAATAAACAGATCAATTTTGATGAGGTAGTACAAACCAGAGCAGGTTTGTACTTAAAGCAGAAACTTACAGCTTTCATATTCCTCCAGATTTCTTTTATAATGCTGCAGGCATTATGACTAAAGCATTAAGCACTGGGGTGGTAGACTTTGAATTCAGTCTTTCCTAAACATCACTGACACCATTTTACTATTTAGCTACTGTTTGATCAACGGTTGATCATATTCCAATCATCCATCATTTTCACAAAAAGCTTCTAAATTTAGATTTTATTACAAGGATGTGAGTATTTTGCTACTGCACACAACCCAAAATACAAATAATCACAAGACATTATATGAAAGTTTAACATGGCGACTGTTATACTTCATAAACTCTATACTTTGGCATATACAGAGACATTTAAAGTACTGTGTTTTCATTGATTTATTTTCAACTGTATTCTTCAAAAAGCAAACCTGTGTACACTTCCTGAGGAGAAAGCTCATATTATCGTGTTCCTCTAGAAAATTTTTACTATATACTTCACTTATCAATGAAGACAGGGTTTATCGGGGAACTTGATAGAGAAAAAAGTGTAAAATGGACTAATGAAGCACTTTATCTTCATCCGTAGGAAATTTCATCTTGGATCAATTTTTTTCATATTGGCTAATCATAATTGCTTTAGCAGCCCACAGTAGCTTCAGGTAGATATTTTGATTATTTTGAAGACAAGGATCAATTAAACTGACATAAAAAACAATTGGTGAAAAAGAAAACCACAAAAATGATTTTTCTGCTGTCTGGAGCTTATTAATATCATATTGCACTGTATTTTGCTTGAATTCAAGTTAGACTCTTGCATTCTTCTTAAGATACATAGTCAAAGATGTAAAAAGTCCATTTGATAAAAAAGAAATGTATCACAATATTTATGTTGCAAAGCAAAAAGAAACTATCATCCCTAATCTTTCGTGTAATCTCCCAACTTCCCAGAAGCATTACTACAATCTAGTTCTTGTTCAAATAATCAGAATAATTAAAAACTCTATTTGTGTAAGTTTTTACAATATTGAAGGGTAAAACCCTAAGTTTTAAGCAAGTCAATGAAAATAAACTACTATTATGGATTTGACATTTTTAATAGATTTCTATTTTATAGTTAAACAAAATGTTTCATAGTGGGCTGTTATACTTTTAAGTCCAATTCTGAGTTTTCCCAAAGTATTATACAGATCAAGAATATATCTGTATCATGCTTTTAAAAAGTTCAATATGAAACTCATAATGAAAGAAAAAAGAAAAAAAAAAGGTTGTTTTTCCACAATGTTTCTGGTCCCTGGTAGATCTGGGTAAATAGTGTAGTTTTACCCTGGAAACGTATCATGGACTACTTTGGAGCCAAATTTTGTCCGTGTATTTCTGCAGTACTGTATTATTTGACCTGACTCATGATTGACATGATTACCCACATGTCAAACCTTAGGGGCAGGGAAACACCCAGAAAAGTTCCTAAACAGGAAGATGTCCAACTTATATGTGATTTATGACTATCAGAGCCCCTGTTCAGTTCATAGCAAGTCCAAAATCTGAAGTTGGTGTTAAAGATTAAACAGGCTTAATTTTTCCCTGAATGGATGTGGAACATCATAGACATGAATTACATCTGAAGGCAGCTTCTGTCTCTCTCAATTTTTAATTACTGTCATTAATGAATGATGGACTATAAGCATCTAAATATCCTTTTGTTTATCCTAAAATAAATGAAAAGTCCTATACAAAACTGTTGGATATTGTTTCCTGTTTTTTCTCCGATACTATTCCATCCACTTAGATCCTATTATTCTGTGCCCTTTATAGGCTTAATGTATGTGCACATGTCGAGAACAGGTGCAATTTCAAAATATTAACCTAAATGTAGTTACCAAAACTTGTTGCAATATATTTTTATGTTATTGGACTCTTATTATATTTTTATTATAACTTATACTTTTCTACAGCTATTATTTTATCTATATTTTATTTATTTTATCATATAATGTTAGCAGATAAAAGAAATATGAGATGCATATTTAGGAAAAATTCATATGTACCCAAAACCCAAAAAGATGTTGGTCATATAAGCAATGATACTTTGTATAACACATATATGCATTATACAAACAGTAGTATTCATCTGACCTCATAAGGACTGAGGCTTATAAGAGACTGTGGTTTACTGAAAGTTAAACTCTTTATAGAGCTTTCTTGATTCATGTAAACCCAAATTTTTATCTTAGCTTGTCTCTATTTTTTCAATAGAAAAGCTTTCTAACAATTTTCTTCCTTTTTTTCTCTTATTTTTGAATATGCATTTGCTCTGATACTATATTTCACATATTATGTTTGACTTAAAGGGTTTCACAGAATAGGATATGTCTTATGCTTGAGGATATAAGGTTATTATACAATTACAATGAGTTTTGGTGAATTGACTACACTTTTTCCCTGAGGCATACATCCTGCAACCATACCCCCTGAAAATGGTGCTCATTTCTAATTTCTTCCCTCCCTGCTCCCCCCCACCCCCCGAATTAGCTAATGCTTGCATTACTTCAAATTGAGAGAGAAGCATGCGTAACCTAACCTAGATGTCTAGAAATTATTCCTCTGTGTCAGGATTTCTTGACAAAGGCTCAAAACCACACTGAATTATTTCTTTCTCAGCAAAGTGATTTCTAAGGTGACCATTGCTACTTTTACTTTCTCTCTTGAAAGACAATCAAGTCAATAAAAAAGACCAGGAGGGAGAACATATGTAAGCACACAGTCCTCATCTTGAATTGAAAGAGAAAATAAAAACCATTTGTTGGAAAACTGGGTTGTAGAGGAGGGGCTGAAAGGAAGTAAAATACCTTTTTCCCAGAATATATTGTTTGCATGCATGATAAACAAAACAGAAAAGGGTAGGACATAGCAGGGAAGGGCAGGGAAAAAGGGGGGGAAATGAGAAAGGTGGGGAACAGAGAGGGAAATGTGGAGAAAAGAGGGCAAAAAGGTGGGAAAAGGAAAAACAGAAAGAGGGAGAAAGAAAATAATTTGGTTAAACGATACAAAAATTGTTTATTAGAGGAAAAATTTAGTAGTATTAAACAAAACCCCAGGGAAAATCTAGATGACAAACAACAACTTTTGGAATTAATTATCTTTTCTTTGGAGCATTTAATCATGACATCATATTAAGTTCTTGATATAGATAATACTACGCGTAACAGTGCAGAGAAAAAGCATTTCAGTATTTTTAGATGGAAAATACCATGAGATCAGGAACAAATAATTTTATTCAGTGAGTTTATTTAAAACACTAATTATCATGTCTGTTCTTTCATTGACAGAATTGGTCTTACCAACATTAATAAAGGCAGATGTACATACCATAAGAAAATGGGGTCTTATCAAGCACTACACTAGCATGGATAGTGTGACATTTTTTCTGTAAATAAAAATAAAATAAAAAAGACTAAATATGAGTTAAGAGGTTGGAATTACATGAAGGGGCCATAGATTGTCGGAAAAAAAGAAAAAACCCAGTTTAAAAACACTATTCAAAGAATCTGAGGTGCAAAGATGACTGAGTTTTACAGCAGTATTAAAAATAACAAGGATCTATAATAAGCCTTTTAACTTAGCAGTGTAACTGTATGGCTGAGGAGTGATGAACACAGAGCTTTCACTTTAGAAAAAATGAGACTAAATGTGAACAATGAAGTAAGGTTTCTTGATATGAACATTACTGATGAAAGCAATTGAACACAAAATATTTGTATTTACTGGGAAATATCTAGTCATCCTTAAGAAACTTTTTAATGAAGTGGGAAAGACAACAGAGCTCTCCAAAAGTTGTTAAAAAGACCAGTGTTTTCTTTAATGCCTACTTTAGGACTCAGATTAAGTTCAACATCAATTAACAGATCAGTAGATTAAGTTAAAAATATGTTGAGACTAAAATGTCTTGTACGGAAAAAAGGAAAATGGTTCCATTTATTTAAAAGATAAATTCATGTTTTCTTAGATGAAGGCAAAACTAGAGAAATATCTTAGATATCAGCTTGAAGAAAGAAAAAATGTCAAAATCCTACTTTAAAGATTGTTTAGGAATTTTCCACATGGAGAAAGATAATTAAAATATGCTAAACAGTAATATCTTCTCCTTATAAAAAAGACTAGTTATGACACTGAGCTAATGAAAGGGTGATAAAAGCTAATTTTGCATGAAACCATGCATGAAAGAAGGATGTTTGTGTTCTCCATGAAGTGATGGAAAAGAACATTAAAACATCTCCTTGAGCTGAATAAGACATTTTGTATTTCTTTGTCCTCCAATCCTTGATTTAACAGCACTCTTTACTTGCATAAAATGACAAAAAGGCAGGCAACTAATACAATAGAAAACAAATGAAGCTTCTACAACAGGATGAAGAGGAAGCAACTTTCCAGTTCGCAACTTCACATAGATTAAATATATCATGATTAGATGAAGCTGTAACACAGGGAGTATATTTAAACTAATTTTTTCTTGAAAAGATTTTAGTGGGGGTATTAAAATGTTGTTATCACTGAAGACATTAGCAGCATCTGCTGATAATCTTCTGCTTTCCTTCTATTCTAGAAGAAAAAATATGAACTAATCAGAAAAATACAAAGAAAAAAATAGTATTTTACATTCTTTCTTGAAATGAATTTATTTACTCCCTCTTATCCATTATCATAGAATCATAGAATAGTTTGGGTTGGAAAGGACCTTTAAAGGTCGTCTAGTCCAACCTCCCCTGCAATGAGCAGGGGCATCTTCAACTAGATCAGGTTACTCAGAGCCCCATCAAATCTGACCTTGAATGTTTCCAGGGATGGCACATCTCTCACCTATCTGGGCAACCTATTCCAGTGTTTCACCACGCTCATTGTAAAAAGTTTTTTCCTTATATCTAGTCTAAATCTACCCTCTTTTAGTTTAAAGCCATTATCCCTTGTCTTATTGCAATTGGATAAATTAACCTTTATGTTAGGATTCACCTCACCTAACTTCATATATCTTTACATTAAAGCAGGGTTCATTCGACTGACTGCTAGAGGTTGGATTCATCGCACTTTCTACAAGTGACATACAATATAAATATATTAGATAGAATTTCCATTCCCACTCTGTGAAATGTAGATGTGTTTAACCAGTGGGTCCCCTGTTTAGATGCTGACTTGAGGATTAAATGAATCAGTCCCTGGCCAGACTGACTGTATTGGTTGTACCTCCACTGATTCTAATGAGGACCCAGACAGACACCTCAGAAGCAGACATTTTCTGCCTAGATGCCTAGGACTTACTCCAGGTGAATGCATGCCAAAATACGGTAAAGCTAGGTATTTAATCTAAGATTGTGCAGGCTCCTTGTAGACACTAGAGAGAGCTAAGGTAATACCACTTTGAGGATATATGACAGAAGAGCCTAGATAATTAGCTTTAACTGGTCACTTTATCTTTTAGATAGCTGTACTCAGCATTAATTAAATCATGTAATTATATTCTTATATGTTTATATGATTACCTGCTTATATTATATGCTTATAGGACTTGTTATTATTCTGAGAAATAAAGTATACAGTGCCTTCCAAGTGGAGAATGACTTTAACAACATAGTTCTTACTGGAGATCTCAACAGGGAAAAAAAAGAAAGAAAGAAAAAGAAGAGACTACCATTTATTGGTCAATATTTTTTTTTATTTTCTTGTTTTCTCTTACAAGACTAATTATTAACTGTGATCGTTCTCATTGTTTATAGCTGTAGTATACCTCCCAAGAGCACTGCTAGAAAATCCAGGTTGCTAAAACAATGGAACGTGCACCCATTAATCGGCTTCATGGGGAAAAAAAAAAGTATATTCACTGCCTGTTTTGCTTCTTTCTAATTATGGATTATTTTTTATACTTAGGGTTACATTTCTCAACAGTCAACACATAAAAACACTTCTAAAAAGTCACCAATAGGAGGAGTTCTACTTTTCACTCAGAATCCATTCTTGCATGATGCTCAAAGTTGTTGACCCCATCTTCTAAGTAGAAATGGAATCCACCTGTTAGGTAGCAAGATAAAATCAAGGAATGACCTCGAGACTTCCTAACAGGGTTATATTTGCCTTTAGAATCTTCATAGAAATATAGCTTTAAAACCTAAACTTGCAAAATATGAAGACAGATATTTTGTTGGAAAAGACATACATTTTCTCCGATGTCTAGGGGAAAAATGCTATAATCTGTGTCATAAAATAGGGACAGTATAGAAGTTCTAAAGTGATGACAAATTTAGGCAAATGGCTTTGTCTTTGAGTGCTTTCCTGCTTCAAAGGAACTATCTCTATGTCAGATGAAGTCAAATGCAAAGTAATTTCCAGGATAGAAAACTAAAATGTGTATGATTGTAGAACAAATAAAGGAACGATCAGTACTTTCAACTCAACATGTTTTTGATTGAACAGCAAAAGTCTGAAATTATTTTTATTTTACATCTGACAATATTCTCAGAGCAACTTACAGTAGTCCATTTGTTAAAGGCTACAATAATCACATGACTTACATACCAGCATATGTTCAAGTATGTATTTTGATTTGGGCTTCAAATGTGAAAAGTGCAAATATTATAAAATGCATTTGAGGAGCAGACATCTAATGATTATTGCAAATGAAGCTTACGACATCCTCGGAAATTAATTTAGATATTTGATTATCTGTATTTAAGCTTCCTGTGATGACATCAAAGGAATACATTTCAAAATGAATATTCTTATAAGCTTACTCCTAAATTTCTACAGGTGCCAAGCACAGATAAAATTAATATTTTAATCAATAAGAATTTGTTGCAAAATAATCACTTTTAAAGATGTAAATTTAAAGTGGCGATAAGTATATTCTATGTATGTATTACAGTTTTGTGTAGACTGAAATCTTTGAAATAAAAAAAAAAGGAGAAGAAAGCAAAAGCAACAGTGCAGTGAGCTATTAGCAAATGCAGCTTGAAATACATGTATGTGTCTGTCACAACCTTGTTCTGGTTCTACAGTAGGGAAAAGATATTCTCAAATCTCCTGCTGGAGAAAAGAATGTAAAGCATATTTAATACTGCATGATGAACTACAGTTAAGTAATGTAACTACAACAGGTTGCTCAGAGAGGTTGTAGAGTCTCCAGCCTCTGGATATACCAAATTCAATTGGACATCATCCTGAGCAACCTGCTGCAAGTGACTGTGCTTTGAGTCGCAGTGGTTGCCTGGGCAATCGCCAGAGGTCCCTGCCAACCTCAGCTATTCTGCAATTCCACAGCTCTAACTACACTAAGGTCAACTAGTCATCTCTTTGGTGAGCATTGGGTTTTACAGAAAAGGTGAATATAGGATATTGATGCAATAATGCAATAACACAAATTTTGAAGAAACTCTAACTTCTTAGGACTGTATAACAAGCTAGTAGGATGTGACTACCCTGGAGTCTTTTCATCTACTGCAGCAGTTTCTGCCATTGGGTTTAGCAGAATAAATCGATTATACATTGACAATGGCATATTTCACACTTAATAACAGCAAAGGACAGATCAGACTCCAGGGTCTTGAGTTCTACCTGAGAAGTAAAATGGCTCGAAATTCATAATCTTACATCTCTCATTAGCTTACTAGTAGTTGTTTTTCCTGTCAATTTGGCCTCTGTTCAGGCAGGTGGTTTCTCTCTGAAGACAGGTCCTAATGTCTTTTCTCTTCACTTCTATTAAGAATCTGAGGGATTTGAAAGAAAGAGGAATAAAAGTTTCTAAGTTCAATTATTCTGTCTAGCCCACAAATCTCCCTGCAATATCCATATTAACCATTTCATCTCTTTTTTTACAGAAACATGCAGAAACTATAAGAGGTAAAGAGTGTTCTCTTAGGAAGGCACATCTTCAGACCAATTTACAGAGGCCTGTTGTCTATTAACAAGTGAAGTCAAGTGAAGAAGATCTTTACAGGTTCTAGCTAATCAGCTCCACACTTGCTTTCCTGTATAATGAGATTTTTCAAAGACAAAAGGCCTGACAAAAGGCCTCCTCTCTGACTTCAAGTCTGTGCTGCAAAGTCTCATGTGAATAACTGCTTGTTGGTATTTAAGAGACTACATTTTTCAAAAATATAAAACATAAATATTACCTGCCACAGCTTCAGAAATGCAGAAATTATTAAAAAAATTTCAGAAATTATTTAGATTGAGGCAGACAGTTGACATGCAAATTTTTTAACCCAACCTACTCTTACAAACTGCTGCAATTGTAAGTGATCATGGGGGCTTATTATGAGAAGTATCAGACAAGGTGAATAATAAATGGTGCTCATTCCTGTGACTTTAAACAACTGCTCTCAGTTTTTATATTCCAGCCATGGTATTGACAATGACATCATTCTTATGTCACAAAGATCAACAGAAACCAAAATCAAAGCCAAGAAAATGTGCTAAAGCACATTTCTGTAGAAATTCATCATTGAAACTGAAAGATCAAATGTTCATTTTGAAGAAACCGGGATGAAAATAGCTTCCGTAATTTTTCAGGATGTCATAACAGACAGATACACATGAGATATGTAATTGTATGGACCAAAACAGAAATGAAAGTACTCCACTCATTTTGGGTGACAATACAATGCATAGTATTCCTCTAGGCCCAAAATCCACTTGGATTTTGTCAGGACACTCAGGCAGAGTCCTGAATGCTGGTGACTTATAGTGGTGCAAAGGATACAGTATTAGTATGAGATGCTAAAATATTCTGGAGCTATTCTCTTTCACCTTATTGCTTAACATGGATATCAAAAGTTGATTCTTGGTACTCTATATCATGTATATGTGTAAGATTCATTTACTTATGTATTTTTGCTCATCACAGTGGTGTTTAAGCCTATTGCTTTCATTTAAGCCTTTTCTTTTGAATTTTATTGTACTGCTTACTCACCCCATCTCATGATAAAAAAGCTAGCACTTTTGACTTCACTTCAAAGACTAGAGCGATAGGGGTTTATTTTACTTACCATATTCAACTGTCACTGAATTTAAATTATTGTCCACCTAGACCTATTACTGCAGTATACACAGAAGATCATTAGCAATTCATTGCAGAGTCAATTAACATTGACATCTAATAATGTCCCTATATAGTAATTACATTTTCAATATATCCTATGGGACATACATTTCCAGTTTGAAGAGCATGCTTAGTAGCTCTGCTGAAGGAAAAGTAATTTGTTGCTTTTATATGTTTTTTTTTTCTTTATTTTATTTTATTTTTTTTTTAATCAAAGTAAAAACAATTGGAAATGAATTATTGCCTTCCAATTTTAGGCTCATCCCACTGATAACAGGTTTCAAAGAGTGCAATTTAGATGCTAACTTTCACAAAGCTGAAACTGTGAAGGCTAAAATTGACAGCAATCTACCTTTCACTTTACTTATAGTTGACCATAATTGATTTTGATTTGGGGTCTTACAGCAGCATTGGCCATAACTGACCCTATGAATTGTTCAGACCACCTGGAATATTCTCCTTTGACCTCTTAAAAACAGTAATTTTCCTGTCCAAAATCTTTTATGCCTGCAGAACTAGCATTCGGTTATAACGGTGAAGTTAAACCATCTCTCATATAAACTGAATCTGAAATTAAGTCACGTGGAAGGTGCATACTCAGATACAGAGAACCTTGTCTTCTTGATCTGGTCTGCCTTCTGGGTGCCCAAGATTCCTCTCCAGTGAAGAGGATTAATATGGAGACAGCTGTGTGCTTGGTTCCTACCATCCTATGGCAGCAAGAAGCTGGGGTCAAGAGCCAGGGGTAGTTGTGAAACATGAGCATAAAAAATATCCATAGTTATCTGTTATGTATTTATACCTCTTTGCTTATTTGTTTGAGAAATATACCAGTTCATACAAAAGCTCTGTTTCATAATGTTTGCAGTGGATAAGTAAAAAATAATAATTTTCTTCAGAAAGGGATTTTTCAGTTAAATTTTTATTTGGTAAAAACTCCTGAAACCTCATTACACATATTTGGAATTTTAGTTGGTGACAATTGCCATTGTTCTGTTAAACATGCATTAGCCTGGCACCTCCACTTGAATTCTAAATCTGTTTGCTAAGTACTGCGCAATTACCTAAAAAAGTACTATTCCTTGATCTCTTACAATAAAAAAACTTTATTGTAGACAAGTAGAGAAAAGACTAAGTGGCTTGGACGTCCTGAATACGTTTCTGTTAGCAACTTAACATTCTTCCTCAGTAAAAAATAGGTCCCATGGCCTATTGTACTAGGCTTGATTGGGGTAGAGTTAATTTTTTTCATAGTAGCTCATATGGTGCTGTTTTGGATTGCTGATGAAAGCAGTGTTGATAACACAGAGATGTTTTAGTTATGGTTTTCCCCATTTTGTTCGTAATACAGAGATTTTTTGTGTTGGTAAGATCCAGCCTTAGAAACTGCAGATGCATGAAACAGGTTTTGGAACTGAACTTTGGGCTGCCTCTCATTACCCAGCAGCAAATACTGGAGGACCTCCCAGGTGGAAGCAAGACTGTCACTGTCTCATAGGTCTCTATAACTTTAATTTCCAGCTACA
The DNA here is from genome assembly GCA_008921705.1 of Burhinus oedicnemus. Lineage (NCBI taxonomy): Eukaryota > Metazoa > Chordata > Aves > Charadriiformes > Burhinidae > Burhinus > Burhinus oedicnemus. The sequence goes on from VFFE01007668.1 coordinate 554,002, forward strand.
GCACGGGTAACAGTTTGATTTTTTAGTTTGGGTTCCTAGCAAGTACAAGAAGATTAGCTGACCACGCTGTTCCTTGTTTGAACAATTCTACTCTGTCTCCTACAGAATAAGCAATTGGATGAATGGAAATGTCCACGGACCACATTTGATCTGCTGGTTACATCTGGACTAAGCTGACTTACATTACATAACTTCTTCACTTATAATATGAATTAAGTATGACCTAGACAATTTATTTTCTGTTAAAATATGGCTGAACAACCAATCAACTGAGTTGTCTTATTAAGAGCACTGTTTACAGTCAGATTGACCATGTTGCTTTTGCCACTATAAATTAAAAATCTCTTTGTTTTTCTCAGATTCCAAAATCGATGAGATACTATTCTCTTCTTCCCTTAATCTTAAATTTCTCTTTAGGTGGTTTTAACCTGACACTTTCTGAATCTTTTTAACACAGTAAATAACAGTGCTCTAATTATGACTTCTTTTGAATTTCAAAGCCTTTGAGACAGAAAAAACCCACAACAAAAATACCAAAACAAAACAAAAAACAACAACCAAAAAAACCCCACAACCAAAAAAACCCCAAAACCCAAACCAATTCATTTAGCCCTTTGATATCTACAGAACTGCTCTGGAGAGTTTGTGTAATTGTAAGTATATACACCTGACCATTTTAAATAATAGTTCAGAGTCTAGGCAGCTAGCTGGCTAAATTTTCTCTGTTCAGAAAGAATATGAACAGCAGAAAGAGATGTTTATCATTCCATGTTGTAATACAGTTTATACCTAAAACAGTAAACACTTTTGCTAGGGATTCTCTTTTATTTACACTATGAAGGATTCTTTGTGCATGCAGTGACCTGAAAAGTTTTTGCATAAATGATCAGCTAAGCTCTGAGAAGTGAATTGTTGCATAGAAAAAGCACAACAGTCACTTGCTTTTTTTTTCCTCTGCTTCCAACTCTTGTTCTAACTAGTGTCCTCAGTTTTTCCTCCCATTTCTGCTATTTCCATTCTCTGGCTTTCTGTTCTCTCTTGAGGTAGAGTGTGCCCAGGAATTAAACATTTGAAAGGGACATGAACACTGTAAATTCAATTCTCAATTCTTCATCAGATTTACTTTGTAATTTTGGAGCAAGACAGTCAGAGTGAGTTTCAACAAAATGAACTCAAAAAGAACTTTCAGGACACCAAAATACACACTTGCAGTAATGCCTGTCCTCTACCATTTGCTTAGCAGCTGCCTTCACAAACCACCTAAATTTGCTGGATCTCTCTGGTTAGAGTGAGATTAAAATTCCCTAGTTTTTGAGACCTGCACCACTGTAAATACGTCAGCTTCAGCGTCTCAATGCCAGTGTCTTGTTTAAGCCTTATTGGTCTCAGGAATGAGGTATCCCTTTGCCTGCTCCTGAAAGATCTGATCCATTACTGTGCTCCTGAAGTGCATTCAAGTGATTTGTTCTCCTGCATAACTGTCAAAACTGCTTATTCCTTCAAACATGATTGCCAGGGGAGGAGACAACCATGATACTATCAATTTCACTAGTCTTTAAAGGAATATCATTGCTCCTATTCAAAAGATAAAGTACATAAACCACTTTGGAAAAAGGATAAAACCTCTGGACTCCCAAATGGATGTGTCAATTCCAGATTACAACATACTCCTCTTCTCTTTCTGCTTTGAATGTTGTGAATGTGGAGACTGCCTCCACGAAACATCCCTCTGTGTTGATAACACACTCCAGGGTGACAGGAGATGTGGACTGGAATCTCCGAAGTCAGGGACAGGAAGTGAATACAGGTTTCTCACCTCTTGTGTGACTGCTCCAGTGATTAAGGAATTATATAAAAGAGGCTGCACTTCTTGAGAATTCATTTTTGTGTTGGAAAAAGAAACAGTGAACTTCACACAGGTATTGGAAAGAGTGCTTGTAGATGCTTATTGATTGGCTAAAGTTGGACCTACACCTAATTTACTGGATGGTGTTGAACCCACTCTGAGGGGTTTACCTAGGCACAATATCTGAGGTCTGAGTGGCCAAAAGCTAAGCACTTTGATTTAGGGTTTTCAGATCCTAAATCCTAGACCGATTTAGTTGTCAGTCTCAATAAATTTAAAAGTTTAAATGTAAAACTACAATAATATCTTATTTTTCTATTCATCTTCCATTTCCCCCTCACCATTCAGATTAAGAGACGCTGTTAGTGCTCTTTCGAAGAATTTATAATGTTTCTGGACAGTTTCTGTATTTTGGAGATCTGATATCGGTTAACAGTCTTGATACTATAAAAAAGATAATAATAAAATGGTTATTTCCAAAACAACTATCATATACTTTTGCCTTAAATTATTTCTGAACTCAGAAAAAAGACATAGTGTAAAAAACCCCAACAATGTAAATAAAAGGACAAGACAATAATCTGGGAAGACTTGTAGAGCATGATAGAAGGTATAGAAGCAGTGATTTTCAAAAAAAATCACTACTGCTTTTTCTTTTGGTCCCTATTTTTTCTCTCCTCTCTGTAGGCCTTGTTTCAGCAAACAACTTGAAAATTCTGAGCATGAGGACCAATCAAAATATAGTGATTTATATGGAAATCAAGAAAACTTTAGATTTATTTACATAGTTTTATATGATAATATCACTCATATATGAAATACAAATTCATCTCTTATATTGCTACAGAGAAAGGTACAGGATAAATTGGACATGTTGAATCTGTAACCTAAGGTAAATATACTATTATATAAGTTAAGCTGCACAGCCGTCCTGTCATTTGATTGGGTGACACAGTTCCATTTTCATTTTAAAATGAAGCTATGAACATTTTTCTAATCCTTTGCAGACTTCTAATCCACATATGTCAATACATTTTCCTGTCTTTTTAGTGGCCCATAACATATTTTTCCTAATATATTCTTTCTAGAATTACAACCTGTAAAAATATATGGTCCATATAACCCTACCTGTCTGGTTTCCCTTCAGTGTCACAATACAAAGCAGATAAGTAGAAATCTGACTTAACTAGCTGGTTAAAGAGTCTTGCAGTACTTCTAAAGCACTGAAGTGACACCAAGCACCTTAATGACATGGGAATACCTAGATTAGCTTTCTCTTAAAATGCAGATATATATGTGCTCATTCATTTTAACTGTTAGATAATTTTCATACTCTGGACATTAGGAAAGAGAAATACCATTTTCAGAATGGATATTAAGAAAAAAAACCCACAAAAAATGAAGAACTAATTAATCTCAAATTTCTTTATTATTTACTGTCTTGAACTTTTTAATTTTATGACTCACCTTTCTAATTTCATCTTTTTACTTTTCATGTTTAACCAAATGAAAGAACATAGTTCAGAATATTATTTTTTTTAAATCATATGATCATATGTATATAATAAAGAATAACAAGACAAGAGACTGAGCACAGCAACAGGTTGTCCAGAGCGGTTGTGGAGTCTCCATCCATGGAAATATTCAAAAGCCATCTGGAGATGGTCCTGGGCAGCTTGGTCTAGTGACCCTCCTTGAGAAGGGGGGTTGGACCAGATGACCTCCAGAGGTCCCTTCCAACCTCAACCATTCTGTGATTCTATGATAGAAATTGAATACTAATGATGCAGTTCTCATATGACAAACAATAGTGCTCTTCCTGCATTTGGCACTGATGTTTCCTTTCTTAGGAGGGGCAGAGGTCTTATTCTCAGTAAAATAAATGATTTCTAGTACTCGTAACAATGAACTTTGATCTAATTGCATAACCTTTACTCCAAGTAATTACACAGTAACAAGAACAACACTGTGTGTGTTTTAAATGGCATATATTCCTCATGAAGTACTGTCCTTATTACACAGAGCATGACAGACAATATAGGTAATGTAGTGAAATTGCCCTATTTTCTCTGCAATCACTTTTCTAGTTGCAAACATTAAAAAAGAAGAAAGTGTGTTTTTTCTGAAGTCTTTAATACTTACATTTCACTTTCTTTAAAGCTAGATTAGGGGCATTGTCCCTATGTCTGAGAACAGTAAAGGTGGATGACATACACTGCCTTTTCATTTTTAGCTTTGTTAGCTACAGACAAATTCAGCGTGTTCTTCATTTCCAATTCTGATTATTCCCAGAAGCTATTAATTTTTCTCTTTTGTTGGCTCCAGAAGCAGATACATTTCTGAGGCTGACAAAACAATTTCTGGATGCCCTTACATGTGTATAGTCATACTGGTATACACACATACTGAAAAACTATTAAGAAGGTTTTCTCTCTTCCATTTAAGTAATTTTTGTTGCTGTTTTTATAATGGATTCTGAAGGAAGTCAATTAAGTTAAAAAATTTTTTGAGGCATCTCGATTACAGTGTGAGGACAAATGTACTCTCTAACAGAGGAATACGTCATCTAAGCAAAATGCTGGAAGCTGCAGTTGGACACATTTAATTTTGCAATGATGAGAACTTTTAAACAGTGAGAATGATTAATCATAATAGGCAGAAGTTGGAGGCCTAGCAGTATCATTGATGTACAGGCTGATCCAGAATCAGAAAAATGGTTCAGCAAAGTCATATGAATTGTGTGCAGAGACATTCACAGTGACACAGTATGTGAAGATTCACTGGGGTGAAGCTACAGCCCTCTAAGTGTCCTCCTCAAAGAACCCAAAGGGCAAAGGGAAATGATAGATTGTCTAGCTGTTTCTGCATTTCAGTGAAAAGTAATAACCTTTCCAAAAACATGCTTGAATCCCCCTCAAACAGGAAAATGTGCCTGACTGGTGAGGGCTGTGGAACTGGAAGAAAACGCCTTCCTATGGAGTGCCAGAAGCATTGCACTGTCGAGCCCACATGTGTGATGAAGTACCATTTGCACTGGTTCAGATATATCATTTCAACTACCTGTACTGATCAGTATAACAGAAATTGGACAGCATTAAAGACCCAGCTAAATTTCTAACGTCCGCAACAGATGTTGGCCTTAAAATCCAAAAATACAAGTATTCAGTTCTCTGTCAGGGAGTAGGTGGAAGTAGGCACTGAAAATTGCTGTGTTATAAATGGCCTGATTTGTACACTGAACAGATGTTTAATTGGTATTAACATTATTTCAGCTATTAAATTACAGAAACATGGTCCTTCATCTCATCCTCCAAGGACACTTACTACCTGTGCGCTGAGGTAGTCCCCTTTGGTCTTTAAGTGAAGAACAATGGCCTTTACTGAGTACCAGTGCTACTCATTAACAGCAAAGGGAATCCAAAGCAAGGTCATAATCTTAATGTGTTCTCAATGGAAAACATTTTCTGATTTTTTGGAGGGAATTCTATACTCTTCATGATATTTTGGACTGTGAGGATAGGTAATAAAATTATTGACTTAAATACAGTAGATTATTAGAATATATAGTAAATCAACTGTCATATCACAGTTTTACAAAGCACTATAATTTTAGTCTTACATAAATGGAAACACTCAATTTATGTTCTATTAATATAAAATGCAAAAACTTTGTTTCAGTCCAAAAATTAATTTCACTCTTGCAAAGGAGGAATAGAACAGTATCTGTTCTTTCTGAAAGATAAAAGACAGTGTCTCTAAACCGACCTTCAATGGTGATTTCAGAGCACTGAACTGGAAGAGACATGGTAAAACTACACAGAACTGGAATACAAATTCCTTTTTCTCTGGTTTTGTTTTTTGGTTTTGGGTTGGTTTTTTTTTCACTTCTGATGAAAAATATTGTACTGTTTTTTGTGTGGCATGTTTTACCATATATGATTTACCTTTCTTTTATGGTATCATATTTTGACAAATATATATCCAGCTTTGAAGTATGTATTACTTATACCTGTTACAAATACATTGGAGACTATCAATTCCTGACAGCAATTGTGCTCTCAATAAAAAGATAGCTTTTAAGCAAAAATATACATCCTTTTCCTACTCAGGGCACTCAAGAACACATCTTCATACACCTTGCAAAGTCTATCTTGTTCTTCTGCAAGTAATTGATGTTCTTTGGATTTAGAGACACTGGATAAACTCTTAACCTAGTTTGTATTATTCACATTCAGGGACTGCTGTAAATAGTTAGTAGGAAAAAAATATATATTTTTTTTTTTTCTGTAACATCAGTGAAGTGGAAGTACATGCTAATAGTAGGGGACTGACACATCTTCCTTTATTGTGGTGGAAGCAGCAACAACAAATCACCTGCAGAACATCTCAATCTCAAATTACGCCTTGCGAAGTTAATTTTTTTATTATTATTTCTAAGAAATAATTTTGAAGCTATTAACCTGTCATTTGACAACATAACCTGAATATGCATTGCTGTATAAGATTCTTTATGTATAAAATTCCTATGAAATGCTCTTGGTACTGCTGAGTGAAATCAAGATTTACATAATATTCAGGAAGAAATCCACACTCTAAAATTTGATGCAAGTGGCAAAGACAGTATTTGACACAATTGTTCATAGTTGCACAAGAGAAAATAACATTGCATGTATAAATCTTAATGGATCCTCACAATAGCTAAAAATATGGTTTTTATCTGCACTCTAAGAATAAACTAAAATTAATGCTACAAGTGCAAATGTTGAGACATTGGGGGTTTTTGTGTTTTTTTTCTTCTGTTTTCTTCTGTAGACGCTTCTGCTACGGAACTGTCTACTTCTCACCACTGCCTACCTAGTCTAAAGTACAGATTTTGTCATTGGACAGGTGAATATTACCTGTGTTTCAGCTTCTGTCTTTAAAACAGGGATAACAGTATCATTTTTCACATAAAGGTATGGTTGTAGTTGCCAATACAAAGAATGAGACTCAGATACTACTCTTGCAGTGTTGTATGTTAGCGTAATCATTGATCTGTCTAAATATGGCTTCTATAGAGATATGGAACATCATGTTTTTCTCATTAGTATTTTCCTGAATTAATCTAAATGAAATGATAAAAAAATCTGCTCGTGTGATAAATGAAATTTTATTCTAACTTGTTTTTGTGACATCAAGTACTTTTTATTTTGCTTTGTAATGTACAGGGTCATTATCAAGAATTATTTCCACAGAGTAATGTAGAATAAGCAATGTTGCAAACTTATTAAGCCTAATGCTAAAATCCTTCTATTCTAAGGTATTTACTACAAGAGAAAGTTTATACAAAATGAGAAATAAAAGAAAGAACAGTATAATATTTCTGAGAAAGGAAAAAGTTTACACACATACATGTGTATATATATATATACACATATATATATACACATGTATATATATATACACATATATATACACTTATATATACACATCTACATAGTCATGGACAATATCATTTTTCTAGCCGTTGGACCCCCAAGCTTTTACCTAGTCTGAATTACTACTGAAAGATTATTTTCTTCATTGAGTGTTCCTTTTGATTACATAGAGCAAAACAAAGAAAAACACCTTGTATACTAATACCCACAACTTTGGTCATTATGATGAATAAAAAAATATTTACAAATCAAATAATCTTTACTTTGCTTCCAATAGCATGTTTACTCTTTCCAATACCCTTTGAATAGATTGATTTAATTAATTGTATGCTAGTATCTGCATATCTGAATACAAATAAGCAATGCTCTGTATAATTTAGAAGTCAAATGATCAAAACAAAATGTCTGGTTTCTGTGACACTTGCTATTTTGCACTGCTATTAATAAGCAATATATTGTAGGTAATATGAAATCATATTTCCTCTTTGTTATTAGCTGACCTATATCTTGCACTGAAAGATAGATCTACTGTAAACTGAGGAAAAGCAGTTGGAAACAAAGACTGGAATTGAAATATTAACTTTCTTTCTGACAGACGTCATTTTTTGTCAGAAAAACAGTACTTAGTCATTAATTTTCCCACTAATCAAACCAAATGGGTGTAATTTCTTCATTAAGCATATGCCTAATGGAAAGATACCCAATTCAACTGTATTATAATATCCTCAAGCCTCTAGTGAATTTCCTGAACCATACAGAATTGTTTCAGGTTCACTACTCAAAAACAAAGGGTTATAAAAGATTACTAAATGGTGTTTAAACCATGCAGATGAATAATTATACAGAAAGCAAATTAATTTGAATGATTAGCTTGATTGTTATAATTGCTGAAAATTTTACATCATTTACTACTGCAGGCTATCTATAATACAGTGAACTTTTTTTTTAATATCTCCCCAAATATACTACTTGATTCTTCTCTTTCCACATCTGATCTGTCTCTCAGGCTTAGAGGTCAAATGCAGGACCCACATATGTCTGAATAAAATGAAAATATGGCCCAAAACCTGGATATCCTGTCTTGTAAATGTGGAATTGTTTTTACTCTCATTCTCAAGTCAGCTACACAGAGCTCTCACTGAGTAAAAATGAGAGTTCTTCAAGGGGAAAAACTTCAGAAATAGGTCTCTAAGTAGGAGGTAAGATGAGCAGAAAATGAAGTAAAATCTTTTAGATCCAGAGAAAAGAAGTAACTAGGAAAATCGACCTTTCAGTTCAATTGCATTTTTTACTTTTTAAGATCATTTCAAATGGGGAAAGAGGTAATTAAAACAGTAATACTTAGGTATCTATGCCCAAAAATAATGTCCTAAATATTTCTTTGCATGAACCACATAAAGCTGGGGCAAATTTTATTGATCTTACATGTCCCTGGTGCCTAAGCTTTTGTTTCCTGCCTAAGAGTCCCTAAGATGGAAACCCGACAGCCAAACCCTCAGATCTTCCATATGGATGGTCTTTCTCAGAGCCTAATGGTAATTTTTGGCTGACTCCATTCTCGTAGATGGATACACAGACAGAACTGGACTCCACATCAAGCTCCTGCCATTTTCTCTGTGTTTTATAATTGTAGGAGGATATTTTCAAAGCATTCCTTTTAGAGAAGGGCAGAGAAGTTCTTGTAACAGAAAGGGAAAATAAAAGGATGCCTAGTTCTTTTGCTCAGTGATGAAGACAAGTTGATCTTCAATTCTTCTCCAAATGGTGGCACAGAGTCACAGCAGGGGATAAACTAGGCTACACCTACCCAAAGGTATTTCTGCCTGATTAAGGTTCCCTCCAGGTTGACTGAAGCTCAGTCACTCAAGGCCAAATGCTCTGATTATAACTTACAGTTTTACAAAAAAGACACTTTCTGTTCAGTCACATTTAAAAGTTATCGTAGAGGTTTTGAAAGGAGAAAAAAATTAAAAAAAAAAAAAAGAAAAGAAAAGAAAAATCTAACCTCTACAGACTAGACGTCTAGAGTAGGTAAAGATATCTCCTGTTAGCATTTCCTGGTTACCCGGGAAGGCTCATGCCTCTGCTTTAGCTTAGCTCTATATGGATCTTCTGCTCAGTGAAATGGATTTTTTTGATCCCATGTCTGGCTTTGTATGGGTGCTTGTAAATAAAACCTGGATGTCTATACAGGTTTCTTAATATTAATTCTGATACCAGTTACATGCAAATCACAATCAGACTAAAAGTATGGGGTACCAGACAAAGCACAAGCATCAAAATATTGGAACAAACACAAGTAATACAGATGTAATTCATCTTCAGTGATAATTAAAGAATATTTATGCAAATAGCAGCATAGGAGAAAGGAAAGATCAATAGTGCATTCTGAAGTGAGACACTAGTGCAACCAGTGGATTTTCTTGTCAATTTTTCTACCTGATCCTATACAAATGCCAGCAAATGTTCCAATAGAAGGTTCCCATTTTGCCTTAAAAAATTATCCAGTTCTATCCAAAATAGTTATTCAGATTTCCTGTGGTTGTGACTGTGATAATAAATACATTTTTCTTAAGTGATGAAAAAAACCCACACTCATTACAACCGTGTTAATGATTGCTATCATATTTATTTTCTTACATTTGTTCAAGTCCTTTCTGGTTACATTACCAGTCCTTGTCTAAATGTTTAGCTCTGTCTGGAACTCCCTGGGATAATTATGCCAATAGTCCAAACAGAAAGAATGGTGAATCAGATTAGCTAACTGCAATAGTGTCCCCAGCCATGTCCAGAATTGGGCGCCATTCGTGTTAAAGAGCTTCATACCTCAGGTCTGCAGCAGCCAGGAAATTATTGTATACCAAAATGAAAATGCATCGCAAATCTATATAGAAAAGAAATACTAAGTTTGTGCTAAGTTCAAATTCAACTTGCAAGGGTCTAGATAAATCTCCTATACTCTTTGCTGCAGAACATACAGGGTTGCACCAAAACCATGAAGGAATGAGCTAAAAGACCGGATCAGGGGACAGAGTATACCCTCAGCAAGTTTGCTGATGACACAAAACTGGGAGGAGTGGCTGACACACCAGAAAGTGAGACCTGGACAAGCTAGTGTTGGGCAGAGAGGAACCTAATGAAGTTCAACAAAAGCAAGTGTAGGGTCCTGCACCTAGGGAAGAGTAACTCCATGCACCAGTACAGGTTAGGGGTTCATCTGCTGGAAAGCAGCTTTGCAGAGAGGGACCTGGGAGTCCTAGTGGACAAGTTGACCATGAACCAGCAATACACCCTTGTGGCCAAGAAGGTCAATAGTATCCTAGGGTGCATTAAAAAGAGCATGGCAAGCAGGTCAAGGGAGGTCATCCTCCCCCTCTGCTCTGCCCTGGTGAGGCCACATCTGCAGTACTGTGTCCAGTTCTGGGCTCCCCAGCTCAAGAAAGACAGAGAACTGCTGGAGAAAGTCCAGCGGAGGGCTACGAAGACAATCAAGGGAATGGAGCACATCTCCTGTGAAAAAAGGCTGAGAGATCTGGGTCTGTTTAGCCTGGAGAAGAGATGACTGAGAGGGGATCTCGTCAGTGCTTATCATTATCTAAATGGCGGGTGTCAAAAGGATGGGGCCAAACTCTTTTCAGTGGTGCCCAGCGACAGGACAAGAGGCAACGAACACAAGCTGGAACACAGGAAATTCCATGTGAACATGAGGAAAAACTCCTTTACTTTGAGGGTGACATTGCACTGGAACAGGCTGCCCAGAGAGGCTGTGGAGTCTCCTTCTCTGGAGATACTCAAAAGCTGCCTGGATGCATTCCGATCCAACCTGCTCTAGGTGAACCTGTTTTGGCAGGGGGGTTGGACTAGATGATCTCCAAAGGTCCCTTCTAACCCCTACAATTTTGTGATTTGGTGATATTACAACCACAGAAACAAAAAGTTGTTTTCCAAAGAAGGAGGTTTAAGTTCGTTGTTGTTTTTTAAAAGCCATGACTAATGAAATAAAACCCACTCCTTTTTGTGCAGCTATAGCCCACTTTAAAAAAACAGGAGTAGGGAAAGTAACTATGCCAGAAAGAAACACAAGCAAGAATTGACAAATTGTTTCTACCTCAAAATTTTCTGGAAAAAAAAAGTCAGCAGGGCAAGCTTTCCCCCCCTCTCTCCCCCGAATATATATGTTCACTTAATATTTTAAAGACTTACTGGAAGTGATGGGTCACTGCTTTTACTAGGCATTCTGCCAATTTGAGGATACGTGCTTTCAGTCAGTCTCTGTAATCAACTCTCCAGCCCCTTCAGTGGTTCATCACTAACTTAGCCATCTGTTACCACTGGCCGAAAAATCCCAAAGTGGCTAATTTTCCAGTCTAATCACTTTTTGAGAAAGAAAACAAAACCAACCAAACAAAAAAACACCCCTCTTTTTCTTTCTCCCTTGCAAATATATTTTAGTTGTGTCTTAGCTTTTGCCAATACTGTAGGAGCTTTGCTTTTTATTTTGCAGTAAGTCAAATAACCCAATCACCCCTAGCCAAATGTTGCAATGCTGATTTTTTTTTATCACAATGATGAATTGCATATATTGGGTCATTTATTCAAAATGTTCTTTTCTTAGGATTTGTAGGTGAATATATAGGGGAAAATGCAACCTAGTAATTTTTCTTTTAAGCCACAATAGTGTTTGCTACTTATCTAAAATATTAATGAAAGCTGACAATATTAAGGCAAAAACTTTTGGTTTAACAACTTTCCGCTGACCTGGACTGGATTCAAATGAATAATTTAGGGGAAAATATTCAAGTCACCAATGAAAAAATAACATTTCAAATATCCATTGCAGTTCTGGAGAAATTATTGTCTCAATTGCATTCAGACTCCTTCCTTCATATTTGCAAAAGTGTTTATCACTATATTTTTTTTCTGAGCATAATTGCCTGCTTTTCATAGCAAAACTTGTATTTGTATGCTGGAGAGCCTAGACATACATAAACAAGTGCATGTGTTTTTCAAATATTGTTTCTTAGAATTCTGTTGCTGAAAATGTTTTAATTGTTATTCTGGGGAAAAGAAGTTATATATATTGCAAGTTCCTATGAACAAATGTTCACAGAGCTTCGAATGGCATGTATCTAAGTCTCTGCACTTACAAGAACAGGACTCACTTAAAACCCAAACTGTATGCCTATAAAGGGAAATCAGTGGGCATAGAATAGAGAAAAAGTAATATAAGGAGAAGAAGGGCATTTTCCTCAGATAATTTTAAACCCCTTCTGAGCCCAGAAAGGTCAGTTCTCAACAAGTTGCTTGTGCAATTATGCCTAGTTTTGGACTGGTTACATTTATGCTTTGGGGTGTACTGGTCGCAAACTGTATATGAACACATGCAATGCAGGTAAAGACTTCCTTGCTTACTTTGATTGTCCTTAGGATAACACATCTTATGGAATGCAGTAATAAATCTAAATTTCACCTGTAGTTGTGGAATCATTACTACATAGATCTCGTCACTGGGAAGGAACATACGGATCCTATGACGCAGATCAGGGTATTACTGTGGAATCTTAACCTCTTAAACCTTTGAAAATTTGCAAAAGGTGACATGGAGAAAAAAAGTGACTTCACTTGACCCTAAAAAGTATACAAATAACATCAGAGCCCAGCAGTTAATATCAGTTTTAAATGCAACCTTTATGCTTAGTGTACATGATTAAAATCCACATAATGTATTTTGTACATCCTTGGAAAGACAATCTGAGATAATGGTGCATTTTCTTTTTTGTAGTTATATGTTTGATATCATTCATGCACAGTTACATTAGAAAATTCATCTGTATTAAGAAAAATACATTCAAAGATAACAACAAGAAAACAAGTTTAAATTAACTCTAATTTTTTTGCTGAAATGATATATAATATTCAGGTTTCATCTACTGCCAAAGATGCCATAACATTGCAGATATCTGTCTTCATGCAATTATTAAAAAGTGAACCCTTCAGTAAAGAAAAAAAAAAGAAAAAACTCAGCTTTTTCTTCCTGAAAGAGATTTTACTTTCAAAACTTCCAGATTTAATGCAGAAAACTATTTAACTGGGTTTTTCTAAACCGCATGGATAAAATCCTGATGTCATTGAAATCAGTGATTGAATTTCCCTTTTCTGGTTTTGCCCTAAAGATCCAATTTTGTATCAAAATCTTTTTTTTCAAAGTTATGTAATTTTCGTTTTAGTTGCTTCAGAAGAATTCCATGACTCCAGCAGACATAAACAATATTGCAGAATTATCAAGACTGTAGGTAAGATGAAAGCATGTCATCAGTGACAGTAGAATCATAGAATCATAGAATTAAAGAAGAATTTAGGTTGGATAAGACCCGTAAGACCATCGAGTCCAACCATTAACCTAACACTACCAAGTCCACCACTAAATCATGTCCCTAAGCGTCACGTCTATGTGTCTTTTAAATACTCCAGGGACGGTGACTCAACCGTTTCCCTGGGCAGGCCTTTCTGTGAAGAAATTGTTCTTAATATCCAATCAAAACCTCCCCTGGTGCAACTTGAGGCCATTTTCCTCTCATTCTCTTGGTAGACTTTAAACCATAGAAGGCTTACATATACCTTACAAGGGCAGCAGGCACCTGTGAGATTCACAGAGATGTACCTTGGAGGTCATGAAGGAAACCATGTACTTTGCTGTACTTCAAGCTTAACAGAAGCTGGTTATCATTCGGTGGCTTTTGTTGAAAGGTGTGTCTGTCATTCCATTTCTGTTGCCGTGTAGGTGAATGAAGTATATTCCATCCTCTGTAATTTTACTTAGAGATTTACAGAAGTTTCTTGCAGCACAAAGGAAAACCAGCCACTCCAGCCTGTAAGTTAGTTTCATTGGGGGCCCAGCTGAAATACCTCTGTGTAAACATATGTAGCATGGTGAATAAAAAAGAGGAGTTAGAGACGTGTGCATGCCTGCAGGGCTATGATCTTACTGACATCAAGGAGACGTGGTGGGATGGTTCCTATGACTGAAGTGTTGGAAGCAAAAGATACAGGCTCTTCTGGAAGGACAGGCAGGGGAGATGAGGAAGGGGTCGCCCTCTATGCCAATGGCCAGCTGGAGTGCATAGGGCTCTGTGTGGGGATGGATGAGGAGCTGACTGAGACCTCATGGGTCAGGATTAAAGGGAGGATAGGGACAGGTGACGTTACAGTGGGGGTCTACTACAGGCCACCCAACCAGGAAGACAGAGTGCATGAGGCCCTCTGTAGACAGATAGGAACAGACTCACATTCACAAGCCCTGGTCCTCATGGGGGACTTCAACCACCCCGATATCTGTTGGAGGGACAACACAGCAGGGCATAGGTAATCCAGGAGACTCCTGGAATGTGTTGATGATAACTTTCTTCTCCAAGTGACAGAGGAACCAATGAGGAGAGGTGCCATGCTGGACATTGTTCTCACTAACAAGGAGGGGCTGATGGGGAATGTGAAGCTCAAGGGCAGTTTTAGCTGCAGTGACCCTGAAATGGTGAAGTTCAAGATCTTTAGGGCAGTGAGGAGGGAGCACAGTATGCTCACTACCCTGGAATTCTGGAGAACAGACTTTGGCCTCTTCAGGGATCTGCTTGGTAGAGTACTGTGGGATAAAGTCCTGGAGGGAAGAGGGGCCCAAAAAAGATGGTTACGACTCAAGGATCACCTCCTCCAAGCTCAGAAGTGATGTATCCCAATGAAGAGAAAGTTGGGCAAAAACATCAGGAGGCCTGCATGGATGAACAAGGAGCTCCTGGATAAACTCAGACCCAAAAAGGAAGCCTACAGAGGGTGGAAGATGGACAAGTAGCCTGGGAGGAATACAGAGAAATCATATGAGCAGCCAAGGATCAGGATAGGAAAGCCAAAGCCCACATGAAGTTAAACCTGGCCAGGGACATGAAGGACAACAAGAAAAGTTTCTACAGGTGTGTCAGTGATAACAGGAAGACTAGGGAAAATGTGGTCCCTCTCCAGAAGGAAACAGGACACCTGGTCACCCAGGATATGGAGAAGGCTGAGCTACTACTACTTTTTTTTTCCTCAGTCTTCATGGGCAAGTGCACTAGCCACATTGCCCAAGTCTCAGAAGGCAAAGAAAGGGACTGGGAGAATGAAAAACTACCCACTGTAGGAGAAGAACAGGTTCGAGACCATCTAAGGAACCTGAAGGTGCACAAATCCATGGGACGTCGTAAGATACATCTGTGGGTCCTGAGGGAACTGGCGGACGAAGTTGCTAAACTACTATCCATCATATTCGAGAAGTTGTGGCAGTCCGGTGAAGTTCCCACTGACTGGAAAAGGGGAAACACACCCTCCATTTTTAAAAAGGGAAAAAAGGAAGACCCAGGGAACTGTAGGCTGGTCAGTCTCACCTCTGTGCCCAGCAAGATCATGCAGCAGATCCTCCTGGAAACTCTGCTAAGGCACATGGAAAATAAGGTGACTGGTGACAGCCAACATGGCTTCCCTAAAGGCAAATCATGCCTGACAAATTTGATGGCCTTCTACGACAGGGTTACAGTGTTGGTGGATAAGGGGAGAGCAACTGACATCATCTACCTGGACTTGTGCAAAACATTTGACGCTGTCCCATATGACATCCTTGTCTCTAAATTGGAGAGACATGGATTTGATGGATGAACCACTCGCTGGATAAGAAATTGCCTTGGTGGTCTCACTGAAAGTTTTGCAGTCAACAGCTCAATGTCCAAGTGAGAAGTGGCATTCCTCAGAGGTCAGTATTGGGACCGGTGTTGTTTAACTTCTTTGTTGGCAATATGGACAGTGGGACTGAGTGCACCCTCAGCAGCTTTGCTAATGACACCAAGTTGTGTGGAGCAGTTGACATGCTAGAGGGAAGGGATGTCATCCAGAGGGACCTGGACAGGCTTCAGAGATGGGCCCATGAAAGCCTCATGAAGTTCAACAAGGCCAAGTGCAAGGTCCTGCATATGGGTCGGGCCAATCCCAAGCACAATTACAGGCTGGGTAGAGAAAGGATTGAGAGCAGCCCTGAGGAGAAGGACTTGGGGTTGTTGGTGGATGAGAAGCTCAACGTGAGCCAGCAATGTGTGCTCGCAGCCCAGAAGGCCAACCGTATCCTGGGCTGCCTCAAAAGAAGTGTGGCCAGCAGGTCAAGGTAGGTGATTCTCCTCCTGTATTCTGCTAATGTGAGACCCCACCTGGAGTACTGCATCCAGCTTTGGAGCCCCCAACATAAGAAGGATATCACTTGTTGGAGTGAGTCCAGAGGAGGACCACAAAGATGATAAGAGGGTTAGAACACCTCTGCTATGAGGACAGGCTGAGAGAGTTGGGGTTGTTCAGCCTGGAGAAGAGAAAGCTCTGGGGAGACCTTATAACAGCCTTCTGGTACTTAAAAGGGGCCTACAGGAAAGATGGAGAGGGACTCTTCATCAGGGAGTGTAGTGATAGTGCAAGGGATAATCATTTTAAACTGAAAGAGGGTAGATTCAGATTAGATGCTAAGAAAAAAGTCTGTACTCGGAGGGTGGTGAGACACTGGAACAGATTGCCCAGAGAAGCTGTGGCTGGCCCATACCTGGAAGTGTTCAAGGTCAGGCTGGATGAGGCTTTGAGCAACCTAGATTTGTGGAAGGTGTCCCTGCCCATGGGATGGGATGATCTTTAAGGTCCCTTCCAATCCAAACCATTCTATCATTCATGTTATTCTAATTTTCTTTCAGTCAATAACAGGGTTTCCCTAGTCTGGAAAATCCAGAAAGCAGTATTCACTAAGAGGGGACAGAAGCACAGAATTAAAGAAAGGTTGAGGTTGGAAGGGACCTCTGGAGGTCATTTGGTCCAACCCCTCTGATGAAGCAGGGCCACCTGAAACCATTTGCCCAGGACTTTGTCCAGATGGGTTTTGAATATATCTCCGAAGATGGAGACTTCATAAGCCTCCTGGGCAGCCTGTCCCAGTGCCCAGTCACCCTCACAGTAAAAGAAGTGTTTCCTCATGTTCAAACTTAACCTCCCGTGCTTCAGTTTGTGCCCATTACCTCTGTTCCTGTCACTGGGCACCACTGAAAAAAGCTTGGCTCTGTCATCTTTACGGTCTCCCTTGAGGTATTTATTGACTTTTTTAAGACTCCCTTGAGCTTTTCTCTCTTTTCTTGCTTCCCTTCCCTTCCCTTCCCTTCCCTTCCCTTCCCTTCCCTTCCCTTCCCATCTCT
>VFFE01007668.1:579266-610529 GCA_008921705.1 Burhinus oedicnemus
CTTCCCTTCCCTTCCCTTCCCTTCCCTTCCCTTCCCTTCCCTCTCCTCTCCTCTCCTCTCCTCTCCTCTCCTCTCCTCTCCTCTGAACAGTCCCAGTTCCCTCAGCCTTTCCTCATATGAGACATGCTCCAGTTCCTTCATCATCCTCACAGCCCTTTCCTGGACTCTTTCTAGTATGTCCATGTCATTCTTGTACTGGGGAGCCCAGAACTGGACACAGTACTCCAGGTGTTGCCTCAGCAGTGCTGAGCAGAAGGAAAGGATCACCTCCCTCAACCTGCTGGCATCATTGACAGAGAGTAGAGGTAAGAATTTATTCAAAGTGCATAACAAAGATTTATTGGTTACACTTTCAGTAAGTATGCAACAATTTTGATTATATTTCTGTGACTGTTGTCCTGGCAAATGGTAAAATTTAGAAACTTTGTGTCTCATCAAATGTTTTGTCTGAGGAAAAAATAACTGAAATGAAGATAGCCCCAAAACAGCCTGTGTAGTGCAAAAATTACTAAATTTTACAGAAAAAACCAGCCACATTAAAATTCTTTTGTGAGATCATTTTCATGAAATATAAAAGGCAATAGTTTTCATTTTCATTTTTCATGTAGAAGAAATCTTAACATCAGCTGTAGATAGATTTTAGTGCTTTGAAATCAATCTATTCCTCAATAAGAAACAAAAATAGCCATAAATTTTTTACCTAAGCCCTCTTATTTTTTTCATTACAAATGTGGAAGAAAATGTAAATGTACTGAATCTGAATTTGTTTTAAAAATTATTAATAGAACAATGGTATTGTTCTGTTAATAAAGTAGGTATTAATTCTCCTACCAATGAAAATTTGACTGAGTAAAAATAAAAATCTGTTGTCATAAAGCATATTCGTCTGATACAATATTTTCGAATATTACTATCAACCGAAATGTAGCATTATTTTAATCTTCCTAGTGAATTTTTAAGAAACAACAGTCGTTCGTAAGTTTTGATGCTGCAATTCTGAAACAATGTGAATACAACTACTTGTACCTGTTTCCTCTATAAAGAATACAAACACATTAATGAATATTTTTGTCCACCAGGTCTTACTAGTGGAACTACAAACGCTAAGGATAAAATATTTAAAACATGAAATCTTGGAAGCAAGAAGAGATAAAAGGCAGATGTTTTAATAAATTGATTACTGTGTAACCATACTGAAAAAAATATTGTAGGTAGGTTTTTTACTTTTTTCCTATTTATTTAACTGCTTACTACCTTGACTGCATGGTCAATAAGTGATAAACACTTGTATAAAATAAATATAGGCTAAAATAATGCCTTCTAAATGGAAGGTTTTTCAACCTTTAAATGTCTACATTGTACATTACAATAAATTTAAAACATCACACCTGAAAACAGCTAAATTTGACCTCTTTTAACACCAAATTGCCTGATCTGACTTTTTACTGTCACTACTAGAAACCTGCACTTTGAAGTACCCAGTTGCATCTGAGAATGATTGTTATGGTATTGCCAAAGAGATGGGAGATCTTTAGTATATGCAGTACCATCGTATCTTTGCAAAAATGGAATAGCTTCTATGCCCATCTGCAAGAAGTCAAATTGCATGGGAAAGTTGATACCTATGTGTGGAACTTTCTTTCACTGAAAATCCTCATTTCTTTTTCAGAACGGTATAATGAGAACTTATGTTATGTAACATACCAGTTATTTCCAGCATGAATTTTATGGAATGATAAGATTCTTTTCTTTATTAAAATCCTTTTGAAAGTATTATTTTTATTTGGGCATATTTCATTTCAGTGCTTCAGAACACTAAAACTCTGCAAGAAATTTCTACAGTCAAACACCATTTAATCAGAACAGCATTGTCTCCTGATCAGTATGGTAAAGGCAACACAACCCTTGTATAATCTCAAAATGGTCTGAATGTTTCTGTACTGTTCCTTGGGAATGGAAATTGACATCAGCTCAGTGATGTTAGAGTGATTGACATGAATTGGGAAAATTTGTTTGCCTTACAAATGGAGGAAAAAAGTTCTTCAAAAATATCAAAGTAATTTACCTGAATAACTGAGAATTCTAAGATTTTTGTCTTTAAGTGAAAGCTGAAGATGATAACAATAACTGTATTGGGCACTAGATTCAACCTTACACAACTGCCGTCATTGCATAATGATTTTTATATACTTAGTCATCTTAAAATTCAGTGCTTGGACAGTTTTCAACAGCTTAATCGTCTTTTCAGTGTCGCTGTTTGCACTGGGACCACTTTACATCATTTTAAATTAAAAGTTTTCTTACTGATGCATGCTCCCTATGTGAAAACATTGATAGATAATACATACAACCAACGGGAATACACAGACTACTTTTATTATTAAATATAACTTCAAGGTTCTTGTCACTTTAATATGTGCCAAAGCAGTCAATTTCTTTTTTTCATAGGGTATTTCTTTAGTATCTTAGTTTATCTTCTGTTCCACTGAAGCTTGTTCATACTCAGTCTAGCATACTTTCCCCCACAGAATTATAACTGAGGTAAATAAACATTATTTACTTTCCTTTTTTTTCATTGCAAATATCAACCCACACTCTCATCATGAATATTTAAATTTATCCTGCTAACATGGTAATTTAAAAGTAATTAAACATTGCACATAACTGACTGACAAGCTATCTCCAATAAACACTTTGAATATATGTTTTTATACTTACATATAAACAGTTCTGACTGCTACAAAGACAGTGAAAGTTTAGTGGTGATCTTAGTGGAGTCAGGGCTTCTTTAATTTGGTGAAGCTTCATCACTCAAGGTTTGATTAAGAACAGTAAAACTTAATTATACTGCAGGTCTCCAGTCAAACCTGTAACTTATAAGCACATATACATGCACTTAACAAGACCTACATATTTCACACACATTTCAGTGACTGTTTCTGGATGCTTTGCTTTCTGAAGGAATCCAGAGTTTTGCAAGAGGTTTCAGGCCCAAAACAAGACTGAGTGTTTAAGATATCGGAAAAGGATCTGCAAAAGTCATCACATGATATGGGACTCCATCTAAGGTAAAGGGAATTTTAAGGACTTAACTTCATTTTAAACATTCACTTTTTAAGATAAGAGATTCCTTTCCCATCTGTGTGGTACATACAAAAGCGGTATGGTTCTCATGTCAGAGGCATGAACCTTGCATGCTTCTGTTGTCAGATCACATAATGAAGGGCATGAAAATGCAGCACTTCCATCAGAAAAAAAATATGTATTTGCTACTTCGATATTGTTTACCACTAGTTTCTCTTTGTTTGCCTCCATATGAGTCAAGGAAGAATGAGGAAGCCACTGTGCTGTGTTTTCTTGGAACATCTGAATTCCCAGTGCCTCAGTACCCAGTGGAAGATGGAAACCAAGTCAAGGCTCAAAACCCAAAACCTCTACTCCTCTGTTAAATTTGCACGCATGCAGGATTTAAATTCCATTTTCTGGGTTGTTGTTTTCACTCCATAGATCACAACCATAGATATATTTCTGGTTGCAGGCAAGTCACTACATACAGCACTTCAATCCTGCAATTTTCACTGGATCTTTAACAGAGGTTCAATCCTATAGCAGAAGGGAGAGGACCTGAACCTTCAGTTAGTGTGTGGGTATTTCTAATCACATGATAATATGTTAAACATAAACGGAAGAACTGTGAATGCCATAGATGATTTGTTTGGTTTTCTTTTTTCTTATAACAGAATAACTGAATTCCTACTTATCTTGGGGGAGGGGGAAGAAGGAACAAAAAAGTGAAAATGTATCTGTAGGTCCGCTTGCAACTTTTGTTGTGAATGGACAGAATCTCTTTCCTGTACACCCAGCCGACCAAAAGGTCCCACTAAGTCTGAGCAAGTATATACAGCTACAATATAAAGTAGCTTGTTTTTTCACAATAAATATTTAGAGTAAGCTCAAGATAAAGGCAGGTTATATATCTAAAATATACTTTGTAAATATATAACATATGTAAGTGATTAGAAGATTCACCTACTTAAGCATTTAATTTTCCCCACATGGAATACTTTGTAAGTGTCATGGTTTGGACCAGACTGGACACTGAGATGAACTACAAATACTCTTCCCCTCCTGTCTTTCCAAGGAGAGGAAGAAGAGAGAGAAAGATATTTATGAGTTCAGAAGAAACTAAACAACTTTACTGAAATATTAATAATAAAAAAAAAAAAAAAAAAAAAAAAAAAAGAAATATATACAATATATCAAGCTCCCAGGACGACAATCACATCATGGGCAGGCACTGGGGAAGTCTCAGACTGGACTCAGTGACAGAAGGGAACTGGATTCTGGATCTGGATTCAGGAATGTATGGATCGGGATCAAAGGCAGACGAATAGACAGAGTCCTCCTCGGATGTCGGCCATTGAAGAAAGAGGGCTCACCCTTTGATCCCTCAGCTTTTATACTGAGCATAAGGCAGATGGGATGGAATACCCTGTTGGTCACTTTTGGGTCACCTGTCCTGTCCGCTCCTCCCCACAGGGGTGACCCCTCTACACTTTTCCGCTTCCGACCCTCCAACTGGGCAAGTAACAAAGTTGTCTGGCCTTGGTTGTTATAGCAATAAGTATAAGCAAGAGCCTCTCTGCATACCATTCCTTGGCATAAATGATAAATAATCAGGTCTTATCACTCTGAGAATGAACAGTGTCTGGACAAGAAGCTGTTAATTTCAAAGAATTCAGTTGGTTAGAAGAGGCTTAGCTGCAAAGTAAAATTATTGAACAGAAAATTGTTCTGTTTTAGCTCAAACCAGGACAGTAAGTTATCACCCAATTTCTCCAGTGCAAGTAATAGTAAGCAATATATAATATCACTGAGAAATTTCTGCTTATTTGTCATTTGTAAAAATTGGGTGTTTTTTTCATACTTGTTACCCTAAAAAACTAAAAACCTTTTGATTTTTATTTCCAAAACTGTATTTAAAATCCACAAAACTCTTGTTTTTCTTTATTGCTTCTTTTCGTCACACTTATGTGTTGAATAGCCTTATAAATTTAGAGCTTATACAAATCCTTTCATCGCTATTTAAATTTGAACCCATGTTGATCAGGGCAAAAAGTCCCTGTAAGCTAAAGGCATTTCAGTAGGGTCCAGGAGATGAATTTTTTGTTCTGTTCAGAATCTGCAGTTGTTTCCTGGTGTCTTGCCATGCAGCACAATTTGGTAGATTTACCTTTCACTTTCATGCCCCATTTGGGCTGGGTAGATAGGTTAGTCAAGATTTCAGATAGCTTGAACTCCAGTGCCAGTGACATTCATGCTCTTAATATAAACAGAATCCTTTAATGCAAACCCAGCATAATTCATTAATACCTTCCATCTTGTCAAAAATATACATTATACTGTGGCTTATGTCCAAAAATAAGTTTTTGTCTCTATGTTCAGTCACTGATTTCTTTCACAGAAATGTGGAAAAGGATGTAACTCACTGTGGTTAAGCATACAAGTGTATTCTTCTCTTTCTGTCTCTCCAGTTTCTATGGTAACCTATCAAAACTAATAGAGGCCCACAGAACGTCATGTTCAGATACAGAACAGTAATACAAAAGATTCAATTTGTAGTTCAAAATGAAAGGCAAATTACAGTGTGTTAAAATCAGTCTTATAAGTACATGTTTAAAATGTAGAAGTTTAGGTAGAAAACTTTAATGTTTTACAGATTATATGTGCAGATACAGCCTTTATAGGAGCCCTATAGATTTAATGTAGAATGTTTGGGACTTGAAAAAGAAATTTTTAGAGTATGGCAAAGAATTTAAGAGCAGATAAATTGCTCTATATCAAATTATGTATTGCAGTAATCTCTATTTTCCAAGTGATTTAATTCATTCTACAAAGTGTGGGAGTTTCTCTAGGAGTATTACAGTAGAGAATCTGGATGACTGCTGGGCAGAGGACACTTTGACAAACAAAAAAACCAGTTTGAAATTAAAACAAACAAACAAACGTCACCCCAAAACAAATCTCATTAAAACCTGGTCCTACATTTTTCAGATGGAAAACATGGAAAAATATTGCATTCTGTGAATCTTCTTAATCTGTGAATTTTACTTAAATCAACGCAACTCCAACAAAATTAATTCAGCTGGACATCTTTATGCCAGGCAAAGGTCTAGCTCTGAGTTTAAGTAATAGGTGAAAGGAAATTTAGGTAGATCAAAAAGGCAAACTGTGATTGACTTGGTAAGGATGTATCAGTTTGACATATATGAAAGTTAATACTGCTGCCAAAGATTGAATTCTCCCTTCCAACTCTCTTTCCTATAATTACGTAGCCTTCCACGGAGCTCTTTTCAGCTTGGTGGTGAATTAAGCAGAGACACCGATTTGTCTGAGTGGGTTCTTTTTCTAAGTCCTTTTCAGGTGGATGCCTTGTCTTTAACTTAGGTCAATTGCTTGTACTGTCACAACAAAAAAGAGGGAAATGAAAGTAAAAAACCAGGATAAGCAGAAAAGAACTTTAACTAGTAGGTCTTGCTTAAATGGACTTCAAATAACAGCACAGGGTTTAGTTATTTTAGTGATGAACATTAATAAAGATAGAACATCGTTGTAACAAAGAAGTTATTCTTAATGTGGTAGAAATACATTTTGTGATATTATCCTTGTGTCTTACATTTTCTAATGTAACTAGTAAGTTATACATATTTTTAGACTCTTAAATATTTAACATTTCCACTGCAATTTTTAGAAGTCAATATTCTACAGGGATTTATAAACATCTTTTTTCTTGAAAGTAGACTCCAGTAAAACCAGTTTATCTACTTAAAGTTTTATCAAGGCCAAGTTTATTCACTGCTCTATTCCTAGCTTGGAATATTGAACAGGGGAGATTACCTTTTTCTTGTTTATCACCACCTGTTGCAAGCAAGGAGGTTTTGGTGACTGAAAGAAAAGGTTTATTGACATAAGTATTTAAATGAGTATTTCATATTTTTAATTGTAACAACTGTGTACCATATGCTGAAGCAGATCGAAGTCTGACCCAGGGAATAGATTTAAGACAACAAAAAAGGTGGACACTTTTTCCAATTAATGAACATCTATTTAACCCAAACTGCTCTTGAGAACCATTAAGCACATTTGATCATTGATCCCTAAGAATTACCCTTCTGTAACGTAACCTTTTTCCCACAGCATTCTCCTGGAGGAAGTGGCTGCTCATGGCTTGCATGGGCACACTTCGCTGGGTAAAAAACCGTCTTGAGTGGCCGAGCCCAAAGAGTTGTGGTGAATGGAGTTAAATCCAGTCGGTGGTCAGTCACAAGTGGTATTCCCCAGGGCTCAGTATTGGGGCCAGTTCTGTTTAATGTCTTTATCAAGGATCTGGACAAGGGGATCGAGTGCACTCTCAGTAAGTTTGCAGACAACAACAATTTGTGAATGAGTTTTGATCTGCTTGAGGGTAGGAAGGCTCTACAGAGGGCTTTGGACAGGCTGGACCAATGGGCCAAGGCCAATAGTACAAGATTCAACAAGGCTAAATGCCAGGTCCTGTACTTGAGTCACAACAACCCCATGCAACACTTGGGGAAGTGGGGCTTAGGGAAGATTCTATGATTCTAAGAGTGGCTGGAAAGATGCTTGATGAAAGAGGACCCCCAGGATCCCCAGGGGAAGGATGGTTGGCAGCTGACTGAATATGAGCCAGCAGTGTGTCCAGATGGCCAAGAAGGCCAACAGTATCCTGGCTTGTATCAGAAATAGTGTGGCCAGCAGGACTAAGGAAGTGATCATCCCCCTGTAGTCAGCACTGGTGAGGCCGCACCTCAAATACTGTGTTCAGTTTTGGGCCCCTCACTACAAGAAAGACATTGAGGTGATGAAGGGTGTCCAGAGAAGGGCAATGAAGCTGGTGAGGGGTCTAGAGAACAAGTCTTATGAGGAGCGGCTGAGGGAACTGGGGTTGTTTAGCCTGGAGAAAAGGAGGCTGAGGGGAGACCTTATTGCTCTCTACAACTACCTGAAAGGAGGCTGTAGAGAGGTGGGGGTTGGTCTCTTCTCCCAAGTAACAAGCAATAGGACAAGAGGAAATGGCCTCAAGTTGCTCCAGGAGAGATTTAGATTGGATACAAGGAAAAATTTCTTCACTGAAAGGGTTATCAAGCATTGGAACAGGCTTCCCAGGGAAGTGGTTGAGTCACCATCCCTGGAGGTATTTAAAAGACGTGTAGATGTGGCACTTAGGGACGTGGTTTAGTGGTGGACTTGGCAGTGCTAGGTTAATGGTTGGACTTGATGGTCTTAATGGTCTTATCCAACCTAAACAATTCTATGATTCTTTATAAACTGAAAATAAAAATATCTGTTCTGCCTGCTCAGTTTCAACAAGTATGTATAGAGCAGAGCGTGCATCTGTACAAATTTAATGAATCTGACTTATTTCAGGTCTTCTACTCTCTTTATCATGTTGGACAATGAAATATGAATACAGTCTTGCAACTAGTGTTATAATAGGAGAAAAGAAGAAATAAGTTATTCATAAAATCTAATGCAGGTTTAGCAAAATCCAGGTTTGCTTAACATGTGGGTTTTGGAGATGTTTCCTGTGATCATGGATGAAATAGAACAATTTTTCTTCCAGGCAAGAAAGTCAGATCTGGAATTTAGTTGTGACTTTCACAGATTAGAAAAGTTAACTATTCTGAAATACTCTTAAGGTCTTCAGTGGTGCTCCTTATCCATCTGACATCAGTTTTCACTTCATTAGTAAACACACTTCACACATGGCACTTAAAAAAGGAGAAAAATCCTAGAGTGAAGCTCTTTGCCTAATTTAAACCAATTTTAGTTCATCACTGGAGGAAAGCTCCATCATTAAATGATGTCTGAACATATCCTACACATCTAATACGCTGTTTGAGGAGACTGTCTGGCTATCGTACTTGTGTAATAACCTGTATCCATCAACAGCATTTAGTTTTTTGTGAATTTATGGAGTTAATCACCAGTCCTGATTCTGACAGCTGATAATGAGACATTTTTACACAGTGTAGTTTGTTATTCACTAACTCAGAGGACAATTGTTTTTTTCTTCCCTTATAATGAATGCATTCTTTGACATGTTTAACTTTCTGATATCAGCTGCAAAATTATTAATGAAAATATGACTACTGAATAACACATCCACAAGTGATAGGTTTGGAAAATAAATAAATGAATACAGCAGTGACACAACTTTCAGTATTAGCCTCTAATGAGAGTGTGAAAATAGGAGTGAAAAATGGAAGCATCACAAACGTGCTTTGCAGATGCTTGTCATTGTCATCTTAGGAAGCTGCAAAGAAAGTGTTACTAGACTGGGGAAGAAATCATTATAATTGCCAAATAAAGGGAGGTTATTTCAAGGAGGATAATAAAAAGGTGAAATAAGAATTGTCAGAGCACTGAACAGAGTAAGTAATAGAAAGAAATGTGTACCAAAACCTATCAACAATGAGCTTTATTATCCTGGATGTTGGAGAACAGTGTCTATACCTCATTTGGAAGGCTTAAAGTGGCCAACTTCACCTATGGAAATATCCTCTTCATTAGGTTCGGTATAGACTCTTTAATCCTGACCCATAAGCTCTCAGTTTGCTCCTCATCCATCCTCAACTAGAGCTTCATGCGCTTCAGCTGTTCTCTCACATAAAGGGCAACTGCCCCTTGTCATTTTTCTGTCCTGTGTTTCCTAAAGAGCCTGTATTGCTCCATTGCAGCACTCCAGTCATGGGAGCCATCCCACAATGTGTCCGTGATCCCAACAAGATTGTAGCCCTGCAACTGCACACAGATCTCTAACATGTTTATTCCCATACTGCATGCATTAGTGCCTTCATTAGCAAAACCTGAGTCATACTTTACTGGTGCTGTGATAGTAAACCTTAAACGAAAAGTCTATGAACACCCCTTGTAGGTACATCTTTGTTGCAGCATCATAGCTTTTCCTATTAGGCGCTGTAGGAACTCTGCAAGCACTCAGTTAAAACAGTGAGAGCTTGTTTAGGAAAAGAAAAGAAGGAAAGGAAAACTCCAACTTCTTTTCTGGATAAGAATGTTCTATAACATTTCAGAAGGAACATGGTTCTGTCCATTTTCCACAGATTTTCTGCAGCTTTCTCTTTTCTAACCATATGCCAAAAAGACACTCCTTTTCAAGAGAAAGAACTAATTAAAAAAAACCCCAAACCCAGACATTCTTGACAGAAAAAAGGAACATTGTTTTTTTCTCTCTTTCTTCCAGCCCTTCAAAACAAATGTTCTCAAGGATTCCTCAACAATAAATTAGAAAAGTGAGGGCAAACTTCTTAAGTGCAAAATAGAAGATTTTTCAGATCATTGCCTCATGCTTGTTTTTAGAGAAACTGTATGTATTGTCTTGTCATTTCTTAGCCAACTCATTGGTTTATATATTTGAATTCTTTATGTAATTGAGTATTATTGTATATATCAATTATATATGAATTAATAATATATATTATATATTAAGTAATAATATTACAACATATTATTTATGTTAATTATTAATATATTATTGTACTATCTTGTGCTATTTTTAATAGGGTTAGTTATAATTTTTATTTGTAACTGTTAATATAAATAAAGTTTTCAGTTTGAGTTTATTATCAGTTCCATTTTTCTTCCGTTATAGTGTGAGATCATAGAATTAAAATGTTTAAAAACCACACTAGCAGCACATGTATTTTCTTTTTGTAATTTAAGAAGACTGTATTGACTGGGAACTTAGTGTCCACTCATTGCAATGGGATAGCCTCCACTCACAAAGGGAAACTACTTGAACATTCCTCCATCACACTATTGTACCTACTGACCATATATAGTGCAATTAATTTGGCAGTTTGCAATATGCCTAAAAGGCCAGACCTGCTGCACAGACACCTAAGTAAATTTGTCTCTAGTCCTGAGTTGTCGCTGGAAAAATGGTGGTTGAGGATGTGTTTGCTATATGAACAATTCTGATAGCCTTTACCTGTATAATTTATTTCCAAAAGTACCCTCAGAAACTGGCTGTGGGTTAGATTCCTTTTTCCAGCAGTAGTGTAACAGTACCAGCCCACTTTTTTTCCAGGGTGTCCTTTTCCTCTCCTTTATTGTGTGACCAGATATATAAATGTAGATAGGGAAAGGAGTCTGGACTGATTAGAGAAGGCAAGAAAAATTAAAGCTGCTTGCAGTCAGCTCCTGAGAAGCCAAATAACTGCATGCCAAGGGCTGGTTGCATTGTTGTGATGGGGCACCCAAATAAGAATCAGTGGTGTAAGTACAGCAGTAGTTAAAAGCGCTTTTTATAAGTATGACTTTTTTTTTTCCTTTTGAATTCATAAAGAGTTCTGATACACTCCTGGTTCTTTCTTTCATAACACTTACTAAAAGCCAGTGAATTTAATACCTAATTATGTGAAAAGTCTTAACTACATGTTCTTATTTTTAAGGAAAAAACATGAGGAACAGAAAGAAAACGATTCTTGATAACCTGTAGGTCTCATCTGGTAAAGAGATATATAGGGACTTCAGGGGGTTTTGTGTTCTTTTTTTTTTTTTTCCTTTGGGTTTCTTTGTTTGTTTGTTTGTGGGGAGTGCTTGTGGTTGGGTTCATTGTCTTTTTATGTGTGTGTGTGCGCTAAATTTTAAGATCTACTCTATAATTTGGTTTTGCATGGTTAGGGTCTTAAATAGCAATGTGATTCCCCATAACTTTCTTTGCAACCAAATGGAGCTATGTTTTCTAAAATGAAAAATATGCTATTTAACTTCATTTATATGTGTGTGTGTGTGTGTATAAAAATATTTATAACATTTCTGTTCTTTACATCTGTTATGATTGATACTTACAAGGAAGAAAGCTCTTTGTTTGTCAAGGGTTCCTGCAGTTTATGCCTCACCTGAAATCATAAACCTTTTTTTTTTTTTGACCTGATTATTATTTCTATGGCAACCAATTGTAATATCAAAATAGAGCATTTTGCCTTCAAGTAGGGAATAAGCAGCAGGATGTGATTAATTCTTAAAGTGCGAGGCTATTCTGAAAACTCTCTACAAAAATAGTATTGTCACATTCAATAGCTTTTTTTTCCCGCCCATAATTTCTCAATCACATTCATTCAGTTTACAATTGAAATGGCTTTTCTGACTGCCAGCCCTTTAAATTAGGACTGGGATGTGGAAGCTTATTTGTCTTCTATCTGACTCATGGATCACCAATAATAAAGATTTTTACAGGTCAAGTATTGCCTTCAGATTCACTTGTGCAACTCCATTACTTTCAGTCAGGTTGCATAAATGTAACTGAAGACAAAACACCAAAAATAGTGGAACTGAAACTGGAACTTTTAGTTAACAATTGTATTGATTATGTTCAGGCCAGAGAATTATGCAGTGCACTCTCCCAGATCTGTATTGCTTCTGTCTACTTAAAATTAATTTCTGTTTATAAGACCTCCCTGTTGACATGTTCGATTATAAACAAATAACAGGCCCAAGCAACAGATTGTTTTCACAAAGTCAATTTTGAGGCTAAAGTTGAAGCTCTGTTTATGAGATATGCTTTGCATTTTAAAAAAACCTTATGTTTTTTCCTGCTCAGTTTTTTCCCTCTTTTTAAATAAAAGGTTCCCATTGTCATCTCTGTACTGTCTGTCCAGTTGCATCCTGCTAGAATGGGATTGCTAGAAACTAGTGATTTCTTAGTTCTCTTAGTTCTCTATGAAGCACAAGATGTCAGGGGCCTGAAGGCAATAAGAGGCATTGCTTCCCCTGCCCAGCCTCTCCTGAGGCTCCCCCAATCTTGCCCACAGCCCAGGACCCCATTTCAGCCCCTTGGGGCCAATCGTCACTGTCCCTGCCCCAGCAATGCCACAGCAGGGCCAGTCTCCAGCTCCCCATGGCCCTGCCCTGTCCAGCCATGGGTCACACAAGCATCCCAGCCCAGCATTGGCCTGTCCCTAGAGAGTGGCCTCATGCCCGCGGCTGCCCCCGGTGCCTCACAAGCTGCCCTGCTCCAGGCTGGGGTGGTGAGACAGGCCCTGCTTGCACCCCCACCGCAGGCTGCCAGCCCCCAGAGAACTCCAAGCCCGTGCAATGCCTTGTGACAAGACAGTGTCATTGCTGTTCGTGCACTGGGCTTGTTTTGCTAGTTTTCAGTTAAAGACGACGACTTTTCTGACTGGTGCAATTGTAATTCAATAATTGTGGTGATGACTTTATTTGGCTTGCCTAAAGCAGCCATTGAATTTTTAAGTTCTCTTCACAAAGGGAATGCTAAAATATTTAAGGCAGCAGGATAGGAATAAGCCCTAGTACAAATGAAAAACATGCTTGAGCAGCTAAGAGCAGTTTTCATTTAAGTGAAAGCATCATTGACCTGGTAGTTGTATGCTAGGAGAGTCCATACTTCAGTTTTTGCTTAAAGGCAGGGTTAATAATCAATGGTGGCTGTTGTTTCCCTATTTGGACAAAATATTGAAGAATCTGTTTATGCATTAGTCCTTGGCCTTCACAGATGACATATCACATGACTTTACATTCCCTAATCTTGATAAAAGTTTTCCTGCAATTTGCACATGGATTAAACCAAGTGAAAAGGGCTACTTTTCTACATAGGTTCCAAATGTATACCTTTAGGATAGGTAAACTGTCCCTTTTTTTAAAGATATGGGGTTCTGCACAATTTTTTTTTTTACTGTCTATAATACATAGAGAAGCATTTAGAGTAATCAGAGAAAGAATTGAAATGATACTTAGATCTGGATTCAATGTTCATTCTGTTCCCAAATTAAAGCATGGATATTAGTAACCTACTTACTTTTCAGAGCTCCAGTTTCAGCTGTGTAAAATATATTTTAATCCAGTAAATTCTAGAATTCTTCGGGATATCTCTGACCTAATATTACATGTCTAAAAGTTAGTTATCCAAGTCAAAGCAAATAATTTTGGCTTTCGTCTATACTTACTAGAAGGAAATAGAAACCTCCAGAGAGTGCTTCGTCTCCCCTTGGACATCTATTTTAGGATAGTATGAACCATTTGAAGGTGCCTATTTCTCTCCATTAGCTATAAAGGAAACTTAGAATTACTAGCTTTATCTTAGGCAATGAACTATTAACCAACTAATATTAAGGCAAATGAATCCAAATTTAGGTGAGATTAATTTGTTTGGAACTCTCTTAATAAGTCTATACGTTGGTTGAACCCTGTGCATTGCTTTAGCTGATAAGATGCTTAAACCGCATGACATTACCCATTACATGTAACTTTTTTATCTGCTCTGGACTTGAGATAAAATGTGGTTTGAAAAGTGAAATCTAAAAATTTCCATTGTTAGATTTGTCAAATATCTGAGTTGTACATGTCCTGGTTCCAATGAGGATGGGGTTAATATTCACAAGGAGCTGGGAAAGGACACAGTCCAATGGCTGACCCAAACTAGCCAAAGTGGTCTTCCATACCATGTCATGTCATGCTCAGTATATAGCTGGGGGAGCTGCTCAGTATATAGGTAGGGAAACTGGCTTGAGAGGGGAGAGCGTAGGAATCACTGCTCTGAAGTGGGCTGGGGCCTTCTGGGTTCCAGTTGGTGAGCAGTTGTACATTATTCATGTTTGTATATTCCTGTATTAGTATTATTGTTGTTTTCCTCTTTCCTTTGTTGTTCTGTTAAAGTGCCTTTATTTCAACCCACGAGTTTTGCCTTTTTCTTCCGATTCTCGCCCTATGTCACAGCAGGGTAATCTCACAGATTGGCCATGATGACAGTTTTAGACAGCTTTGGTCTCTGTACCAAGATACACAAGATGTCACCTCCAGACTGACTTTTGGAAATATCTCTATTCTGTGCTGACTCCCAGCTGTGTCCCAGGTGTGCTAGCTAGCAAAGGCCAAAGCCATGCCAATGATGATGTTAAAAGCACAGCAGTGTGGATCATTGCTGGCCAGTGCTCATGCCTTTATCCTGGCCTTATTTAGTTTATTAGCATAGAAATAGTGTTAGGGTCTGAGTTATGAAGCTAATCTATACTCATTGGAAAGACCGGTCCTTCCAGAGGGCAATTCAGAACTCTACTATAAGGTTCTGACACTGAATTGAACAGAAGATTCAACTAAATCAATTTTAGGTGCCTCTTTTCTCCACACCTTCTGCTGAGACCACACTCTTGCCATTTTAATTGCTAATTACACAAAATATCATCCATAGGGGTCTCACTGTTTCCAACGGGAGCACCTTCCAAACTATAAGGAGTGGGCTTTACTGATAGTTACAAATAAATAATCCAAATTCTTTGAAGTTACTTATTTCTTTTATTTCTATTCCAAAATGACTTAAACTGTTCTCTGTAAAAGTCTTAAACTACCTAGATGTATTGTCATGAAAAGCTTTGTCAGAAAAATTTCCCTTAAGGGGGAAAATTCCTCTTTCCTCTCAATTGTGAACCCTTCAGGTCTTTTCTCATGTTTAAGAAACGTAATGTGATGGATGAGTACTTTATCACAAAAGCAGTGTCAGGGCCCT
Organism: Burhinus oedicnemus; assembly: GCA_008921705.1. Taxonomy (NCBI): domain Eukaryota; kingdom Metazoa; phylum Chordata; class Aves; order Charadriiformes; family Burhinidae; genus Burhinus; species Burhinus oedicnemus. Next base: position 594,835 of record VFFE01007668.1, read on the forward strand.
CAGGGCACCATCAGCCCTGAGTGTCCCTGCTCACATCCCCTGAGACTTCCCCCACCCTGCTCATGGCCCAGGAACCCATTTCAGGCCCCTGGGGCTCTCAGCCCCTGCCCCAGTGATGCCACAGCGGGGCCAGTGTCCAGCTCCTCGCAGCCCTGCCCTGCCCAGCCATGCGTCCTGCTGAGCCGGGCCCACCCACCCAAGGGAGGTGCCTGATACCTGGGGCTGGGGGACTGGGGCTCCCCCAGTGTCCCCCAGCCTGCCCTGCATCCTGGATGGGGGTCCTGCAGGCCTGGGAACCTCACACAGCTCACAACTCCAGAGAACTTTATCCCCTGCCTTGCACAGATGGTTGCTAATCCTATCCAGGAGTTACGTTTTAATTTTCTAGTATTTAGCCATAATCAAATGCTGGATTACGGTATGCTTTGCTTGCCAATAAGGAGTTATTTCCCTTGGTAGCAGACAGTCAGATTATGATTTTTTTCAAGGAACCCAAGCTACATCCTTGATCTGAGCTGTAAACCCTCCTGCTAGTAATCATACAATATTACCATGAGTCCTGGTTTGAAACGCCTGCGCACTTCGGTGCTTGCCATTCTTGATTTGCCTAGTCATCCTCACTGTCCTCTTCATGCTGGTGTGTCTGATCAGCGTAAATAGAGAAGAATACATTTTGCCAGTGGAGAAGTTCTGACTCCTTCAGCGATGTTTGCAGGGCAGTCTCTCCACCACTGGCAGTAGGGTTCTGGATTGATTGATCAAGCTGCTAATCATAGTAGGATCGTACCAATAAATTCCTAGAGCTTTTCATTCGCTGTTATGTTGTTTAATCACCTAACACTGAAGTACTCTGTGGTTTAGATAAATGATGCCCTGCCAGTAGCTTGATAATTTGTTACATTTTATCCAGTGTGATACCCGTTAGCAGTGAATGCTCTTCAGGGCCTTCCCCAGCTTAAGAAAAAGAGTAAGAAAGAAACAATGCTAGTAAGAAACTCCTTCTAATATGTCAGACTACTCTTTCATCATCAGAGCTGAATGTTTAAAAAATGATTTTATTAAATTGTTCTTTCAATACCACATCCATTTGTCCTCCTAAACTGAATGCCAGAGAACCGGCAGTCTTAAAATGACACAGACTCATCATTTGTGTTAAATGATTTTTGTAATAACCAGTATAGGAGATAGAAAGCTCCTATACGTTTTAATGTGTGATGAAGGATGTCTTAAGCTCCTGGATAAGGCCAATGAATTCTGAATTGTCAAGCTTCAATTTTTTTCCTATTTCTTCTTGTGTCAGACACTCTGAGCAGGCTATGTCTCTCACCACATACTACTGCATCTTCTCTTCCTGCTCATTGCAAGTCATTGCATGATACCTGTCTGGCCAGGCAGCCTGATCCATAAACCAAAATTAATGAGCTAAGTAGACTAGTACTCAAGTGAAATTCTGTTGTACACTCCTCTAGCATCTTTAAGTGTAAGCATGATCCTCACCGTGCTTTTGGTCAATGCCAAGTAACAGCCTTTTAGACAATGGTCCAGTATGGTCACAGATACTGTGAGTCAAGAACTTACCTTCATGGACAGTACAGATGAAGCTATTTATGAGAGGAAGAAAGTTCACCAAACTGGTGCAAGTTCATGTAACTCAGCAGATTTTAGCCTGCTTTATTTACTCGTACAAACACAACCATAAGCAAAGAGGCAAAGAACTGTAATCATTGATGAGTATTGCAGAACTCAGACAGATATTTTATTTGTCAAACCAAAATATCATATTATCACTTCAAAAAACACTAAAATGTTTCACTAAGGGTCTTTTACTTCTGGTCAGTGTCCATTTTCATCAGAAGAATGTCCTTTTCATTTCTGAACTTGTGGACCTGATCTTGGAAATGTGCAAAAGTCCAATAGCTTTTTTTATTTGGTGTGTACATATGAACTTTTTACTCTTACAGAGCCCTATATTTTCAAGAGAGAGCAGTGGATGAGAGCAAAAGAGAGATGAAGAGTAAGAATAGGTGGAAGTTCTCTGAAGTTGAAGAGAGTTTTATGAGTTCCTGTCAAATTCTCATTTCTTCTGGGGAAAAAATGTAAACCCACTAATGTACTTTGGTTTGTCTGCTACTTCTTAAACATTTAGGTTTAGAGTTTACCTCAAATGAAGACCCTCTCCCAACTAACATGCAAAATAAGAAAAGATATATGAAGAATGTCTCATTGATATAACAAAATCTGTCATATTTGTCAAAACCAATGCAGATTTATAACGTATTCCTTATTCAAAAATACCTACTTACAAATTCTCCCAAAATACTGTCATTCATACACGATGGTAGTAAAACCAAAAGATATGCCTCTATAAATGCTTTCCTAAAGACATGTATAACATGAGGAATCAAAGTGAGAACTAGTGTAAATGAATGGTGATTATGTTTATAATAGATGTTTAAGCTGCATAATACATCATTGTATAAGTGACTGGGACTCATTTAAAGATTTTTATACAGTGTATGAGACAAATGGTATCCAATTTTATTAAGCATTTTTCAGATTAAAACAACGTATTTGCATATCATGTAGTAAGTTTACCCCTAAACCAACAAAAACAGGAAAAGTCTGTGTGACTGTTGTCTGAATCTTGCTGCAAAACACTTAGGGGTAAAAATTCACAGAATATCAATAACTTCATCTGGCCACCACTCTGTTCTTTTACTAAATATCCAGCATTTTTTGAGTTGGGGAAAATTTAATTAATGTCAGTGGAGGAAACTCTAAGACTATATAAAACCATAAATGCTTAAATCTCTCATGAGTTATTCACATTAAAAGCCTTTACCAAGTGTTAATGACAAATATTGTCCTGAGACCAGTTTAAATGCTAAACTCATTTACTTCTTCAGCCTATTATTTCTTCAGTTTTTGTTTCACTGTGAAATAACAGACTTCTCCAGGAAACAGAACAAAGCATTTTAATCTTATAGTAATTTTCGTATTAAAAATATTTGGTTTAATCACTGAATAACATGACATTATGTACACATTTCTATATAGCAACAAAATAATTAATTGTTCAGGTATTCTGCTATCAAGTTTTAATGTTATCTTAATATAGTAATTTTTAAAACTGTCTGTTTCTGATCCACTAAAATCAGTGAATTATTGAGAAATATGATAAACCATGAAAGTACAAGTGGCAAAATCTATTCATTTGAAATATGTATCAAAGATGCAAATTTTAAAAGAAACTTCTACATTCCTCTCAATTTTTTTATTATAGCCCACAAAGACATTAACTGCAGTAATAATAGTAAGGGGGAAAGTAGTTAATCAAAATATCTTTTTATTTAAATCTAGAAAAAGATGAAAAATGTAAAATTCATTTCTAGTCAACAATACTCTTTTAAAGATACCATTTTCAAACAGTTGGTGTAATTAAGGTACCGGTCAGGAATTTGGTCCTCTGTTCAGCTATCATACCTCTCACAAATTTCTTTCCTACAAAGGCATGTGCAGCTTAATGTATTCCTAATGCTTTGGGAAATACAGTGGCAGGTGAGATGGTATCATCAACAAACTTTAAAGGTATTATTCAGCATAATAGGGATGAAGAACAACTGAAAGCTTGCAAGCAGACTAGGCAATGAAGTGGAGATTCAGTATAAATTCAATATATGTAAATAGAAAATGATGCTTCATAGGAAGTTCCATTCAAACATAAGAAAAAACTTCTTTAGGGTGAGGGTGACAGAGCACTGGAACAGGCTGCCCAGGGAGGTTGTGGAGTCCCCTTCTCTGGAGATTTTCAAGACCCGCCTGAATGCATTCCTGAGTAATGTGCTGTAGGCATTCCTGAGTTAGCAGGGGGGTTGGACTAGATGATCTCTTGATGTCCGTTCCAACTCTGAAAATTCCGTGATTCTGTGATTCTTTCATAAATTTAGTTCAGTCTCTTAACCTCAATTTTCTGTTTGGATAAGAGTGATGATAATTCTATACCTAGCAGAGGTAATAAAAAGAAATCATTGTTCCTTCAGGGTGTTTGTACAACACTGAGCTGAGAGAAGTGGTCTAACTACTGTTAAATTTCTATAAACAACATGACTAAGGTTGAAATTTGAATGAGTAAGATTAAATTACTTTTGAGATGATGACCATAATCATATAGTCATAGAATCACGTAGATTGGAAGGGACCTGCAGAGATCATCTAGTCCAACATCCTGCCCAAAACAGGTCCAGTTAGAACAGATTGCTCAGGGCTGCGCCCAGTTGAGCTCTGAGTATCTCCAAGGAAAGAAATTTTACAGTGTCTCTGAGCAATCTGTTCCAGTGTATGACCACCTTCAGGTATTTTTTCTTTCCTTATGTAAAGTCAGAATTTTCTGTGTTCCAGCTTGTGTCTAATGCCTCTTGCATTTCTACTGTGCACCTTTAAGAAAACTCTAGTTTTCTCTCTCATAACTTTTCATTAGATAGCAATGAAATAGCTCCAAATCTTTTTTGTTGTTGGAGGGTTTTGTTTTGTTGGGGGTTTTTTTATTATTTTTTATTTTGGTCTTGTTTATTTTTTTTTAAGGTTGCACAAATCCAACTCTCACAACATCTCCTCTTAAATAATATGCTCATCTCTATGATTATCACTGTGTCCCTCCACTGGACTCAGCCTAGTATGTCGATGTCTTTTTCTGTACTGAGAAGTTCAAAACACAGATAAAGAAAAGGACACTGGAAAATGTCAGGCTACCATGCTGATCATTGCCCTACACACTATCTTATTATTTTCTCACAAATTTTTAATAGTCACTGTGTTAAACAACTATAACTAAAACTTCTAAATTTAAAGGCTGAACATAGGTGAAGTTAAAATCTTCAGCAGGGCTTTGGGTGTTAAGTGCCTATAAAAGTTCTTTGACTTTGATACAGGTCATCAGAATTATTTCAGCACCTGATTCAGTGGCAGTACAAACATTTCTAAGTTCCTGTGTTTCATGATCTGAAAATGTTGTTCATAGTCATTCTGTAGCTGACAAGAAAATATTTAAAGTATATTAAGGAGAAAGAGGAACAAGAGAAAGAAGAGAAGAAGATGACTTTCTTGTACTAAGACATTAAAATTATATTCCTGTACATCTTGCAGCTCAGTACTATTAAGATTCGTTTGACAATGAATTATTCCAATTTTAGATTTTTTTGAATCAAGATAACTTTGTTAAAAGACACATGCTTTGTCCTTCAGGGTGAATTATCCTTTCACTTTTTAATGTTTTAAGTGATAATAATCCAAGATAGTGTGAGTCCATGCATAAAAATGTAGAATGTCATTCATCCATACTGTGTACTGATTTTGGTTCAGTATTACATATTGTTTTAGATAGTCATTCATAAGGAAAATCTACAAAGGACGTGGTCAAGTATTCCATATATAGGCAAGATTCTTATTAACGTCAGGCAGATTTCTAGCATTTTTAAGAATATAGTTTTTTTCTTTTGACTCATCCTCTGTAAACTCATTTCACTGTAGACAGAATAACAACAAAAGCCTGACTCCATATCCCACTGTAAAATTTCAAGTGTCTGTAATGATACTGAAATTTTACAGTCAAAATACATCTCTTGTTCTTTTATACAGTGACTCATTTACAAGTAATAATACCAAGCCAACATTCAGAGTAACAAATATAAGAATTTTGTCCATAGCCAGTAGCAATTTCTCCTTTACCTCAAAGGTGTTTGGACCATGTTACACAGCAATAACATAATCTGTTATGTTTATTTCTTCACACTGGAGAAGGTGGGCTTTATATATCTGCGTGTCTAAATGTTTTGAGGCATTTCATAAAAGTTAAATCAATATTATGATAACTACTCTAAAACACAAACCAGAAACTAGATCTAGTCATTAATATCTCCTATGAAGGAGGCAGAGTTTGGACACTATGTGAAAAGAAATAAGGAGCTTATCTTAACAGAGTACTAATTTTTAACGGTTCAGCCACCCCTAGCATCACCCATAGCATCTATATTTTGCAGTAAATAAGCTGCTAAATGTACAAATATAAAATACAATCCTGTAAGCCATTTGGCTAAAATTCTCAAAAGCAGTCAACACTGAATTAACTTTCAGGAGGAGTAGGTCACCACGCTTTAACAGAGCTCATTTCGTCACAGAAGCCCTGTTGACTACTCTTACGAGTTAGTCATGTGTCTGCAGGATATTAAAGTAAGAAAGCAAGTTGTAATGAGTGGTGATTTGTTAAACTTAACAGCTATGAGCTATGCCAATTTGGGGTTTAGAAATCATCATCTATGGGTATAACATGGAAGTGTGAAAACACTTTAATTTAGATGTCCAAAAAACCTTTGAAACCTCCCCTGTTTTTCCTGACCTGCAAGTTTATTTAACTGTATAATTTATAAACCTTAGTTTCAAGGGTAAATTAAGGCACATGTACCTTTTTGTTTTGTAAGTAGTCAAACACTGTTGTGTTGAGACATTTATTTACCTTGTAAAAGTTATTGTATCAATCTAATTAACTGAACTTATTTGCAAACAAAGCCTTTGTGTTATCAACAATAACTAATGGTGTATAGGTCTGTTAAATACATTCAAGATACAGCCACATAAATCTTAAGAAGAAGTTAATAAACAGGGCTGTCATTGTAAATGCAATAATGAAAGACTTCTCTGTGAATACTTAAGAACAAATGTGCAGAATGTGATAATGCCAGGCATGGTTTCCTTTCTCTCCATCCTCTCATTTCTCCATGCTAAACACATATAAACTGCAATGAACCTCTTCACTCATGTAAGACACACAGTCACAGTAGCTTCTAAGGTTTAGAGAACCTTGCCGCTAAATGAATGGCACATTGCAGCATCATTAAGACATGTGACTTACTGAAATAGCAGCTGAAATGGCTCTGTGGACAGTGACACTATGGGACTTCTAGTTGCTCTTACATTGATACTGAGGAATTAAGGAGTTAAAGTATGCTTGTCACCTTGAACAGTGAAATACTCTGGTAGTTTGGACCACCTGAGTAAGGACACTGACCAATTTAGTTACATGAGAAGTGATCATTGTCAATATTGTTTAAACTTATTTAGTTAAGACTAAAAAAAAAAGAGGGAGGTAAAAAAATATCCAGCTAAAAAACAACAGAGATAATATTAAATGAGTTTTTTACTGTAACAACCACCTTCATTCTTAGTCCTTCAAGACAGACACTGTTCTACTTAATTTTTATTTTTTTCTTAAAGAAGAATATATTGTTTTATAGTCACTTAGATGCCATTAAGTTTCACTAAATATATTCTTTTTCAGAGGAAAGTTAATGAGTTGAAATGGGCTGATCCTCATTTTTGTTTTTCATGTTGTGGAAGTCAACTCTTGTTTCCTTGAAAATAAGTGAAATACATGGGGAGAAAAAGAAAACAGCATAGTAAATCTAGAAAATGCCATTGTCTCTAACAAACTTGTTGTCGGAAAATAGTGATCTAAAACAGAAAGATGCAAACTTTTTAGCATTCCCAGTGAGTCCATACTGCATTGTCTTATTGGTAAAGCTATATGTTTGTGTCCAGAAAGAAAAATGAAGCAGCTACTTCTTCAGCACTTATAGCTATGGAACAGATGACTAATGTGCTGTCTTGATCAACTGAGGTAGATTTTGTTTTAGAAGGCAAAACCAAGATAGGTAAGAAGAAAAAAATTGCTAATTTAGAATGCAACACAGAGGAGGTTAAGAACATAATAGATGTCTTATAACAGCTAATGTTGGAAAAGAGATCAAGCAATATCTCAGGTTCAAGGCAATGAAAATCTGAAGAGCTCACTATGTTTACCAAAATCTTTGGTGAGTCTCACCCTTTCTGCCCATGCGTTTTCCTTCTATCATTATTAAAAAGCTTAAAGTGAAAAAGGTATCTCATTGTCTCATTACTTTCTGGAATTATTTATTACTTCATCAATTGCAATCTATTGCTTTGCTTCTTACTCCTCTTGTCTGCCAGATCTGCCAGATGCAGTGTCAACACGGTTCCTAGGATTTGTCAATATCTGATTTGATTTGATATGAGGTGGTTTTTCTGTCTTTCATTTTTGTTAACCTTATGACACATTTAATCTATCAAGCTGATCTGAGCTGTTGTGCTATGCACAACACCTATTCTTTCTCTTCAAAGCAGACAGACTAACAGTTGTTTATGGAAGCACTGCTTCCTCTTTCTTTTTACCATAACGAAGAAGAAATAGTATAGAGAAACTGATTATATATTTTTAAGTTGCTAACATATAAAAAATATTCTATTTCTCCTATCAGTGTAACACATTATGGAAATGATGTAATGAGAAAAAAATAATCACTAGGTGCCTGTAATGTGTTACAATGACTTGCTGCTCATGGATAGAACTAGTAAATTCCACTCAGTGAGTTACACCTCATCTTTGGCTAGGTATAGTTTCTTTTTTCTTTTCTAGTTCATTGCCCTACACCATAAATTCTCCAAATATGCTGTTATTGTCTTCTCCTCCCTTTCATTTTTTTCATATACTGATTATGAAATGATACATTACTTCCCAACATTATATGGCCCATTAATCTGATACACGGGTGGCAAGCCAGTATAGAGATATAAAAGTGTTGTTACTTTAAGGGGATAGGCAGGCTCATCAAAGACTCATCGAGAAAAAATGGGTACCTTTTTGTTGATTGCAATGTCCAGACTTCATAATTTTTTTCAGACAGGTTGTAGAAGAAAGTATTTTTAGAGAGATAAGTGAATTGGAATACCCATACAACTGAGCACTTTCAAACAGTATGACAATGCCAACTTCTCAGAAAGGACTTAACACTTTGGTTTATCTGTTTCCAAACCCCCTTACTATTTTCCATTTCTCCATGCAGCAAGAAACACATTGCATAATTAGTGATTGCCATCCCATTCATTCATGCATACATCACTAAACAGAAATGCTGTTATTTTTCATGTTCTCCCAGCTGCAGGCACCGGTGGGCAAACAACTAATTGCTTGTGGAAGGTAAACAATTCTGGTGATCCACACTCTAATACAGATACTTGTGTTATGCAGTTGTAATAGGCACATAAAACAGTATGTGTCCACAGGCTCTTGCAAATGAAGTCATGGAAGTCCTAAGCCTCAGGAACTACAATTTTTTTCTGGTGAGGAAGTATTTCCTCTGAGGAATATGAGTGCATTTACATTCCTTTGACTTTATAGCACATGCTGAAAGCCACAACTCTAATGATAAGGAAAGGCATGCATGGCAGAATCTGTGGAATATATGGCTGGTAACTTTTCTTAGCTGTTTTCATTCCATTAGTTATTCAAGGCTCATTATATTAACATAAACTGCATCTTCAATTTGGAGAGTGTCATGCTAACAGGTTTACCTAATGGATTTTTTTATCGTCATTTAAATGTTTTGAATGCCAAACTGGAGTGAGAGATTGGGGAAACTCAAGAGAAATGTCTGACGTGGTGAAAAAAGATATAAAAATGGTATTCAAAAGGAATTAATATGAAAAGTGTCTAGTGGCCAGATCCTATAGCCGCTAGATTTCTCTGCAACTTTTAGAAAGAGGAGGAGAATCATTCAGGGGTTTTTTTGATCTTTCCCTTACAGGAAAGAAAACTTACAGAATTTGTTTGGGATCATGTCAAGAGTTTTCCAAAGTAAAGGTGAGGTAAATATGTTCAGAAAAGTATCAGAAACAGATGAGGGAAACTGTCAGGACAGAAACAGGTAAAATGAGCTCAGAGAGAGAATGTCAATTGATAGAACAGTTTCATCCAGGGAGAACAGCACAATTCTGCCCAAAGTCACTTTATATTTATTCTATTTTCCAATGACCGTTCTAATACAAACAAAAAACAAAACTAAGATGAACTCCAAGTTAGCTATCTCTAATGTGGTCTGTGAACTTTTGTTTGTAAAAATAGATTCATTACGTCACCAGGGAAAAGCTGACTACAACGATTTCCATACATAAAGTTTTTCAACAGTCTTCCAAGAATGCTGTCTATTACATCTCAGTACAGATTTTCCTGCACACAGCAATCAAAAGTAGTTTTTAAAAAACTGGTTTGCTTGTTTTTAAAATAGTCCTGTTAGAAAACACCTTAAACATCCTCCACTCCACCATCACCATTCATGATAATAGTCTGTGCTGGTTTGAGGTAAAACAGAACCAATTTTCTTCAGTAACTACTTTTTAGCTAGGCCTCTTCTAACTGCTGAAATTAACAGCATGTTGCGCAGAAACTGTTCACTCTCAGAGTGATAAGACCCATGTTTACAGTTGATGCCCAGGAATGGGATACAGAGAGGCTTCTGCTTATGCTGATTGCTATAACCAAGGCCAGACAACTTTGTTACTTGCCCCATTGGAGGGTCGGAAGCGGAAAAGCGTAGAGGGGTCGCACCTGTGGGGAGGAGCAGACAGGACAGGTGACCCAAACCTGACCAACAGGGTGTTTCATCCCATCTACCTCATGCTCGGTATAAAAGCTGAGGGATCAAAGGGTGAGCCCTCTTTCTTCAATGGCCGGTGTCTGAGGAGGACTCCGACTGTTCGTCTGCCTTTGATCCCAATCCTGAATCCAGATCCAGAATCCAGTTCCCTTCTGTCACTGAGTCCAGTCTGAGACTTTCCCAGTGCCTGCCAGTGATATGATTGTCATGCTGGGAGATTGAAACGGTTTTGTATACATTTAATTGTTTTCTTTTTATTTTACTATTAATACTTCATAAAAGTAGTTTAGTTCCTTCTAAACTCTTAAGTCTGTTTTTTTCTCTCTCTCTCCTGCCTTCCTTTGAAGCAGGGCTGGAGAAAGAGCACTTGTCATTCCACATGATTGGGCCAGTCTGGCTCAAACCACAACATAGTCATACGACCCAACTAGAACAAGCTTTGTATTTGAGAACGGAGAGACTTTAGTCCATATCCTACCAATACTATCTATGACATTTTCAGAGAAAGCTTTAGCTCTCTTACTACAAGATGGCAACACGGACTGACTGAAGTGCCCCAGAAATTTGGTCAGTTGAGGAAAGCTTGTCAGATAATCACTTATTTCCAACACACATGCAACATCATGTGACAGCATTTCCCACAGCATTCTCCTGGAGAAACTAGATGCTCATGGCTTGGATGGGAATACGCTTTGCTGGGTAAAAAACTGTCTGGATGGCTGGGCCCAAAAAGTGGTGGTGAATGAGGTGAAATTCAGTTGGTGGCCAATCACAAGTGGTTTCCCAGGACTCAATACTGAGGCCAGTTCTGTTTAATATCTTTATCAAGGATCTGGACAAGGAGATCAAGTGCACCCGCAGTAAGTTTGTAAATGACGCTAAGTTGGGTGGGAGTGTTGATCTGCTTGAGGGTAGGAAGGCTCTACAGAGGGATCTGGACGGGCTGGATCAATGGGCCAAGGCCAATGGTATAGGGTTCAACAGGGCCAACAAGGTCTTGGACTTTGCTCACAAGAACCCCATGACGCGCTACAGGCTTGTGGAAAAGTGGCCGGAAAGCTGCCTGATGGAAGAGGACCCGGGGGTATTGGTTGGCAGCTGGCTGACTATGAGCCAGCAGGTGACCAAGAAGGCCAGTAGCATCCTGGCTTGCATCAGAAATAGTGCGGCCAGCAGCACTAGGGAAGTGATCATCCCCTTGTACTTAGTACTTGTGAGGCCCCATCTCGAATACTGTGTTCAGGTCTGGGCCTCTCACTACAAGAAAGACATTGAGGTACTGGAGCATGTCCAGAGAAGGACAACGAAGCTGGTGAAGGGTCTTGAGCACAAGTCTTATAAGGAGTGGCTGAGGCAACTCAGCCTGGAGAAAAGGAGGCTGAGGGGAGACCTTATTGCTCTCTACAACTACCTGAAAGGAGGTTGTAGAGAGGTGGGAGTCAGTCTCTCTTCCCAAGTAACAAGAGATAGGACAAGAGGAAATGGCCTCAAGTTGCACCAGGGGAGGTTTAGATTGGATATTAGGAAATACTTCTTCACTGAAAGGGTTATCAACATTGGAACAGGCTGCCCAGGGAAGTGGTTGAGTCACCATCCCTGGAGGTATTTAAAAGACATGTAGATGTGGTGATGAGGGACGTGGTTTAGTGGTAACTTGGCAGTGCTAGGTTGATGTTATGTCCCGGGTCAATCGAGGGTCCGGGGGAGGTTCGTAATAATTCCAAGCATGAGATTAAGACACAAACAAGGTCAAATGCCTTTCCCTAAGGCTTTATTGTTATTTCCCAGCAATAGTCATGGAGATGAGTGATAGAGTAAAGGCAGAAGTAGATAAAAGGTAGAAAGGAGAAGCAGTATTACAGACACAACAAGAGTATAGTCACCACCACAAGTCCACGGCGTCCTGTCAGTCCTCTGGAGTCAGCGGCGTCCCTTTGATCCATGGTTCTCAAGTCGTGACGGTGGTGAGGATCCCAATTGGACCACTAGTTTATAGTCCCTGCTGACTTGCAGTTTTGCCCGTCAGCGCTATGGTCACTTTTGCTCAGCAAATCATTGTTTGACATGGTCGCTGTATAGGCATTTCCTGCCTTTATCACTTGGGCAGCACTTGATATTGTACAGTTGTGAGAAACAGGAGACCCTTTTCCTGCCTTTGTCGTTTGGGCAGCACTTGGTATAGCACAGCCATGAGAAACAGGGTCTGGTTGCTCTGATAACCAAGCGTGTACCCCCTTTGTTACCACGTATGGCAGCAGGCAAACTTTGAGACATCTTGTTTTTCTGTTCATTTCCTACAGTTGACTGTTGGACTTCATGATCTTAAAGGTGTCCTCTAACCAAAACGTTTCTATGATTTGATGATTCTGTCATTAAGTATGGTGTAATTCATTAAGTATACTCTGGCCCAGAATATCATATTTTACTATCAGATTTTGAGCTGCATAATTTTTTTGGCTTTTAATCCTGCAAAATGCTCAGTAAGACAGTAATATCCTACAATTACAGGAGAAAAAGTGAAAAAAAATACAGATGATTTGCCCAAAAGAGCAATTCTGCAGCCAACAGTATTTTGTGGTATCCATTTTTTGTATTTTCTCTAACAGAATTACATAAGTACATCAGAAGTACATAAGATGTCTATTTCTAGTGTTTTGTGGTTGAGGTTGGTTTTGGTTTGGTTTTTTTTTTTTTCATTTTTCCTGTATTCTCATCTGATGCTTTCATTTAAAAAATGGGAAAAAGGAATATATCCAATGGAATAGTTTTGTAACAGATCTAACAAAGTAGAGGTTTTTGGGAAAACATGGATGATATGAAGTGCCAAAGAAAATGGTGGAGTTATTTCAACATAGTCTGAAGGAAAAACAGTCTCATGTGAGAGAGGTACTTTAACATGATGAATATGATGCTCTCTATCTATTGGACTATTGGACTTTTTCTGCAGCAAGAATAAGCCTTTTGATTTTAATCAAAATATCAAGCTGGTACACACTTCAATGTATGTCAAAATATCTGCTTTGACATGATTTAACGTAACTTGCACCCTGTAATGTATAATTCATGTTATAGGGAGTGAAGCATAATTTTTTAAGGGTAAAAGTGGTCTTCTCATGTTCACCATTCCAGAAGAGTAGTGGATATTTCAGTTTCTAGTCTCAATGTCTATAAATCAAATAAATGTTAGAAGATCATATTAGTACAAATGTTTCCATGAAAAAAAGTATTTGGCTCAAATACAGGCATATAAAACAACAGAAAAGATTTAAGTTGCATAAACTACTCCCAAGTAAAGGTATGAATTCACTTCATAGAACAAGAAAAATCTTTGCTACTTATTTCTTTTTCTGCTCTTTTTTTTTTTCTTTTATTCATTTTTGGTATTAATGTGTTCCATGGGAAAAAGGAAATGACAATAGGAAAATCCCTAGATGACTGCATGATTTCTTAAATTATAAGAACACATTACCTTTGGTAAAAAGTCTATGCCAACAGGAATAGGAAAAAATGTTTAAATAAGGACAATTTCAGATAAATTCTGAAAATATTTAGTTTGGGATTCATCTGATCTGCTACAGGAGATCATTTCCCAATCACATCTTCTTTTATTCTCTCAGTTGGATAACCTTTGTCTCTGGCTCACATTTGTTTTTAAAGACCTAGGTATATTATACCATACACTGGCAATGATATGTACTTTCCAGAAAGATTAAATGAAGGACTGAAACGTAAGCCAGATAAAATCAGACTTTATAGTAAACAAAATAAGAGTGTAGCAATAAGATGATAGGCTAAACTCAAGCCTGTGCTATCATTTGAGATGGCTTAGGGTATTGCACCTGACCCGTAGCTTCAACTCTGCAGTATGACTGTTTTACAAGTTCTGGATACTACTTGCCTGCTCCATACGTCTTGCATCTTCTAGTATCTTCAAAATGGCACTGGTTTTCTATATTTGGACAACCAAAGCCAAGGACTGTAATGCAGTCCAGTGAGACAGCTACATGTGAAAAAACACAGGCTCACTAAGAGCCAAAAAAAAAAAGAGTCATTATAATCAACAGACTCTGAAGCAATACAGTCAATGGAGGAAGAAGAGTCATTTGAGGAGGAACCTAGTGGTGAGACTCCACCGACTAAATGTTATCATTCGCATTTAGACACCTAGTGCAGATGTGGACACTAACAGGTGGACACCTGCATGAAGACATAATCTTAATTTTAGAATATATGTTTATATATCAGACAATGGGAAATCATAATGATGGGAAGGTTCAAAAGACTGACAAATCAGGCCAGTTTTAAATGTAAAAGAACACTTTTCTAACTTAACTGGTTAATGGTTAGTCCTTATCTAATATTAATCATCATTACTACATATACAAAGCTTGTTATTTTTTACGCTTACACTCTGGCAGCTATTAGTATATCATACCACAGAGCTGGTGTGTTTGCACTGATTTAGTTAGCATGCATAGTCAGCATTGATGGTTATGGTTTTTAGCCACAGAGGTGATCAGACTTGAGATCTGTTTAACAAGATAACTTGGAGCAGTTTATCCTCTTTCTTTTCCAATATTCCTCTCTTATGACTGACGTTTTTATGCTTCAGTCTCCCTCCCAATAAGGGGTGGAGGAGATAACCCTGCTTCTGGTAATGTATGCCTTTGGTTTTAGTTTTGCCAGTCATCGTTCTCATGTATGTCCTGCCTACTTGCAGTCCTTTACTTATGCTTTGCCTGGCTTTTTTTTTTTTAATTGAGGGTCTCCTGCATGGAACATTTCTTTTCCCCTTATGGCTTACAAACTCATATAATATGCTTAGAACTTCTCTCTAGCTATGCCGTAAGAGTGTTACAAAATGCTTCTGTACTGTTGTCAGTTACATCATTTATATTGAGGTTCAAGGCTGACAAATACTAATTCTATCCTTATGAGTACATTTTTTAATTTGTAGGTAAGACAGACCTCTCTTTCACTGACATTAAACGAATCCTGAATGAATGTCACTATTAATATTAAACATCTCCAGCGGCAATTTTTTAATCAACATTAGGCTTTTTTTTTTTTTTTTTGAATGGTGTCTATTTCATGGAAATATTATGACTTGCATTATAGAGAAACACAGCTCAGATCATTACAGTAAAGCTCTTCTAGCATTATGAGATATTAGTTTATGGAAGCCTGTAAGGA